>VYXB01004710.1:0-35439 GCA_013397135.1 Pachyramphus minor
GATTCTATGATTCTAAATGAGGAAAAAAAAAAAGTTGCACTGAGACCTTCTCTAGTGTCATGTGAGATTCTCTCTCTTTCTCGCTTAGGTTGATGGCTGATGCAGTAGGTGTACAGTGTAAGCATCCATTTACTTATAGTGTGCTTCTCTTTTTCTTTGGAGAGGTCCTTACCAGCACCTACGGTGAAGAAGCCTAAAAGATTTTACTTTCTCCGCTTTCTTCTGTTCTTTTCTCAATAGGAATGATTTTCCTTGATCGCAAGTTTATTCCAGATATACCTAAACCAGTTTTCCTCTGGAAGTTCAGTGCTGATGTACTGTGCCTACTGACTATGTTTAAATTATTTTTGTTCAGAACTTAGCGTAGAAAGTGGCAAATAAATAAAGCTACTTCTCTGTTCCATTTGGTTGAGAGAACAATATTTAAAACTTCATTTATTTCCTTTCCACAGGATGAATGCAGTATTTTGAATTTCGATATGGTTTAGAGAGAGGAATAAGGAAGTTATATCTGTTCTTAATATGTCCTTGAGTCTATCTACCATGTCTTAGGTTAAGAAGGCTAACTCACAGCAAACTCAGTTAGGTTCTCTTTGCTCTGTCAGAAGCTTAAGCAGATACATAACTGAAGTAACTCCAGATTTATCTATTTCTTAATTAAAAAAATTATACATTTGTATATAACACTAGTAAATGGGTATAAAATAGCCTCTGTAAATATTATCTATCAAGTATAAATTTAAGCTCATTATGCAGCAAACCCATGCTGGTTTTGTTGCATTAGTCTAAACTCCTGCCAGTATTTAATGAGATAATTTGCTTGTTTATCTGTCTGTCATGGTTTAAAGGAAATTAAGATTTATCTCCTCCACAGCAAGAAAGTACCTGTGTATATTCAGAAACCATTTCTCTTGGCCATCTCAGCTTGTTCAGGAATTTCTACTAATTTTTCACCTCACGAACATATTCACAGCTTTCTTTTTCACTTCATGCTGCTTCTACCTCCATGTTCCCCCTTTTCCCCCCATCCATGTCTCTTGACTGCCTCAACAGTTGTTATCCTTTCTCTTCATCTCAGTGCCACCAGATTTAAAGGAAAAATTGCGGATTAGCTACTTGCAGCTGTGTCATTGTTCATTCTAGCTGTATTAAGTCTTTTTAATCTCCTCTTCTTGCTAAACTCCTCTATTTAAGACTATATCTATTATCTCTGTGCATAGGCTAGAATAATGGAGTGCATTATTAACTAGCCATGTGTAGCTATGTCATCAGCACTATGGCATATGTGTATTTTATGTACAGAGCCCACATTGCATATACACACATATACATACGAATAAACACACAGAAGAGATACTATATTAGGCAGCTCAATACATTTTAAGAATCAGAACTCAAGAACAATTAATTGAACCTAGCTTACTTATGCCTTTATTCTCCACATACCAATGACATTAATACATTAATACATTCACAGCATGTTAACAGGAACAGCTGTTAAATAATAAATGCCCTACTGTATTATTTTCAGTGGGTGCTTCAGCAATTAAACTCTTGCTGCCTAATTTCCAGTTCAGTTAGGAAAAATAACTACATCTTATGCAGCCAAGTAAAATACTAGGCATTATCCAAAGAATAACAGAAACATCAAGATATCCACTGTAGAGAATTACTGTTCTGTGTGAGGAAATGTGTCATCTGCTGGTTTCTCCCTGCTTATCAATGCAAGAGCTCAAAAAGCAGCTTTTAGTAGAATAGCCTATGAGCCTTTGGTGCAGATATCACTGGATGTTTTGCCTCAGCTGGTGTCACTAATTCAGCTCTTTCTCCATCCCACCACTGGCTCAAGGTACACACTACTTCCCCTCTTTCAGATATAGTTATTTGGGAGCCACAGCACAAGTCAGTTGGAAACCCAAAGCAAATCAACACAAAAACCCCTCTTGTATTTCTGTTTTATTTAAATCAATGCACCCTCAGGCAGCAGAACTAATAGGTCTATGCCAGGGAAGTAGAGACAACCAGTGGGCAGTGGCATGAGAAGGGCAGGGACTCTGAAGTGACAGACTCTCAGAATCAGTCTGCAGGATCACTAGTTTAGGTGTACATCAAACCACATGCTACAGCTAACTCTCCAAATATCTATCACCAGCTTGGAGTAATGTTTACCAAAAGCAAATCTTCAAAAACACGCAAGAATCAACAATCTTGCACATTTCAAATATTAAAATAATTTTAGACAGTTTGGGTAAGAGTTAAGAGAAATTCATATTTGAGAAAAAAACAACCTACGTTTCATTTGGTCTGCCTCTCGTTTCCTAAACTTTGATTACAGAAGCTACCAAGCATTAAAAAAAACCCTCCCAATAGCTACTATCCAGCTTTTCCACTTGCAAGGTATCTTGACTACCTTAATGTATCCAAACAATTATGCAATTAAAAAAAAACTATCTAAAAATATGGTTAGGACTGCAAACATCCCTGTGAAATGTTTTTATTATCAGCATAATAAGTCTAACTTATATTTTTAGTTTTATATTTGATCAATCATGTACTGTGTATTTAAGAAACGTCTCCAGTACTCATTTACCATTTAAGAAGAAAAGAATGAACTATCATCTTCCACAGGTTTTCTTATTTGAAAAATTGTTATTTTAACTATTAAAGCTGCCAGCAACTTAATAAAATTGTATATGTAGTAGACTGCAGTATTACCTTGTTCCAGCTTGAAATATATTTACATGATTTACATCTGGACAATACCACACAACCCGACTCATTATTCTGAATAAGATAATTTTATCTTTCCACAAGACCAGAAAACATGAAAAAATAATTGCCCACAGAAATTATTTCCCCAATAAATGTGCAGAAATTTCAGCCTTATAACGTTTTTAGTTTCATTTCAAAAAGAAATGTTAATTTAATGGTTAAGAAATATTAAAAATAACTGGCTAGGGCTTTTTTGTGCATGTACTAGCTTTTCAAACAATCAGACTCTCCTACTGAAATGCAAAAGCTTAGCACACATCTGTTAGGACTGCATTCATTAAAGTCAGCTATCAATCAGTCACAGTAGAACTTCCCTTAAAAACATGAAATGTGATTTGCATAGAGCCCTGCTCACTGTTACTGAGCACTAGTTAAAGAACCACTCTTTTCGTTTCAAGCTACAGTAACTCAAGAAGTACTGTCATTATTTAAAGCATGAGAATATTTGGAATTCATTACATTTTCTTACTTTGTGCTACATATGTGAGGGTGGTGAGGCACTGGTAACAGGTTGCCCAGAGAAGCTGTGGATGCCCCATCCCTGAAGTGTTCAAGGCCAGGTTGGATGGGGATTTGAACAACCTGGTCTAGTGGAAGGTGTCCCTGCCCATGGCAGGGGCTTTGGAACTGGATGATCTTGAAGGTCCCTTCCAACCCAAACCATTCCATGATCCTATGATATACCATGCACCAATCCTGCAAATGCAAACTTCCCTTTTTCTACACAGTTCTTTAGTAAGCCTGAGGATTTCCACTAATATTTTTATATTGACAAGGAACTACCTGACTGAGGTTGTAACCAGCAAAATTAGAAGTCTAGATAGAACCTTATTACATTTATTATTTTAAAATGACCTGAAGTTGAAAACAAACTCTTATGAGTGTGTCATGAGTTTCATTACATTTAGTGGTAACTTTTCTGCCACATTTTCAGATTCATAGTACTTTAAACAAACAAGATTCAGGTTCTGGGCCTCATGCTTCAGAAGAAAAATGTCTAAAAATTAAGCCTGCAGGATATGACACAGCAAAACAATAAGGAGAGGCCAAGAATATTAATTTTTAATTAACTAATTAATTTAATTTTTAATTCTATGTAATTTGGAGGGATCTGTTACATGTAATAGAATAAGGTAAAGATTCCTCTGAGCCAGCAAGAACCCAGTTCATTTGAAGAACACACAAATTGGCCCCAAGATGGGCAGGTGCACTCCTAGGACAACACATCTCCACCACAGCAACGGCACTTCTAGACCCCATCTGCCAGCTCTGCAGAGCAATGCACCATGTACACAAACCAGCTCAGTTTGGAAGAACAGTGAGATTTTTTGCCCAGCTGTACATTTCTTCATGTATAGCAATCACCAAATTGCAGTTTCAGGTTGTCTATAGAGTAAGGTAACCCTGAACCGGATTACATTCAGATCTTGCTTTCAGTTCAGTTCTGTCAGGACTAAAATTATTTTCTCTGAAGGAAAGAACACCTTAGGTTTTTAATAAGTTTTACAGCAACAAGAAGGGTTCAGGCAAGTTCTGTGACCTGAAACTTCAGCTAATTTTTCAGTAAAGCAGATAATAAATTAGAGGTTAACTCAAGTCAGTCATCTTTAAAGAACTCTGACTAATGTCATATTACGTTTTACATGACAATCACTGTCAGCATTATGTTTCAACTATTATGTAGACAAATGAAATTTCATTCAACTTACCTGATGCACGTCTGGTGAATCGGTTTATTGACGGAGCTGAAAAAAAAATACAACATTTTGTTTATTTTTGTAGTGGTCTAACACACTTTAAACATAACAATGTTATATTTCATTCAAAGTGTTAACCATTATTTTTGTATCTTTATAGACACCCACGCTAAATTCACACACAAACTTTTCAGCAGCTTTGCAAGAAGTACGTTACATAGTAACTAGTAAGCTTTCAAGACCATTTTCAGCTTCCTAAAAGTTACTGTTACTTATTTCTGTTCTTGACTGGACGTGAATACATTCCATTATTTATTGAATGCACAGTAACTGGCATCTTGCAAACAATAATGCAAGCAGGGATTAAAAAAAAATGTAAAAAAATTACTTTATTTTACAAAATGAACCTATTGGAAATATGGCACCAATGATACCCCTACAGAGAAAAAGACTAATTTGCAATCTCATCTAAAAGATCGACTTTTGCTTTGGCTAACCTTTAGAACTCCTTGGGTAAGTCAATAACAATGCCAATCCCCACCCAAACCCCAGTGCAAATGTTTTATAGTGCCATCCTGGCACATCTCCAACTGTATGCTGCAAACATTTGTAATCAAACTCCTGTCTTGTTTCCAACTGGGATAGACTGCAAAATGCAACTTAAAGTACATGGCTTGGCATCTATTTCATTTCTAGGTTTACCAACTTCTTCAAGAACTACTGGAGATAAAACAAATTAAGTTTTATGTTTTGCCTTCCAAATAAAACCTTCAGTCTTCTCCTAATTAGTATAGAACAGTGGTCTAGAACTCTACTTTCATGTGATATATTAACTGCTGGAATAAACAGCTAGAAAAAATCTGAATGACCTAATTTCAAATGTGGGCAGCAGCTACATTAAAAATGTATGCCTTTACAGTGCTTATTAATATTCAGCTTCAAAAATTGCTCTTCATGTTTACACAGAATTGAAATATGAATAATATCAAACTTTTTTTATTTTATCCCACTTAATTTTACATGGGAGTTATGCATCATTTCTTGAACATCTAAGCCAAGATAAAGAGAAAAAAATTGCTGAGAAAACAGGAGAGACAGCAACAGCCTGAGACACAAACTGATTTCTTATTCCTTTGGGGATGAAAAGACAGAGCATAGCTACAATTTCTGAATCACAGTCGCAGATGGTTTGTGCAAGCAGATACAGTAGTGACAGGTCCAAGTGACAAAAAATACACTGGGAAACCCAGCCACAGGGGTTTGGAGTGCTACTCATGAGCAAGGAAATCTCTGGTTAATAAGATATCACAAACCCCAAACATACATACAGATGAACACGATAGTAATGTAACCAGCAATGTTATTTTTAAACATGAATTCTGATTCCCCCCAACAATTTTTTTTTAATAAAAAGACAAAAAATATAGACACATTTTTATTAAAGCAATTAAAGTAGACACCATATTTTATGCAACTGCTGTTTTGTAATACAGGGGCTGTTTCATTCCTCAAACCGTTTATTTTGTCACTACTGTTATGGGCCAAATTTATTTCAGGGCATCAATCATGACTGTCACCATCAGACCACCAAGTTGTTTCCTCAAGCATGTAAATTTGCAGCAGGTCTTAGCAGATGTGCTCATATAAAAAAAACCCCTAAAACTGGAATCTGACATATTTCTAACAAGAAAGCATAAAATAGTGTTCTGCTCCCATTCAAAAGCTTTCCCCAAACTCAGGGAGGGCTTTGGCTGTCAGTTCTGTACATAATCTGTAGATATGAAGATTTAATTCCTCTAGACAGCTACCTCAGCCCCTTTTACAAAAAAACCCCAGAACAAACCAAAAACCAACCAACCAACCCCCCCCCCCCCCAAAAAAAAGCCAATAAAAATAAAGAACATCTAGCACAAAACTAACATAATTTGAAACAAGTTACTAGGACTGTCAAAGAAGAAAGTTCTTTTCCAGTTCCATAATTCTAAATTCACTATTCTGCAGGGAGCTTAATTTATTGTACAATAGATTTTACAAATTATTTACTGTTAGAAAAAAAAACAAAGTCAGAACCTTGATTAGCAACCATTTTTGAGCTTATGTGAATAATCAGCAGCAACCAGACAAAGCCTTCCTGCCCAGACTGGGATTTCATGGAGGTCATCCAAATGTGTTATTGGGAGATTTCAAAGCAGCACTCACAATTATTTTTTATGGAGCAAGTTGAACTACTCTCTATTTTTCTGGTAGCAAATCACAACACTCTTTTGTTGTCCAGAAAGATGGAACAGTTAGCATACAAGAAGATCTCAGAGAGTCATCAGCCCTACAGAAATATGGCTGGTGTTTTCAATACAAAGTAGATGCATGGTCAACCAGGTCACTACAATGTCTGGCAGGATAAGTATAGTAAGGTGGGCAAAAGAAAAGGCTAAGAAGCATTTTGATGGACCCATAAAACAAATACTAAATTATCTTTCAAGTATGTCAGGAGGTTAAAGCCTTGGCTCAGAAACAAATGGATAAATCAATGGCAGAAATATTCAATAAGGGATATTAAAAGCTCCTACTGGAGCCACACAGCATCAGGAGCAGCAGAGAGATTCCCAGGGAAGAAACACTACTTATTCTGCCTATGATCATCATCCTCCCTGAACATTGTTTTTTTAGCCACAGTCCTTACTGAGTTCTGAGTTACACTAACTTGGTTTTGGACTGAGATGACTGTCTTGACTCACATGGCTAAAGTGAAAGTGGTACCCAGAGAGACAGGGATGCTGAGAGACAGTCTTGGCATCCAGGCTGAATTATGAGGCAGCTTTGAAACCCCACTCACAGGTCACAGGAATACTGCATTTATATCCCTGGGTTCAAGCCCCAAGCCATACCCACACAAAAGAAGTGATGCTGAGGCACTGTGCTTCCCACCCTGCTACTTCAGCCAGTTCCCAACACCCCTGCTCCCCTCTCAGCCATGCCCACAAGCAGGTTCTTGGCACTTTCAGTGTCTGGCTGCAGGCACAGCGGAAAGCAACTGGCTTTGGGCTCTGTGGGCTGCCCAAGGACTGCTCCCTACAATGTGAAATCCAAGCAGCCTTGTCAGAGGGCTACCCCACCCCCAATAACACACCACTAGCAACACTGTTGACACACACCAGTTCACATCTCCACAGTTTTCCAGGAGGGGGAAACTTGGAAAAGGAATGGGCTTGAGGTTGCTGAAGTTAATGCTACATAAAAAACATCTTAAAGGTTATAGTGACATTGTGTTGAGGGTTCGTTGCTCAAAATGATTCAGTAAACCAACTTGCTAGAAAAAAGCCACAGTAACTTACAGCTACACCCCCCCCCCACACACACTAACTTGTGCAAAATGTAAGAGCAACAAAACCCATGGATTGCAAAACCTCATGATTGCAAAAGTCAGGGATTTTTCCCAATAAGGGGTAAACTGGCATGCAGATAAATTCAGAACATGTCCAGTGACATATAATATTTTTTACAGTATCAGAAAGAGCACTGCACCACAACAAATAATGTACTGCTGTGCACAGATCTTGTTTACAAACATGGTGTCACTCCAATACTAAATATGACTCTTCATGTTCTGCTTAGTCTCAACCAAAACCTATTACAAACTTCAGAGAGGAAAATTATCTGGGGGTGGGGTGGATGTGTGTGAGAGAAATTACAGAGGTCTCTATCCTGATGAAGTCTTGATTAAATTACAATTTGAAACTGCACAAGCTACGGATCCTTACGTGACATGTTCCAGTTGTTTCACTGTTAGTGGTATATAAGAGAGAATTCCACCTGCTAGTAACTGAAATTCATGTTTGAAAATCCTTGCTCAGAGGACTGCACAAAGGTACAGCTTTTAAAACATTTTGGGCGATACAGATTCAGTAAATAAACAGAAATCATCTGCAACTGATCAAGAGAGGCTGAAGTATTTTAACATATCTACTCACCAAGAACATAGGTTTTAAAACCAACATCAAACTACATGAACCATACACTAGAATTTTTTCCAGCACTCAACTCACTGTCCTTTCCCCATTGTACTTTCTGAGCATTAGGCAGTCACCGCAACAGTCCTGCAAAGCAGACCATAAAAGCAGCATAATTTTGTAAGTAGAAGAGGAAATGGGAGTCTGTGGGATGGTTGGCAGAGCACCAAGACTAAGAAGATAATGCTAAGAACGGATCACTAGTTGGGCAGCCTCTAGATGGTTAACTTGTTCTGACAGCTTGAGCTGTCCCTTTTTGTAGACTCCCAATTTAAGTGTTTTTGCTTCAGAAACTGCCAGAGATTCTTGTGCCATTAATGTCACCCGGAATAAGAAGCCAAACACATTGCAGACATTAGACATGCAGCCTTCCTAAAAAGTCAGGGACTGTCAAACTGGGATTCAACAAGAGGCTCTGCTTATCAGGGGCTGTTAAGGACATGCCTGAGCACTCTCTGACAACCAGACCTGCAAACTGGTGATTTCTGCAGGTCTGCAAACCACAGCAAATACACAGCCCCAGGATGTTCAGCAGAGTGCACAGAAGCCCAAGCAAGGGTGAGCACACCCCATTCTCTATGGCTCCTCTGGTGCACAGAGGGCAACAGGGCTCAGCCTCCTGCCACATTCATGACAACTCAAGGCAATGCTCTTTTAGAGCAAAACACACAAAGCCAAAATGCCTGCTCTGAGTGATGAGGGTTGGCAGGAGATTAGTGATTAAGCTTCAGTATTAGTAAAAAGTAGAACACCTTCCACAAGCCTCATTTTCAATTACCCACTGTAATTTCTTCATATGCCAAAAGGCTAAACCCCCTAAAAAATAAGAAAAACCCCAAATAAATAAACAAACAAACAAAAAACAACACACACACAAAATTCTGCTATTACATATTTAAACTCCTCACATTTGGCAGCCCATAACCCCAAAAAAACCACCTCTGTTTACACAGCAGGAATACTGTTAATATCTTGCTGGATAGACACAAACAGAAACATCCACACCATAGTGTACCATCTTTGTGTGGAAGATGCAAATGCCCCAAGTGAGGTTGGAAACAAATGTCACAGCCAAATCATACATTTTTTATGTGTTAAAACTCTCAAGGACCTCACTGGAGTCAGTGGGTCAAACCTAGTCCAAATTTGAAGAATAGACTGAGAACCTGCTCTCAATAAACCGTATGATTTTATACCATTTAACTCTTGCGTTTTCAGAAGAGTCATTCCTGACTAACTCATATCTTTTAATCATATACCTCAAAATCCCAAGCCAAGTTTTAACCAATGAGAATCATGGGCACTACATGCTCTACCTTTTCAGTTCTAAGTTTATCTGTTTTTCAGAGGTCCCCCAACTTCCAGAAAAACTTTGAATTATGCTTACTGCAATCATATTCCTATATTATGCAAATTAACATTTGCTTGTCTTCTTTAACAGATTATTAATTAGAATGACCTAATCAGAACAAGAACAAAATCAAATCTAAATTAATGCCACTCTAAAATATATGCTTCAGTCAGACTTATGTTTTTATGTCCCAAACAGAATACAGTTAACTCCCCATTAACCAGGACAGAATACAGTTAACTCCCCATTAACCAGATAGACTAGGACAACACAATAATAATAATAGTAGTAATTTGGAGCCCCTCTAATTTTCCTCCATCACAGGAAACTTTCACCTTAGTTCAGGATTATTTCAGGTAGACTCATTTTTTCAGATTTTTTTTATCTTATGAGACGGACACGACATCATACAATTATGTTCATGCACCTTCACACTGATAAGACCTCATAAAATCTCAAGGAAGGCAGGACAAACATTCACTGACAGTTTGAAGAAATGGCTCTGACAAAAGAGGGAGTTGTTAGGTCTATGGAGAATGGTTCTTGTCTTTTCTCTGTGAAAGGCCATGACAGCTGTGAGGAATGAGAAGAGGGGATGAGCCCAGCAAATACGCAGCTATTATTTGGAAGACAAACACCCACCCCTGGCAAGGCAGTAGTTGGATAGAGCATCTCTTTCAGAATAAGTGTGTTTCAATTTCTGGAAATTTAACAGCAACAGTAATATTTTAATGATAAAATAGGTGAGATATATTTTACTATTTCTCTAACCAAGCAAGTCAGTCTCAAAGGATGATTTTATTACTAAAAACAAAACTGAATAACAGCAGCACATAGGCTTGGCCTTTTCACAAGGAGAAAGGGTAAATCACGGCCACAGAGGTGCAAGCTGTTAGTAACAGTCAGCCAAAGAACCTGAAAGGTTAGACAGCAACACTGCTGCCAAATTTCAAAAAAACCAAACCTTAACACACGAGGAAAATCTGCGGTCCGCTCCCAAACTCTGATTTACACCTTGGGGAAGAACACCAACAGTTCCTCAAAGGTAGAATCTGCACACAGGGATCTGGCTCCATCCAAAGAAAGGTGAATTGCTGGAAGGCACTGCAAGTACGTGCTTTCAGGAAGAGTCTGCTCCCTAAGGAGTCAGGACTGCTGCGTACTGGAGGAGGCAGAGTGCACGCAGACACACATTCATACACACAGCAAAATGCAGGCAGTGAGGCATGAAGGAAATGCAGGCTTTCAGCAAATCCCATAGACAGGCTGAGAAGTCAAAGATGAGGGAGAAACAGTGCTATAGTGACAGTATTTATGTGCTACTGAGAGAAAAAGTGAAAGTAAATAATTTAGCTTTTACAAGAAAACGTAGGTGTTGGCAAGAGAATATAGCTACATCTGATGGGATGCCCTAAGATTTTTTTTTTTAATTAAAAATGACATCTACAGATTTTAAAACCATCTGTACCATAACAAATACATACATAATTATTGTTGTCTTTGAAGACATCAACACATCCGTAAAAGAATAAAAATATACAGAAACCAGAATATTCTGTTACTCTCATTTTTATAATATGCAACAAAATAAGCTAAACTCATATGAGATTGTAGTCCTAAAATGCATTTTGTTAGCCAATTTTGAAATTTTGAGATTTTCATTGGTTCTATAGTTTACTTCTTTTAACTTTTCAGTCTGGAAAATGAGTTCAATTTCACTGTAGAATACTTTCTCAAGAAAGCTGGGAAAGCCTTGTAGTCACAATAATTTGAAAACTAGACCAGATATTGCACAAGGACCTTGTGTTCCTTGTGATTTAATTTTGGAGCTCAGATTTCCACAATTATATGCTAGGACTGCCCCTTTCCAAACCCAACATCACACACTTCCAAGGGCTGTATGACTACACAGTAAAAAGACACAAACTATTTCTTCAAAACCTAAAATGCTTGACTTGATAATTCACATCAAAAAGCTCAGTAAAAATTTTAGCAAATTGATTCATTGATAATTAAGCTACCACCACACAAGAACATGAATCAAATATGTGGATAAATACCTTGGGGCTTGTTTTGCTGTGTATCCATTTAAACACATCACTATGGCATCAGGAAAACAGTAAATGCTAAAAATGAAGTCTCTAAAGACATTTAATAAACAGAGAAACTAAAATATTATTACAGGATTTTTATATTATTTCCAGGTTATAATTAATGCTGATATTAAATATAGGTTTTTTATATGATACTACAAAGTAGCACACTTTCATTATCATGTTTTGACATAAACATACAGCTAACATTAAAGAATCAGAATGGTTTTGGTGGGAAAGGACCTTCAAGATCATCTTGTTCCAATACCCCTACCATGGAGAGGGATACCTTCCATTAGACAAGGTTCCTCAAAGCCCCATCCAACCTGGCCTTGAACACTCCCAAGGATAGGGCAGCCACAACTTCTCTGGGCCACTGCTTCCAGTGCCTCTCCACCCTTTCAGAAAATAATTTCTTCCTTCTATGTAATCTAAAACTACCCTCTTTCAGTTTAAAGCCATTCCCCCACTGTCCTATTGCACTTGAAGGCTGTTGTAAGATCTCCCCGGAGCCTTCTTTTCTCCAGGCTGAACAACCCCAAATCACTTAACCTGTTCTCATAGGGGAGGTGCTCCAGCCCTCTGATCATCTTTGTGGCCTCCTCTGGACTTGCTCCAACAGCTCCATGTCCTTCTTATGCTGGGGACCTCAGAGCTGAACACAGTACTCCAGGTGGGGTGACCTGCTGACCACACAGGTTTGGATGCAGCCCAGCATACAACTGGCTTTCTGGGCTGCCAGCACACACCACTGGGATCATGTTGAGCTTCTCATCCACCAACACTCAAGTCTTCCTTCTCAGTGCCGCTCTCAATCCATTCTTCACCCAGCCTGTATTTGTGCTTGGGATTGCCCTGACCCATATGCAGGATCTTTCAGTTGGCCTTGTTGAACTCCATGAGCTTCACACAGGCTGATCTCTCATGCCTGCCAAGGTCCCTCTGGATGCCATCCCTTCCCTCCAGAGCATTGACCACACACACAGCTTGGTGTTATCTGCTGAGGGTGCATGCAACCCATGTTATCGATGAAGGTGTTATGCAGCGCCCAATACCGACCCCTGAAGAACACCAGTCCTCACTGGGCTCCACTTGGACATCAAACCGTTGACTGCAACTCTTTGAGTGAGACCATCCAGCCAATTCATTATCCACTGAGTAGTCAATCCATGCCTGTTCCAGTTTAGAGGCAAGGATGTGGTGTAGGACAGTGTCAAATGGATTGTACAAGTCAAGGTAGACGACATCAATTGCTCTTTCCTTATTCATCAATGCTGTAACCCTATTATAGAAGGTCATCAAGTTTGTCCTCAAGGCACAATTTGCCCTCAGTGAAGTCATGTTGACTGTCACAAATCACCTCCTTATTTTCCACGGAAGGAAGGATCTGCTCCATTATCTTGCCAGACACTGAGGTGAGACTGACTGATCTGTAGTTCCCCAGGTCATCCTTTTCTTCCCCCTTTTTAAAAAAGGGGTTTATGTTTCCCCTTTTCCAGTCAGTTTAAACTTCACTGGACTGCCATGACTTCTCAAATACAATGGATAAATGGCTTAGCTACTTCATCTGCCAGTTCCCTCAGAACCTATGGCTGCATCTCATCAGGTCCCATTAACTTGTGCACCTTCAGGTTCCTTAAACAGTCTTGAACCTGACCTCCTGCACCAGGTAATTCTTCATTCCCCTAGTCCCTTCTGGGTCTTGAAGCCTTCTGAAATTTGGATGGTAGGGTCAGGGCTCTTGCCAAAGAAGACTAAGGCAAAAAAAAATCAGTACGTACCTCAGCCTTCTCCACATCCCAGGTAATCAGCTCTCCCATTTCCTCCTGGAGAGGGCCCACGTTTTCCCTAGCCATTCTTCTATCACCAACATATCTGTATAAGCTTTTGTTGTTGCCCTTGACATCCCTGGTCAGATTTAGTTCTATCAGGGTTTTAGCTTTCCTAACGTGATCCCTGGCTGCTCAGATAATCTCCCAGGTATTCCTCCCAGTCTACTTGTCCCTGCTTCCATCCTCTGTAGGCTTCCTTTTCGTGTTTGAGTTTGTCCAGTTTGTTCATCCATGCAGGCTTCCTGGCCTTTTTACTTGATGTCCTCTTTGTTAGGTTGCATCACTCCTGAGCTTAGGGGAGGTAATTCTTGAATATTAACTATCTTGATGGCTCCTCTTCCCTTCTGGGCTTTATTTCATGGCACTCTACCAAACAGATCCCTGAATAGGCCAAAATCTGCTCTGCTGAAGTCCAGGGTATTGAGCTTGTCATGCACCCTCTTCACTGCCCCAAGGATCTCAAACTCCTCCATTTCATGGTCACTACAGCCCAGGCTGCCCTTGAGCTCCACATGGTCCACCAGCCCCTCTTCGGTGGCTAGAACAATGCAAGGCATAGCACTCTCTTTGTTGAAGAAGTTACCATCAGTACATTCTAAGAACCTCCTGGATTGCTTATGCTCTGCTGTGTTGTCTCTCCAATATTGGAGAGATTGAAGTCCCCCATGAAGACCAGGGCTTCTGAATGTGAGAACATCCCTATCTGCCCATAGAGGACCTTATGTGTTCAGTCTTCCTGGCCAGGCAGCTGTTGCAGACCCCCACTGCAATGTCACCTGTCCCTGCCCTCCCTTTAATTCCGACCCATGAGCTCTTGGTTGGTTCCTCTTCCACCCTGAGACAGAGTTTCATGCACTACAGATGGTCATTCACAAAGAGAGTGACGCCCTCCCCTCATCTCTCCTGCCTGTTCCTCCTAAGGAGCCTGTATCCTTCCATTCCAGCACTCCAGTCACAGGAGCCCCATCCCACCATGCCTCCATGATGCCAGTAAGATCCCAGCCCTGCAGGCCTGTGCACATCTTGTTTATCCCCCTTTGCTCTGTGCACTTGCACAGAGGTGGTAAAGTTGGGCCCCCGATGAAGGCGCCTCACTGGCTGGAATATTGCCACAAGTTAGTTGGTTATTTAACCTGTCAGAACACAAACCTCAAAAGGGAGGTAAAGAAATCTCTCCCACTTTATCAGTTAGAGAGATTTAAGCTCTTATGAATAATTGATGCTGTATGTAATTACTAACAATGAAAATAAAAAGATGAAATGCCTGCTTGATATGTTAGACCAATGACCCAATGCAGTGAAAAGGGCTGTCACAGGCCATTAATGGGAATCAAATCCTGCTCTTTTCCCACCCAAGCAGCTTGTCCAACATTTGGGGCACTTTTCTTAATTTTTAAATTTATTCTTTCAGAATTATGTTCCATGTTAGAACACAAAAGTGAAGACATTGGTGTATTGAGTTTTTCTATCTTAAACGTGCATTCTGTTACTGAGCATGTTTCCGCTTAGAAATTCATCCTTCTTATTGTTTGTGACCAGTACACTTGGTCATTATCTCATTAAAAGTAATCAGTGATCCAGATAAGATAGGGAAAAAACCATATATATACGGGTTTTATATATACATATATATATATAGCAGAGTGGGTTGGGGTGGTTTAGTTTGGTTTAACATGATCACTACACCCCAACACCAGTTGCAGTAACATTCTTCCTTGCTAATGTATTACCATCTCCAAGGGATACTCTGCTATATCTATAGCATAGTTTACAACTGCTACTAAACAATCTGACACAATCTGACACAAAATGTCAGTAATGCTTTTATCTTCTTACCATCTGTAAACGTCTTCTTTCCACTGAAATTTCATAAGTTATTTTAAGAATATTGTGGTTATTTGCTTTCTATCGCTGCTGCGTAGGCATTTAGATCCATTTCATGTTCTCTCCTGCTTTCTAATTTTGCTGCCTGGAGCATATTTACTAATGTATACATGTTCCCTATCAGAATAGGAGAAAAACTGGTCATTCTGCCAAAACTCTACCAGCAATGTCCAAATCAGTTGAGTGGTGCTGCTAATCTGTAAAAGTATTAAACTGACATTTTATATGACGTTATGCTTCAGGTTCACCATCTCATAATATGAAGAAAAACTTCCACCTGTCCTTGAACCAGTATTTCTGCCAAACTGAAAACTAACAAAGATTTTACAAGAGTGACCTGTTCCGATTTCCTGATAGGCAACAGCTTCCCTTAACCATTACACAACAGTCCTCCAGATCCTTTTTTTTTTTTTTAACAAAATTTTGGCCTACGTCTTTTGTCTCTTGACAGTACCTGCAAGATATATTTATTACAAAGGAATAATGTTGCAATCTCTCTGATGGAAGTGGGTTGAAGAAGATGTCATGGCTGTCAGTACTCTTCTCTGAAGGAGTACACCTTTGTGTAGAGTTCATAATTATCTCATCTATTTTATATGGTTTAACAACGGTGAACATAACTGCTTTTTCCCATACACATTCATACTACCTGTGTTTAATCCAAAGCCTCAAACCTTTTAAGACTCAGGCTTTCCTACTATTTTTCATGTTTTTGTCACTTCGCTACTAGGTTATTACAACAAATCCTACATGGGCAAACACAATTAAAACGTTCTGAAGCAAAGATTTTATACAAAGACTCTGCCTGGTTCCTAGGACTACCTTGGCAGAAATGTGTGGTACAAAGTACCTTGACAGAGAAGTATATGAATATGTATGATCTGCAATCTGCATTGCCTGCTTATTCACTTCCTGGTGAAATTTAAGATTTTGGACTTGACGTATATTTTAAAGTTTGCATATTTTAAGAACATTACGTACTTGAAGGGAGTTTCTCTTACATCCATGATAATTCATTCTCAGCTAGTCAGATCTAAAATAGACAATTTTGTCAGCTTTCAGATTATGAGGCAAAGCACATTTTCCCCACTTGGTTTCAGAGAAAAGCTGAGAGATGTACCTTAATAGAAAGCACAGTGACCCTAAAAGAAAAAGAAAAAAGATCCCAAACCCCAAGTGTTACTGCTTGAATAATAATAATGATACAAAATAATGGCATTGAGACTGTTTCAGAAAAAAAACACACAAACACAGACCAAAAACAACCAACCAAACCCAACCAAACAAAATAAATACAAGCATCTAACTAGAAAAGTCATGACCAAAAAGAGAAGCTCTTAAGGAATATCCTGTCTTCACTCCTAGCACACAACAGAAGCTTGCGGATGATACCGATGGCAGGATAGCACTTCCTGGACTCCAATGAAACATCGTCCCGTCCACAGGCAGAGCATATCAGCCATTTCCTAGTCCAGCATCTCACTCATTTAACTACAAATAACATACTTCCCACCATTATACAAACTGTCCATTGTCTAGGAGCCAACAAAACCAGTTAGACCAACAACACCACAATGAACAAATCCCAGTGTCCTCCGACCAGCTAGGAAAACACCCACTGGAGTTTATTCCCCAAGCTCAGATCCCTTAGGTCTGAATATAGTTTCTGAGAACAAGTTTGGGATACTTCTGAGTTTTGTTTTTCTGTTTCTAGTCAATGCTTGTACTCTTAGGCTGTAGACCCTGGCAACACCAGCAGCAAAAGACTCAGCTACCAAAAACTACTGTAGAAATCTAAGAGTTTGAGTCAAAGATAGAAGAAAGAGGACAGAAGGGAAAGAAGAGCAAATCGAAAATATTTACTGCTGACTTCCCATATATGTGCAATGGAAATGACTGCAAGCAGCTGTCAGGGATTACAGTGAAGCTGTTAGCCAAAGCACCCTTCATGATTTGGCCTTTACAGTTCTCAGGGGCAAGTGAACGAAGCACAGCTGGTGCTGGCAGCTGCACTCACTTCAACACAGGCCCAAGGTACCACCACAATAACTGCTCTCATTTACTCCTGCAAACATACAGGACAACAAAAGTCCAGGGAGAAGGTGGGATACAGATTCAACCTTAACAATACAAGCATTTCAGACAGTCAAAACCCCTATCCATATCCACAAGACTACTGATGATGCCCTAGCTATAGAAACTCCAGGTGTAATCCAGGTTGACCTTCATGAATGGCTATATGAGTCAAATCCCTGGTGACAGTGATACCTAAGCAATTCCACAGGCATCATCTTGAGTTAGCTGCACGCTGGCCTGTTGACATTGCACTAGCAATGTCTAAATGTCCATGTCTACTGGTTTTCTGTTACTCAGAAGGGTATCAACTGAGGATCCCACAAATGGCACCTCCCAGCCATTCGGTACAGCTGGCTGTCATTTTCCCCTGAATTGGGCAAGTAAAGGATGGCAGCAGTGAGGGATAACCACTCTCCAAGTGACCAGGCAGCACCTTCCCTTGGACCCATTGCCTTGTGATGGCTAGCTACAGAACAAAGAACATGGACCTCATCTCCATGATCACCACCATCCTGATCCTGAAATTCTCCCTTCAATAGCTAGCTCTCGGTTTTGGAACATGATACCCCATTGTCACTACCTCTCTTCTCACAAATGTAGGCACGCAGAACATGTTGCAACTCACAGCACAATATGTTGCACAGCCCAGTTTCTGTCTTATACTCAGTCATGATACAACTGTGCCAGCATTTATATGACCATGATCAAACACAGACCCAAGCTGCTGCATGTTACTGTCCCAATGCCAAGATGCAAACAGCAAATAGCATATAGATGGTATAATGCCTTTGCTGAGGATCTTTTTCCAGGCCTACACTCATATCAATCTTTTTCTCTTCCATGATAGCAACTCACAACTTCCCCAGAATACTCCAGGATTATACCCCAGACTACATAAAATATGTTTAGAGAATGAATAGAGAGCTCAGTTGCCTTACTTGGTGTGGAGATTTTTGTGCCCCAAAGGTAAATTTCTCCATAATGATGCCAAATTTTGCCATTTGAGCCCCTTTACATATCTTGGGTTTATTCTCAAACTGCTTCCTACTGAGTCAGTACCTATACCTCAATTATGGAATCTTTGAGGCCAAATAACTCTTTTCTCAAGAGAATGGAGAGGTCAGAGATCCCACAGTGTGAACAGACCTTATGGACAGGTTAACAGGATGTGTATTTTCCATCCTGAACCAAATGACCCATGCAAGTGAGGGGAGGAATGGCAAAGGAGGAATGGCAAAAATGGCAGATGCCGATTTATTTCAGTATCTTCTGTTGTATTAGTGTAAAACAGAGATTACTGGTAGCACCTGAACAACAGCCCCTGAGAAAGGGGGTGGTAAAAGTACAAATACTAAGATCTATCTTCTATCTTCTTTCTCTTATACACCAGTAGCATTAAAAGCATTCTAAGAGATGATTTAAAGTTAAATGACATTATGTCTTTTTGCTCCATTGTTTGTGGATCTTGTGCTCTATGGTGAACTTGCCACCAGCTGCCACAAGAGAGTAGCCTCGAAAAGGAGATACAAGGACTCCCTGAAACAGTATCTCAGCCTTGGCCATATTGATCATCACCATTGGTCTGCTCTGGCCTCCAATCAAGAGGCCTAGAGATAAACCATCTGTAATGCTGTCTCCTCCTTTGAGAACAAACACAGGATCACTCTCGAGGAGAAAAGACAACGCAGAAAGAATCGCGTCCAGTCGTTGCCACCTGGGGAATCTTTCTCTTGTCCCTTCTGCAACCGGACTTGTCTGTCACATATTGGCCTTTTCAGCCATCAGTGTGCCTGTAGCAAGTGTGGGTAGAGCCCTTCAAAATCTTCGTTTGCGAAGCCAAGCCATGATGATGATGTTGTGGATCACATTCAGAAATGCCTAGTAATGGTAAGTAGAGGATTTTCCAGCACTATTCCATTTTGCTCAATAGTTTGGGCAGCATTTGAAAAGTTGCATCTGTTGTTAGTAAACTGCAGCATCACAGTCACTTTCACATCCATTTTGCTCTTCTCCTGGCTAGGAAAGCTTGAGAACGTTGTCCTGACTTCCTTCAGTAAATATCTGTGAGATTCCTACCAGGGGCCAACTTTCCATGACTTGATAACTAAACTCTCCAACAGGCTGATTAGTCATCAGGCAATGAAATAATTCTTGGCATAAAATAACGGTCTTCCAATAGATGGCTTTAAAAAAAAAAAAAGTAACTTACTGGCCTCCCAGTTTGGATTCCCTAGCAAAATTACATGTGATAATGACACCTGAAATACACCTAAAACCAACCATAACAAACACAGGTGGTTATGACCCAAAGATGAGTCTGACTGACATGTCAGACTAGCAACCCACACCTCTGAAAAAAATACGCCCTATTTTTCAGGCCATGTCCTATTCTGAAAGCCAGCACTAAAAGCTCTTCTCTTGAAGCAAAGTCAATGTGCAAACAAGCATGCTAAAAAGCAGACAGGGTGTCTGACTGACCTAGTGATCTGGATATTCAAATACCCACAAGGACAGAATAGAGTTTCTTCTTCAACTTACTGGAACATGTATGCTTTACATTATACTTTCAGCAGAAACAAAAATAAAATTCCATTTTTGTCAATTAAATTGCAAATTTCTAGCATTTCCTCGTTTTCTCAAAAAACCCCAAAACAACAACAACAACAAAAAAACACCAAACCAACAACAAGAAACAAAAAACAAACCAAACAAACAATAAAAAAAATCCCAACCCAAACACTGACTGCTTCAGAATGTTTCTGAAGTTAAAGGACACTCAACTTCATAAATTTAGGATAAACATTTCCAGCATCCACATTTGGTTACTACAATTTAAGATAAGCTGTAGTGCTGATGACTTTTCTTTTGAAAGTTATTTTGGACAAGAAAAAAATAATTCTACTTTTTGTGCTAATAGTGGATTTAGAAAAACCCATAAGGGTACAAACAAGGACAACTTTATTTAAAAAAAGATAAACAAACATACAAAAACCCCACAGGACAAAAAATGTATTCATCCTTTCTAGGCTGGGTCTATATATGACCTTCCTGTTAAGTGTGTTTAGTGTGACCAGAAGAGCATATAGGTAACACAGGATTCTGCAACAGTTATATGGCAAGAGTCCAGACTAATAACCACAAACTGCCTTTTGTATAAACAATTTGGTAAATGACAGTACGAGTTAGGAACACAATCTCTCCAGTGTGCAGACAAGACAGTCCTGCCCTTCCTTCTTGTAAGGCTGAGCTGGTGGCAGCCTGCTCAGGCTGAGAAGGGCTGGCTGTTGGGGATGCAGCTACCCAAAGCCATCTCCAGCATGTTCCACTCCCCACATCAGCTGATCTGTTTTGGGGCAGCTGCTGGCCAGGCAAACAGCTCTGCCTTTTCCTGCCCCCTCAGGCCCATAGTTTCCATCCCCAGTGTGCCCTGTGTTTGGAGGATATGCCTCTCTTTCCATTAGAGCACAATGCTATAGTTACCAACAACCTCCCCAGTACCCTTCTACAAGAAAACCTGGGAGAAGTTAAGCTGGCCCAGATACAATCTACAGAGGACAAAGGCAAAATTCACTAAAGCTCTCTTGGGTTTGGTACACTTTTAAGGACAATCATTGTAGCCTAAACAAACCACATAGGTTTCCTCCATTTACAAGCACTTTGCTGGTTGCTCAGGTATTCCCACACATTTCAGTCAAAAATAAATCCATTATTTTCTACAGTTGGCCAGAAAAAGATGATGCATCAGACAAAAATTTCTTAAATTCTAGCATCAAGTGGGCCCTGGACTCTAAATACTAGAGTATTTCAGGCCAACACTGCTACATGAGCCCCTTACAACTCTTCACACATATCCTGCTACAAGGCCCCTGAAAGTTGGGGGTGGCAAGTATTCCATGTTACTAAGTTACAGGCACCAGGGCAAACGACTCAAAGGCACAGAGTAAGTCTGTGACACAAGTGGAGATTTAACCTAAGTTGTCTTAACTCTCAGAGCCCTATTTTTAATGCTGGATCATTCTTCTTCCTTAAAGGATGCTTATCAAGGCATGATATTAGAAAAGACCAAATCTTACCCTTCAGTCCAAATTCCTATGTCTTGTGAATTTCATCCAGATCCACAGAGTATTAAACTGTATTCAATAATAATTGTATTAAAATACAATTTTTTCCCCCCACAATTTTTAAGTATCTCTTATCCCTGCTAGGATATGGGAAAAGTTACCTTCAGTTACTATACCGCACTACATACACTCATTTAAAAATGTTTTTATCAGTCATTTGACAGCCTACAAGAGCTTCATCAAGCCAGTCTATAAAAAAATAGGTATGTTTGTATTTTCTAAAGCATATAGTTTCATAAGCTCTATAGGTGTTCCTGTATCATGACCTTAAAATTTCTAGAAGTATTAGAGATGAACTGCATCCAGTTTTACAGACATGCCAATAATTCTGATTAACATGCCTCTTTCATTTGCTTCACAGCTCCAGTGCAAAATTCTCCTTTTTGCTTTAAAACAAGAAGTTCTTAGAAATCAAACCACTTCCACAAAATACGTATGATTTGACTGATAGAAAACAGCAGTCAAATAATAGTAATACATATTATTTTAGATATCAAAACTACTAATCACCAAAAATAATTTTTTTAAAAACTGAGAACTATGATTAAACTTTCAATACAAACAGAAAACGGTAAGAGTTTTGCTTCATCTCACAGTCTCAGTGCAATTTGTGTTAACTTTCCAATTACAAACTACAAAACCTGAACCTTCTTCCCACTCCCTTAAGTACAATCAGTTATATGCATTTGATCCTCACTCTAGTAACACAGGATACCACGTCAAACAATAACTGCACAAAGAGAAGTTGTCCTTAGAAAACAATTGTTGAATCTCTACTACACAGTTTGTGCAGAAAAGGTTCGTTTTATGAAAAACCCAAAAACTTTGTTACCTAAAACATACTCCATTAAAAACTCAAACACCAAGACGAAAGCTGAGTTCACCCCTTTGTCTAAAAAAAGAGGGTAGTTCTACAGCTCCATGAACTGTTTTGTCCTGGAATGCTGAACATAAGTTAAACAATGTCCGTTTTTAGTCAGAAGTAAATACAAAGTAGGGTTTCCAGAATGAATATGTAAATCTTACTGGCTCTGCCTTTACATTTTTGAAACAGCACACATGTTTATATTCTGACCTTTGTACATTTTCCAGATGAAAACAAAAAATCAAATTAATACTTTTCCGCAATACCCAGACTCCTGTTACTTTCTGAGTGTCAGTCACTCAGGTAACTGCCCCAAGTGGCACAGCAATTATGTTTCTATTCTTAATACTTAGAAAGAAAGAGTGTGCTTCCACCGAACCTGGCCTGTGAATTTTAAATTGGTCTCAGCGCAAACCATTCCAACACTGGAAACAAGAAAAGATAATTCTATTTTGCAAGTGATATATCAATTTCTTTATTAAAAAAAAAAACAACCACCACACCAAACAAACAAAAAAAACACAAAATTAAAACCACAAAAACCAAACAAACAAAACCAAAACACAACACAAATCAACTGAACTTGCTGAACAATTTTCATCTGAATTCAGCAAAGAAGGAAGCCTCCAAGGAAAGAACTTTCCACTAATTAGTGAAAACTAGCAGCTGACAAACTGGTATCTACCATGAAGGAAAGGTCACCTAAATTCCATCTTTGCCTGCCTCACATGTCCTGCCAGGTGATCAGTACCAAACACTCTTAACATCAGTACCAGGTGGCTCTGACCAGGCTCAGGTGCTGCCCCTACCTAAACACCATGGTGCACACCTTTAGTAATCCACTTCTTCCTGAAGACTAAACATTGCAAGGGTATTTTACACACTCCGTGCCATGCACCAACTGGCTCTTTCAGGCCACCAAACATGAGTTAGTTTGCTTTTACCCAACTGAACTGAACCTGTACCAACCAACCAGAGCGCTATAATAACTTCAGACTATGATTTTGATACTATGATTTAAAGAAACAATAATGCCAGTTTGTATGTTCAGGGCTGTGTAGTCAGTTCTATTAGTTCTTCACAAGCAACTGTGTAACAGCTTCGGCAAATAAAACATCTAAACTTTAAAAAAAAAATAATCACTGAAAAGGACCTTGCAATAAATACTGAGAGACAGATTGCAACTTACAGATCACAGCCAGAGAAAAATTCTTCCTCAGAAGTTAAACATATCTTAGAAAGCACAGGAAACTTTAGTCTCATAAGAAGAACAAAAATAGTTTTGATCAATGGTTGAATTTCCCCATGGCAGTGAAATGATGCCCTGGTTGTGACCTTGCCAGCAGGGGCCTCTAGCAGTGCCCACTGGGACAGTTCCTGAGGGATGGGATCACAGACCAGCTCCCAAAAAAGGGACCCTGGTTCTGTCACCTCCGAGCCAGAAAAGGTGACAAACAGCCTGCTTTATTTGGGAGAAGTAATATTAGGGTCCTTAACCTGTAGGATTTAAGGACATTTCTTCCTGAAGCTTATTTGCATGCTTTCTTTTCATTCTGTCAAGGATTCAGATGCTATAGTGGCAGAATTCTTCAAGAGGTACACATTTTTCTAAAATGAAAAAGCATATTTCAGGAAGCACCCAATGAGATACAGGGTGATACCAAGATCACTACAATGATTTGGATCCAAGAGAACTTGTCTCCTCTTCTGAAAGGCCTGTAGAGATGCACCTTATATCAGCTCACTCCCAGATGGTCCTTTGTTATCTGGTGTTAGTTACAAAGACAGTGAATGTCATGCTAGAACTGTAACTATCAACCTGCCTCCCTTCAATTGAGAAGCATGATCACACACATTTCCGTGATTCATCTTTCATTACTGTCAAACACAACTGCAAATAATACTTTATCTCAAAACAAGGGAAATGGATGTTAGCCCCTGACTGAGCTTCTGGATAAAGAACCTTCTTAATTTCATATATTGTAAGAAAAAAAAAAAAGCAAAACAAGGAAAACAAAACACCTGATACCCCCTTAACAGCAACAAAAGGTGAAAACCAGAAATGCTGCTACTGTCTTTTGCTGTCTCTTACTACAATTTTTTTCTTTTGTTGTTGATTTGCCTTTTTTTTTAATCCAGTGCATGAGAAAGATCCTTCAGCAAAAAGAAAAAAAAAAAAAAAAGATGTTGAGATGGCACAAGTTGCCACTCACTGCTGTACTTCGGTGCTCCATACAACTTCCCCAGGAAAACTCTCTCTTTGCTGGAAATGGATCAATGACATCCAACTTTGGCAGTAGCATCAAACTCAGGTCTTTCTAGCAATATTTACAGAAGTTCTCATTGAGAAACTCTCAAAACTCCCCAAAAACAAAGTCTCAGAAGAGGGCAAACACCTACACATTTGCACACCTTTCTCTCACAAGCTCCAACTGTTCTTTGACCAGACTTCCCAAGATCCCAAAACTTCCCTGTCTCCTTGTATGTGCCGAACCCGGTATTTGTGCTAATGCAGTAATTTGAAGGATGGACTTAAAGAATGCATGACATTGTTCCTCCTCTTCTTTCAAATTTTTTTGAGGCCATAACCTGAAATAATTTCAGACAAGCCATGTTCATATGACAATATATTCCAGATAGACAGCAAAAAAGGGCACACTTAAATTAATTCCATTTTATTCCTAATTCTAAGAAGGCAAAACCAGAAGAGCAAATTACTTCTTTTTGCAAGGTGGATAATGGAAATGAATCTACCTCTACTCCCACGTCTATTGCCAGCAGCAGCTACCTTCCAGTAGAAGGGCAAAAATGACAGATTAGCAAGGGAGATGTGCAGAAAAATGCTGCAGATAAATTTTTAACAAGAAGTGAATTTAGTAGTATCTAAGAATAAATAACTTTCAAACAATTTTTTATATGTGCATTAGCCATTAAGTAATATTTCCTGTAGGCTGAAGCAACAGGAAGGAAGGCAGGCTGTTAACTTTATATTTAAACTACCTCACAGATGCTTCAATATCATAGTGGTGAAGGGTATATCGAAATTTCTTATGTTTAGAGTACCTATTAAAAACCAACGGAGAGAGATAAATTATCAGCTAAAATATGGCTTTTAGAGAAAGATGCCTGAACATTACTCAAAGGTATTGAACGAAATGGCTGGAAAGAAAAAACACCATGCATTCAAAACAGGAAAATAAAACCCCCAAAACTAGAACTAAAGCCAAAATGATGACTGGGTCTAGTACTAAAGAGACTCATGAAGAAACAGATCAATAAAGCTACTGGATCTTAACTCCTCAATTTCTGCAGAAATTAGGCATGACTGGGGGAGGGGAAATTAAACCTGTCCCTCTAATGTTTAATAGGTAGAATACAACAGTAGAAAACACTGTATTTGAAGTCTTAAGAAAATTTTAACATATGTCTACAGCACACACCTTAACTATTTCTGGCTGCAAGGGTGATGAGTATCACAAATGTTGTTTTGGAAGAGAACAAGAAATCTCAGGACAATTCCAGCCCTCCATTAGACAAAGTTTTTGTCATATTAACCATTGTTAATACCGGACAAGTATTTAAACATACTTACCAGCTTTTAGACATTCATTTCCAAAACCTTAAATAGCAAAATTTCTTGATTAACACCTATTTCTAGGATTAATATTAGTCTGCATTTGTTAGCAAAGGCAATTACTGGCTCAATGATGGAGTTAAGCATCAATGAAAAGTGTTACAGCTCCAGAGAGAGGATCTAAAAGGGAACAAGTTCAGCAGTAAAAGTAATGTGAAACAAATTAGGTCCAGATCAGTATGGTGACAATACATACTCATATGTGAGGTCATCTAAAAAAAAGGCCACAACAATGCTATCATGGACAACATGAGTTCAAGTTAATCCATACCCTGCAACACTTACAAATGCCTCCTAACTCATGGAAATGGATATTGGTTTTGGTTTTTTACAAATCTATTGTTAAAATCAGAATGGGAAAACACACCAAAGCCTTTCAGTCTGTGTTCTCAGGCTAGCAAGTCTGGATGCTTACATTTGGTTCCAAGCTTGTATTCATCCCAACACCAAGAATTCTGTACATCTTATTTATAGTCTACACTGAGGCTTTCCAAGGAATGTTTTCTTTCCAGTGTTGGGCAAGGATTTCTTTTCTTCTTGTCTGGTATGTTTTACAGCAGACATGTCTGCTAAAAAGTTACAACCTGAAAATACTATCCCTATTTATAAAAACACATTTGACATCTGCATCACAGGGATTCAGAAGGGGCTGATGCTGTTATAAAAATCTTTATACAAGCAGGATGGTATCTGGAATGACTGAGCAGGAAAGATCATGTTACTTCTCTTTCCTTCAAAATCTATTTTATACAGCAATTTTCTAGTCCCTCCATTAAGGAAGTCTTCATAATATTTACTAATTGGTCCTTTTAGCCCAGCTTTACAAAAACCACTTTAGTCATGTAACTGGAACAGTATGTGTAAGAAAGCTGTTCTCATTATGAGCCTTTACCTGCTCAAGCTCTCAGCTTCAAATTCTTACTCAGATGATTTTTTCTTAATATCATTAAGCAGAGCAATTTAAGAGTCAAAGACACAAGTGAAAAACACCTTCTCTTGTTACAGCATGTTTTTTACCACACTACCTTCAATTTTTTTATTGTTCCATTCCTTATAATTTTCTCATTTTATCTGTGGTCCACAAATTACTTTTCTGAGCAACAATGCTACAAGGATGCCTTTTATGGAAAAGACGGCAAACTGCCATTCGGTTCTTCAGTTCACTCAGTGGATGCCTTGTGCCTACAACCTGCATTTCACTCCCAGGCACTTCAGACACCCTTGCCTGTCTCTACCCCCTTAAATTCAGATCTCCCACATTTTTGTGTGACAAGGTATCATTTAAAATGCTGAATAAGGCACTGGACATTTGATCGAGATCTTTTTGATGTAACCGCAAAACTGTAACTGTGTCTCCTGCGTTACTTGCTGCATCACTTTAAATCTGGATTCATGTATTGCATTGCCTAGAGACAGCAAACAGAAATTCTGTGTGAGTACTTCTGCTATTTTTATCACCAAATGCACAAAAACTTGAAACGGAGCTCTTCAAATATTTAAATGAAAGCCCAAATTGACAAACATGATGCTTTTCTTCAAGGAAAAATATAATACCAGTCAATTAGAAAAGTAAAAAATGAAGAGAAAACAAAGGGACACAAAGCCAAATTTCATCCTTCTCAACAACTTTTGTTTGGTACTATGAATGAAAACTGATCTATAGACCAAAAAAACATATTCAATAAAGATTAAAGAAAAAAAAAAATCAAAAAAAAACCCCACCAAGTTTGTAATTACTTGTCAGGATCAAAATTCACAGTAAGAACATCCTGTTCAGTTCCATGCAGTAAACAGGTTATCTGTCATTCCTACTCAGCACGTGAAAGGGTTAGAAACAGTTCCCTGAAAGGTTTTCAGTATAAAAACTTTATATAAAGCTATCTAGAGTTATCTGTATAATCACCTAATGTCCCAAAGAAAAGGGGAAAATAAGTATATATTTCCTTTAGAATTTTCATAAGACTGCTTTCAAACAATACCATAATTGATGGATGTTTATGATAATATATCTTTACATATGATATATTTCTTTTAACAGGGTTACCTGGCATGAAGTAACTCTCACATATATATATGGACTTCATCTTTTATGCACCCACATCGATACACAAACGTACAACACAAAAAAGACTATATGATAAATGCATCAACAGTAGTAAGATCACCACTTCTTCTCCTAATTCATGTATGTCAAGACCTATTCCAGCAGCAGAGAACACTGAGCCATTTTAAATGGCTCTTTTTCTCAAACTCTTCTCTCTCCTTCATTCACTTTTTAAAAATCACTCACCTTTTTAAAGCACAGAACTTCTGTATAATTACACTCACAGCTCATAACAGGAGCTCAAATGTGAAGTGGGAATAGTTTCTCTACAGCGTGACTTTAAAGTATTTCTATTAAAATAACAGTTGATGAATAACCATTGTAATTTGTATTAAGCACTAAAGAAAGGGACATTTCACCATGTTTGTTATGTTCAATATTTAATTTTTCCATCAGCACTTAAACAATCTTAACTCTCTACGAAGACTGCAGCTGCACCCAGGTGTTTATCAACTTTCTTGATGATGCCCACTACTGTTATTTTTTTGAAACGGAAAATGCTTGAATACAGTCTAGATTCTCCATGAAAAACTTGAGTTGAAACTTCCACTAGAATAAAGTGTTACAAGGCTCCAGGCATGGTAATATCACAGGTGACCATGTCAAAATATTTAAAATATCTCTCAGCATCACATGACCAACTTCACATCTGTGAATTCACTGACCACTACTTTTAGTTAGGTTTCCATTTATGTTCTTCTGAAAATCTGTAAGCCAAACAGAATTTCAATAGAAAATTCAGGACATAAATTTGGGATCTCCTCTATTTGAGGAGAGCAGGGTAGAGAAAACAAGAGCAGAGAATTTAATGTGCTCCCTCTGTCACATGTGCTGTCTATTCTTGTACTTTTCTCCCTTCACTTCTGCCTCTCCTTCCTCTTGTTTTTACCTTTGCACTTTCCCTACCACACACTGAGTCATATTCCACCTCTATGTCCTCCTTCCACCTTGCCTTCGTGTTTCTTTCATAACTGTTCCAACAAATGAAATTTCCCAATCTAGAGGTCATCTTTGATACTTTGGAATACCAGAAGCAGAGCAGCAGCCCGCACCTTGACTAATCTGTACCTTGTGACCTAAATGTGTGATTTCCAAACCATATGTTCCAGATTTAGAGGAGCAGCTAAGGCCAGTAAGTCTGCAGAGATTTGACTATTTAAGGTAGATTTCCCTCAGATGAGGGAACTGGACAGAGCTAGAAAACATAATGAAATACTTTTGCATAACAGATTTAAGATAAACCCCAAGTTATATACGCATTAAACCAAGCTTAACTTCCTGGCAGATGCATGAAGTACCTCTGTTCAGGTTGCAAACACTAGGCTATTATGTTGTAGGAGTACATTCCAAAAACAGGCACTTTCTTAATGTCCACAGATGTATCTTCATTCTGTTCACTAAGCAGGGGGAAAAAAAAATTGCTTTTCCATTCATGTAAGTGCATAAACAGGAGCAAACACAGGGAACAAAGAATGCAAGGTTTCTTTGGGAAACTGAACCCAAGTCAGCAAGTGACACAACACTCCTAGAGCATTCCTAAGCCAGTTTTCCTTTAAAACAGACATGATACATGCAAGAAACCATGTGTTGGTGCACAAATGTTAATAGTGACACTCTTTATACCTTATAATTCATAATGCAATCATTACAAACCCATGCCAAAAAATTTTCTTCCTATACTTACTGAGTTAATGCTTTTTCCAAGCTGAACAGTCAGCCAAAACCAGTTTCAAGTTGTTTCTTTACAGAAAAAGAAGCTGGAGACAAATTCAAATATTTTTTGTATTGTTCTACTATTTTTCTGTCCTTAGGTCTTTGGAATTTTCTCCTGCTTCTCTTCAATACACAAATTTTAACAAAGTATTAGAGATCAGAGACACCTTCACTTACGCACGCTTTGCTTAGAACAGGTATGCACAAATACTTTTGAGCAGAGGCTGCTATCATTTCAACTAAACTATTAATACAAAATACATACATATATTAATACAAAATATTAATACATACTTTTTCTTAAAAAGTGGTTAGCAAAAGCTTGCTTTTCATCTACAATCACAAATGTATGCATGTCTGAGAGGGAAACATACACATACTCCTTACTACAAAAACTACTAAGTGTTACCTATTATAAGTTCACATTTTTAGTTGCTTATAATTTCGTCAAACTAAATTTTTGGACTACAAATCTCTCAATCTGAATAAAACACCTGTATCACATTAGGGGATTAAAAAGCCCACAAAAAACTGCCAACTTGCTCAAGTTTACTTTCTAAAATATCTGTTAGCAGAAAGAAAATATTTTAGTTTGCTCCTGTCAAAATTACTGGAAACCTTTATTTCAAAAAGCTGCATTATTCTGAGAATTTACAACAAGCATTGAAAGCTTTGTGATTTTGTGACTCTGGACACTGCTGAAGAGCAGTGAGTAGCCAACCCCTGACCACCAAGGCCCATTGCACCAGCAAGATGCCCATTCATGCAGCTGGAATTCTTTGCCCTTACAGAAGCTGTCTTCTTCCCAACCACCTGTCTGAACGGTCTCTTTACACATGTTATGCTCTGGATGACAGGAGGCAGAGTCTGGAAAAGTGCAAGGAGATACAGCCCAAAGCCTTGCCAACCATGCCGTGCTCACACGCTCGCAAGGGACTTGCCGGTGGTTGGAAAATTGTCTCCCCTAAATTGCATCCATAGTGAGGCTGCTCCAACCTGGGTCCAATTAGGCTTGTCCTTATAATCATACAAATAATGCTATATTGCTTTTTGTATATCAAAAGAGTGACTGTAGAAATTATTAAAACTTCATTTCTAAAGTTGGCTAAGCGCATAATAAATGGCTTTCAGCCACCACTCATCATAACCCAGATTTTAATTTGAATACACACATTTTTAAGAAATTCGCATTTTTTTATATGGTCCCTGATTTAATTATATCCTTCTACAACCTATACATATTTTTATATTTCCCCCTTGCTCTTATTTATCCCTTCCACTGCTCTAATCTATCCATTATCTACACATTACAGACCTACAGAAAAGTTACAAACTAATCAGAGCTTTCTGGTTTTCTTTAATTTCAGGAAAAAACCTGTAAGTTAGCTTAACTGTCCTGGTGAAGTACCATCTATCATCACAAAGCTGGCATGAATGCGGTTGTGTGCAGAGTTTTCTCTGATGCTCTGGTTGCTACAATTTACCTATTATTTCAAAATTTCTATGAACAGTACATTAGGTAAAGCAATTCAGACTGAATAAAGGAACTAAAATAAAGACACACCTTTAAAATTGGTATTGTAAGCTAGAATATGTTTTACCTAAGCAGTGATTTCATATCATTTAGGCACAAACAGTGGGTTAAACCAACACACATACTTGCATTTTCTAGCTCAAGTTTTCAAAGAAGCAACTCAAAGCAACCAACACATCAACAGAAGCACACGGGGGAGGAGAGGGACAGCTGTAGTATTTTCCTGTTAAAATACACCAGTATCTGAGAAAAGGCACCAAAACAAACCAAAGTAAAACAAAACAAAATAAAAATAAACACAAGCTACATGATGCCAAATGGTACATAAAGCACAGCAATTTTTGAGTTGAAAGAACAGCACTGTTACCTCTAAAAATTCCTCTACTAATTCATATTAAGGCTAGATGAAATACAAATTTTTAGCTATGGTAAATACTTTAAAACAGCTGTTACAAATGTCATGGGTTAGTACTCATCAGAATAAGTCTCAAATCAACATATAATTGGTAATGTCAAAAGTACAGTCATTGTAAAAGGACGAACGCTTTAGTGAGTATTTTCAAATTTTGCAGACACAGTATAATAAATCTTAACATGCATTTCAAACCTGCAAAAAGTTAGATGAATTTTCTAAAAAGGGGCTCATTTTTATGTATATGTCTGTCCTATTCAATTTAGTAATTGTTACTAGTATTAGTAGGAATTAGTTGTTGTCACTGATTAATGCTAATACACCAACGTAGAACAATTAAATATATATTTTTTAAAAACCAACCAACAAACAAATCAACTAGAGATGTAAAAAACGTTCCCAAATTAACAGTGTGTTCCAAAGGGGATAATCTAAATGCTCTGAACCTAAAGAATGTAATTTCAGAGGTCACCTTAACTCCAGGTGCCAATTCAAAATTATGACACCAATACAACAAAGCTGTCCCTCCAGACAAGGTAACTGCTTCTACCTTTACACGACTGTCTGCGAGTGAGGTAAAGGACGCAGCAGAGACCTGAGCAGAGTTTAATTCAAAGTTCACATATGACTCTTAATCCCAAGTGCAGCTTTTTTCTTTTTCACATAGCTTATGCCTCAGCTCATCATTTCTGAAACAGGATAATGCTGATGTAACTTGCACAATACATTTCAAGGGCAAAACTAATACTGACAAAGAGTTCAACTGCAGGGCTTGTAGGTATTTAGAAACATTTGGTGAGGGGGAGAAAAAAAAAGGTTGGAGTCAACAGCATTTACAATGAGCTCTCACCAACGTTCTGTTTGAATTAATTAAGGAATACTCTCAGTCTGACATTTCAACTGTACTGCTTTAGCAAAGAAACGATACCACCATCAGGTCTGAGCTCCTTCCCAGAGGTTTTCATATTACATTTGCTCATCAACTTTTCCAATCTGTTGTCCTCTCCTAAGAAGGCAGTATGCAAACAGGACAAATTGACTGTACAGAAGCAGTTTGATTATCCATAAAGGCAAAAGGAAAAAAAAAATCCCTCAAACTTAAGTTCAAGAATTGTTACTTAGAGAAAGAGAGAGCAAAAGCATAAGAGAAATATGCTTTTAAATTGGTATTTAAACACATGAAAAATTATTTGAGTACAAGCCTTTATGACCTCAGTTATTAACCAAAGGCTTAGTGGATGCATTGCTATTTTACCTTAGAAGAATACAGTCAGGGAAGATATAAAATCTGAATTTAAAATACACACTTCTGCACAATACACACATCCGCAAGCACACCATTAGTAATCATTTCCTATAACTACTTATTACTAACCTTCCATATGGTTTCACAAATATTTTCAAATTTTGTTACTTTTAATCAATAATTATTTAAACTGACAGAAATTACAAGCCATAATACAATTAAACTTTCAAAATATATTAAAAAGGTGACCTTTTAAAAGGTTTTTGTCAAATAATAAATCAACTAGTTAAACTAAGAGATTCTAATAAGGATATTGACAATAATGGCTTTCCCTCTTCACAACCACAACAAAAAGACTATCAAGAGAATCATGATTACAGGTATTTGTTAGCAAGCTTCCTAAAGCACCTATCTAAAACTGTAAAGTTTTAGACATATAACACATACATGCTAATAAATCAAGCTACATTTATGCACTTCCCTCCATACAACATTCCAGTTCTCCATTTACCAATGAGTCTGTTTAGTGTAATCATAATTAACGTTTGAAACCCAGGTCCTGTGTTAGCGAATTAAGATAATTTTGTTCTTCCCCATTATCACCGTTTCAGTTTTCAAAGACAGCAAATTTTCAGATTTTTACTAATCTCACGTAATCAGCATTAGAGTTTAAAATTACCACATAAATCTGCAGAACCTCATTGCCAGATTCAAATTCTCATTAAATACAGATGGCAGAGCTGCAAATAACAGATGAAAAGAACAGTGACTATCTTAGGGTGTAACATTAAGCATTTCAAAAACTTACCGAGTTCTTAAACACCTATTTGTTTATCTACATTTCCTGGTAAAACGCACAAAAGACATTAATTTTAAAAACTACCCTGATACTCAACTAGCAAACATCTCACTTCTGTACTCTGCTAAGTAAATCTACCTCCAGCATGACCCGGAGGGATGAATGCTTTGATTTCCAACTGAAATTTCCAATTTCAAGCTATTCTTAAAGAAAAAGATAAAGATGCTCGGACGCCGCCTCTTCCCTTATTGACTGGCCTCTCAGTATCCAGCGGTACTGACTGACCCTTCAGTCAGCCTGTTCGTGATAAAAAGCTGAAGCACTACACACCCTTCAGAGACAGCTACGACCCGTCCCATAACCCACAGCAGCCCATGGATCGACACGGTCTCTAAATAAAGCCTGTCAGCCACACAAAGATAAGGTGTCTTCAGGTGCGTGCAAAGAGGTGTTACCCTCAAACACAAAGATACCGCACGTTTTATCCTGCCACAACCACGCTTGCTCCACAGGCCCTTCTACATGCAGAATATTTCACCCTGGCTCTCAAGAAGAAATAGTGGTTTAAACTGTACTCTACTTTTTAAAACACATATAAGTACGCCTCCGTTAAATGCTTAATCAAGCGCGTGGAAACAGTAACGTGACCACGAGAGGTGTTTTCTAAGGCAGAGATACCACCGCACTTCTTACGGAACGCAGATTTGCTCTATCCTGCTCTTACAAAAAGGAGATCTTTGTTAGGGCTATCACAGGCTCATGACTATAAGCTGGTGATACCTGTGTACCCAACATCCAACACCGCCGACCAACAGGGGGAAGCCCGGGAGGTTGAAGTTTGCCGCGGGATACGGGAACCCTCCCGCGGGCTCCGCCGTTTGGCGTCAGCGCGGGCGGGAGGTGCCCGCGGTGCCGCCGCTGCCCGTGCCCGCTCACCGAGCCCACCCCCGCACGGCAGCGGGGGCTGGGGCTGCCCGGGGATCGCTCCCAGCACAGCGAGCCCATGGCCGGGACCCCCTTCCCTGCCTGGCCGCGCACGTGAGCCCGGGGGCTGCGGGAGCCCTCCCCGGCCTCGCACCCCCCGGGCCCGGCGAGGCGGGGGAGCCTTACCCGGGAACTGCTGCGGCGGCGGCGGCGGCGGAGGCTGCTCGTCCTCGCCGCTCTCGGAGTCGGTCTGCATGGGCTCCTCGGCGAAGTTGACCCCGCGGGCGTCGGGGGGGCCCCGGCGCTGGCTGCCCCTGTCATGGCCGGTGCCCGCCTTGCGGCCGCTCGGCTCCTTCTCCGCCGCCTTGGCCGCCG
>VYXB01004710.1:35683-113450 GCA_013397135.1 Pachyramphus minor
GGCGGCGGCGCCTCCTCCCCCCGCGCCGGGGGAACCTCGCGCACATGTGACCCGGGAAACCATGACAACCTCCCGCCGGGGACTGCGGCCGCCGCGCCCCGCCCGCGCCGCCGCGGGGAGCCGGGCCCGCGGCACCGACCGACGGCAGGGAAGGCAGGGCAGGGCAGGGCGGCCGCCGGCATCTCTGCACCCCCGGGATGACCTCCCGCACTCCGCCCCGCCGGGCACCGCGGCCTCCCGGCACCTCAGGGCTCCTGGGCTTTGGGCGCCTTCTCCCTGCGGGGAGGTCCGGGCATCCAGGGATTCCTGATGAGCGGACGTGTCCCCGCTCAGGGAAGGACCGCAGTGCATGTAGCGTTTCATAGCTGGTTCCTGCTCTGCTTTTTCACAGCCATGCACCACCTTAAAGCTATTCTCCACATCATTCATATGCATAGATGTGCTGTCTATTTATATTCGTCTATATTATTTAGGATGAGAGGGGTGATGTGCTAGAAAACGCATCCTGTTTGTCAGCTGGTTGTCTAAGGTCCATGAAAAATTTAGCTGGAGAAAGAAACAATTGTTAGAAAAAGGGGGGGAAAGTCCAATTTAAACACTGCCGAGTGCCAGTGCTCAGCATAAACACTCTTCCAAGCCACGCTGCAGAGACTACTTAGCACAGCGGTAAGTGGGTGCTGCTTGTCATCACCAGGAAGCTTAAATGTTTTAAGTAGAGTAAGTAGCAATTACGGGTGCCATGTTTTCCAAGGCTTCACTAAATGCTTCTTGAAAGTGAGATCTGTGGAATGCATGAAAACTGCATCACCCCCTGGATTGCAATCACCCCTGAACACTGGCCAATGTTTCGGGGTTCCAGAAGTATCCGTTGGAGTCATTTTTTTAACGTGCTAAGGAAATTAACTGCTAAAACGTCTAAGGCTGGGACTACTTGGCTGTTTGATAATTGATTTCAGTTAACAGTAAGCATCACTCAAATTGCCTTGAAATATGCTTCCTGAGGGCTTAGGGTAAGATAAGCAGTCAAAATGTGAGTTTGTAGTAGCAAGATACTGAAAGACTTGACCTCAAGAAAATAATGTGACAACAAAATACAGTAATCCTTACAATGCTTTTCACAGAGATAGGTATCTCAAAGCCAGTTTTAAATTTAATTAGTTTCCAAGTGGAACCCAATGCCCATAGTGTATGCCTTTTCAAATAGTGCTTGGTTCATAAGTTGGGTCTTCAAAGTAGATAGACCAGGTGAATTAGTGAAGTGAGTGGACGATGCCAGTATTGGTGATATTGCTGCCCTGCAGCAGGCAAGAAACACCTCTGCCAGTTGAGCTGTGGAATACCTTTGAGCAACATCTTGTGGCTTCATTTCACTCTGCAGGAAAAGCCTACAGCTAGCCATTATAAAGTACTTATTTGAAGTTAAATTCACTGATGTTTAGCACTGTCCAACCTGAGGAACATCTTCAAGTTCAAGCTAAGTCATCTTGGGGCAGACCCTGAGCGCTCTCTGGGCTGCAGAAAATTGCTCCATCAGCAGGCTCTAAGAATTGCTGCAGTATCCAGGGGGCTCCCTGCCCAGCCAGCACACCCCCACTTTTTGCAATGCCCTGGTACCGGCATGCCCTGACCACAGTTGCCTGTACAAAGCTGTGCTGGTGCAGCAACTAGCTACAGACATTACAGCGGCTGGGGTTGAAGTGCAGAGGGAGAGCTGACATCTGTACTTTACAGACAGGTGCATAACTTAGTCATTCTAGAGGGTGGTTTAGCTAGAAATGCCAGATTGGCTCATTTTCAAGTTTAGGAGCTTAAAAACCTTCTCACACCACTGAGAGGGCTGATCTCTTTGTGACCAGGTTTAGAGATACTTAAGCTTTGAGGAAACTCCCAAGAAGGGAAGTGTTAGTAATTAGTGTCTTCTAGGCACTAGGTGTTCTGTAAGCATATAATATTCCATTTACTGGAGTCTTCTGGGACTAAAAAGGTTGTCATCCTTGAGATTTTCTCTTAGTCAGATAGGACACTCTATTATTCTAGGAATTTACCAGCAGCATAGTGCCTTTTGCCATCAAGGACTCCCCTAGCTTTGCCAGAGCCTCCCTTCCTCCCAGACCTGAAAGGAGATTGCTTCTCTGAGGAATTCCTGAAGAGCCAGCCTTTGATGTTTTTATGCAAAGCTAGCATAATTTGAATAAGAGATTCCTAAGTGGCAGCACTCTAAAGAATGCTTCTTTTACAAAAAAAAAAAAAAAATAAATTTCAAAACAGCCTAAAACATTTGTGTCTAGTGAAACTTCTCTTGAGTTTTGTGTATCTCAAAGGATGGCAGTGAACTTTGTAGTTCAAGTTTGTGTCATCTGGTTTCCTTAGATACTTTCTGTTCCAAGGCTCTTGCATTGATATTTAAATTGCTTTTAAATCCACATAAGGAGGACAGCTGTTGAAAAAATGTGTTATGTCTAGCAGAGTGAACAGTCAGATAATGAGAGTGTTGTTTCAGTTCACACCTCTCCAATGAGTTTTATTAGTTGCTACTAATTTTTGTACGTTATTCTAGTTCAGCTGTATCTTCTTGAAATGAAAGAGAATATAAAACCTTAAAAAATCCTTCTGTACTGAAAAAGGATTGGACAGAACATTCCCCTCACAATCCCCCTCACAAGGAAACAACCTAAAGACTTTGTTGTCTTCTTTCCTCCTAGCCAATAGATGCACTCTTCATAACACACTGCTTACCAGCTTTGCATGTCACTCTGTCCCTTCACCTGGTTCAAGGCTGTGAAAAACTAGAAGACTAGAGCTAATAGGTGAGAAATAACAAGCACTGTGTCTCCCACGGGACAATTCCAGGATGCTTCAGAACGTGGTTGGGACTGCTCTGTCAGAGATCAGAGAATGAGATCTTTTCTGATCACATGGAGGACAATGAACAGAGTGCAGAAGGAAGGAGTGTCAGACTTGCAGGCCTTGTCTTTACCAGGGTATATGCAAACTTGGTAAATTCAATAAACTTGAGCTAAGTCCATCCAACAGCCAAATACAAGCCTTTTTTTTCCTGCCAGAGGTCAATGTTTGGCCTTAGAGGAACATTCTTTTGCATCCTTAAGTCAGGCTCCCAAACAACCATCTTCTGATGAACCCTGGCTAAACCTGCAATGCAGTAGGTGCCATACAGAGGGGGCAGAAGTGTGCATCGTGATTGTAAGCCTGCATAAAGCCCTTTCTGTCTTAAGGAAGGTAACTTTAGCAAGCACTCTAGTGGAGTACAGGCTTTTAAACCCTGCTCTCAGTTACCTTGTTGCAGGCAGGAGGGATCAGTAACTCCCAACTGCGGTTCTCCACGGAAAGAGTTTATACTGTACTTGAGAAAATATAGGACAAAACTTGGCCCTATACCTCTTGCAGCATAGTAGGGAAAGACTGACATTTGCTTTTCGGAGATGTTACTATATGTATTTCCTTTGTTTTAAAAATCAGCTTGTGTTATCTTAAATCTTTTGTCCAGGCATTTGAAATTTCAAATGGAGATGCACTTTGCATACTGCATGACTAAAAGCTACTGCTGAGAATGCATCTGCAAATCCCTTCATGCTTTATATTTACTTCAAAATCCATTTAGCTATACGGCAGTTTTTTCTTGCTGGCTCTTGATCAAGCAATAGCTGGTGTGTAAGCTTTGAACAATCACAGTTCATAAGAATAATTATGTACTAATTTCTGATCTTCCAAATACCTTTAAAATGTTACATGTATTTACTTTCTTTCTCTCTTTTTTTTTCCCCCCCCTTTTCCTCCCTCTCAGCTCCTGCTAGCTTAGTACGCAAATCTGGCTCACAGAATTTTTTACTAACTGTTTTTAATGGCAGTCATTCAGCCATGGATTTTCCAGCAATAACAAAACTTGCAGTTGTGCAGATTCATAGTTTCCCACTTTTCTATTTTTCTCAGTAGGATGATGTGTCACTGTTATAATATTACAAAATCCATTGCCAAACCCAAATCTATATGTCAGAAAAATGTTCAGTTCTACCAACAGTATAAGAAACTAGTGCCTGTAATGCTTTAATCAAATTTGAATACATTCTTCATAATTCTTCCTTCAACTGAATCTCCTGTTCTCCATATAATACCTTTATTCTGCCTGTGCCTATTGTTCTACAGATTCAAAATACTTAACTCTTCCTCTGTCTAATATAAATCTAGAATGGCAAGAACCAAGTAGCCACTTACATACTCAAGGAAAATTGTTATTTATGCCAATAAAGGTTTTCCCTGAGCAAACAGAAAGGCCAAGTTCAAAACCTGGATGGAAGGAATTCAACTCAAGAAACAGAATAGTGGCAAAGCAGTGTTAATGAAATAGCCCCTGCCATTTTCAATACCAATTCACAATGAGTTTAACCAGATATATGGTTTGAAGAGTTTCCTCACACAAAATGTCACCTGCTAAACCTTGAACGAGTGTTAGTTTCCTCTCCCTTGTGTCACCTTTTTAGCACTTGTATGGCTACACAGTCAGTGAAATTAAATGCTTGATAGAGCTGAGATGAGTCATCATGCTGTCAGGGAGAAAAGAGCAGAAATCACGGCTCAGGAGGAGGAGTATCAGACTATCAGCAATTCAAATTCAGGTTGTCTTATGCTGGTCATAAAACCAAGTCTTCCAACAACCTCATCTACTGAGATAATATGTTCGGGAGAACTGCAGAGTATCACATCTTTCGACCTCAAGCCCCTTTCTTTTCCACTCACTGTAGTTCTTTTTAACCCCAAACTGGATTTTCTGGAAGTATGAGCTTTGTGACTTATTGCAACCTCTGCTTACATCTGTTATTATTCAGTAAATGAACAGCTGTTGATTTCCATTGAAATCTGTTGTTTGTGGTCCTTGATATTCAGAAACTACTGGATACTGTGTCTTAGAAAATTGGTTCTTTTTGTGTGGGCACTCATGTTAGGCACTCATAATCACCTGTAATTTTAGAAAAATGTTACTAGAATTTTTAAAGACAAGATAGTGCTGAATTCGTGATTAAAAGTAAACCTTCTCATTTTAAAAGCAACAAAATAAAATGACAATGTAGATATATGGGAGACTTCAGCTATTTCGAGGATCTTATTTCGTTGATGTCCTACTGCTTTTATAAAAACAGCATTATACACTGTCAAGGCAACCTGTTAAATGGCTAACAGAGACATCTCTCCAAGTAGTTGACAACAGAAAATCATCATCAGATGGAGAAGTTCCCCAGGAACTGACAGTAGGCTGCTTCTGTTAACACCTCCTGTAACCACACGGGAGCAAGTAGAAATGTTGGTGATATAATTTCCAGATGACACAAAAACCAGCCAGAACAGTCATGTCAGTGAGTCAGGAAAGCATGGAGTGACTTGTCCATTTTGAAAAAAACCTGCTCCTTTACACAGCTACATATTAAGTCATTGACTTCAGAAGAAAGAGTGCAAGATGTTTTTACAGAATGGAAAGACTTTATCTTGGAAAGCAGTGCTTTGAAAAGGGTTTGGGGATCGAAACTGAGAAACAGCTCAACTTCAATTTCCAGAATAATTTTGTAGAGAAAGGGGCTAATGAGATGCTTGCTTATTTCAAGAGGGAGACCAAAAATAGGAATCAGGAGTCTTCCCTCTGTAAAGCACTCCTGAGAACAGTAAAAAAAAAAAGTACAGATTTGGTGTTCATATGTTCAAAAGGATATGGATAAACAGGAGAGGTGCAGAAAAGAGACACGGGAATTATTAACAAGCTGAAGGAAATGCCTTGAAGTGAAAGGACTGTGAGAGTTCACAGCCTTTATCTAAGCACTTGTTGCTATGCTCAGCAGAAGAGGCTTATACGATCTAAGTGATGAAGGACATCAGTCTTGATAGTCTAATAGCACCTTTAAGGAAGAGAATAGTATCAGTCTTGCCTGTCAGAAATGGCTCAATGTCTTCTCTTGGAAAGTCAAACTCTTTCATGAAACTAGAGGAACAAATAAATATCCCAAAACATGCAGTAGTTCTTAGGTTTTACAAAATACGAAGCAATAGTTAGAAATTCATAGTACAAATATGCTTTTAGAAACCTACAGTCACCCCCATGGATGCTTGGATATTATTTAAATGAAAAAGAGCTGTAGCGAATGGATAATTTTCTTCATTTTCCCTTGATGGAGCTGGGGAATCCAATTATTTCTGAAAAATTAACTTTCTCCCTGCCTCTTCTCCTCCTATTAGTTCCAAGCTTAGGTATGGCACCTTCATTTCGCACCTACTTTGTGCGAAAACACTGAACAAAGGAGTAGAAATAGCTGTTGGATAAAGAACAACCCTACAATTCCATGCCTTGCATTTCTTATTAACTGTCAATGTTCCACAAAAACAAAAAAAACCCAACCCATTATGGGAATTAACTTAGGTTTCTTGGTAGCTAATACCCAAAAGGAGGGACTCAGAGCTCTGGAGTCTCTCTTTCTAAGTGATGTCTTCTAGGAAAGAGGCAACTTTTTCAGTGGACACTAACTGTTGGGCTTTTGGTTTGGATTGTTTTTTGGTTTTGTGGGCTTGGTTTTGATTGTCTGGTGTTGTTTTGGTTTTTCTATTTTGTTGGGTGTTGGTGGGGTTTTTTCCTGATAGATTTGTTACTCATTATTTTCTTGAAGAAATTCTTATTTATTCTTGACAAGAGGAATAAGGCATCTGCATAAATATTGGTCAAAGACAACAAATAAGCACTATAAGCACTAGCTGAGATACTGTCTTTAGTTTAAACCTCTCTCCAACAGTAATGTTCCTGCAGGCTTTTGTCCTGGTGAAAACTGAGAATAGCACTAGTGAGTAAAACCACCATTCTGACCCTAACGCGTTTCTCAATTTGGGCGTCTCTGCACACTTATAAACAGCTTGTATTGGGTAAATATGCACATTGGACTGTATGACAGGCACTTCAGTGTGTTAAAGGCATCAGACAAGATGGGTTCAGGTACTGCCTAGTCTGTGAGAAAAGACGTGTGCTTCTAGTTGGAAGAACTACAATTGAGAGAAGAACCTTATTTCAAACTAGCAGACCTTAAAGGATGTGTTAGAGCTGTGCACTAGAGCGCCAAGTCTCCAGTTTGTCTCAGAATGGTTTGTTTATATGAACTTGTATATGTGTAGATTAAAAAATAATCTAAATGTAATGACCTTTACAGATCCTGGAACAGAAGCACTGTCTTTTTATCTCTCATGTATGTGTGTGCATGTATAAATAAATACACACACATTTGTCTGTATATGACACTACTGTTTCTATTTTGGCAGAACTTAAAGACCCCATCAAATTAATCTCTCTGTGAATGCAGTGTAAGTATCTTAGCTGAGTTGCAGTGAATTGAGACTCATTATTTAATGTAGACTAATGGATCATCAAAGAAAATATGTGATTGTTTTTATACTTTTATAAGAAACAGAAATATTTATATTTTAAAGTAAAATTCATAATTGCACCACCCTTTCAATATTCCGACTTTAGCCCCAGGAGTGGAGTATAAACAGTGCCAGACATTCATTCCCATGAGTTTTTTTTATCGTTGTTTTTGACACAATCTATTTTTATTCAGTTCTATGGGAAATGCACACACTTTGTGCAGTTGCCAGAATGTGATTTCCCAATGACCCTTATTTATTTCCAAGGGTGCTTTTTACAGATTCAAGTACTTTTGCAACAGCACTTTTTCACATTTTATCATGTAAGTGCTCCTTGCTCATACTGAACCCATTTGCTGAGGACAGCGGTTACATATGTGGAGCTGAAAGGGCAGCCACCTGAGTTAGCAGAAGCCTCACACAGTGGCTGTAAGAGTTGGTTCTTCCTTTTTCAGTGTCTGCCATTATTCAAGCCCACTCTACCTAAAGGCTTCAGGGCAGAATTTTTGCTTTGTTCAAATTCTTCTGTGTGTATCTGAGTCCAGCAGTTGTTGGGAAGATGGTGATGGTCTACTGAAATCCCTCTCTCTGGGTCTACATTGCAGGGCAGTTTAGAGGCTGCTCAAATTCATACCAGAGGAGTCAGTGGGAATCATCCATGAGCTGGGGCTAGCCAGAACACAGCAATCTTCAGTCTGATTTACAACATAACCGTTGCATAAGGAGCTATGAAGAGGTTCAAACTGATAATGTACATGGGAACAGATTTGGCTGTGGAATCTGCCCCAAAAGGACAACTTACCTACATAAGGGCATGGTCTTTAGTCAACATATCCACTAAAATTTGCATGGTGCTTTCCAGGTCAGTATAATTTTCTGCTCTGAGATCACTTTCACTTCATGGATTTTTTTTCTCTCCTTTACAATGTCCTTACATCCATACAAACCACCCTGGTTAGATCACTACCTTAAGGCCTAGTCAATGACTCTCATGTTCAGAGACAGTTGTGGCTGCAGCACAGTCCTTTAGAAAGTGCCCCAGACACTTCTGCATATAAATAGGGCATCGCTGAAGAAGACCTTTCCCAAAGTCCCCTTGCAGTGCTGTGTAAAGGACATTTTAATACTTACCCTAAAACTGACTCGTCTGCAGTATGGCACCACAGAACCTGCACCGTAATATTCTGCAAAAATGCCCTACCCTTATCTCCCAGCCTTCTCCAGCAAAGCCTTCAAACAAATAGGGAAAGGAAGAAATGTGGTCCTGAGGCCAGATATTTTGGTCAGTAGTCCTTCCTACTTCTGCCATCTGCCTTGATATCTGCCTGGTAGCTCAAATGTGAGCTTGTTCCTGGAGTTTTGGCCTGAATGCTTGCAGAGAGGGCTGGTAGCCCCTCGTAACACACATAGCAAGGATGCTTCCCTTGCCCTGTGGATTTCTTCACCATCCTTCTGCCATCGAGATGATGGCAGTTTCTTTGTCCTACTGGGACTTAGACCAGAAACAGATGGGTTTGGTAGCAGCTGGCAAGGCACATGGACTACCAAGGTGCAGGAAGGTGAGAAGGTTCGTTACTACATCCTGAAACTGTGGTCCATTGCTGTGGCAATGAGCCAAGAAAAAAACCTGCAAAGTTACAGTTGATATACATATTTTTCTTAACAAGTCTCTTAAACTGATACCATTGCCTAGGCCTTTTAACTCACAAAGGCATCAGGCAAAAAGTAGCCCTGTCAAGGTCTGACAACCTCATAGCCTTCCATGAAGGAAGGTAAAATTCATGAAGGAGAGAGGAGAAATATTTTGAAATTTCCATGAAGGGGCATGGAAGTGGAGCCTCTCGAACTGAGATTGTCAAAAGGAGCCTCCCAGTCCAGGTCCTTCCACAGACTTCATTGTGACAAAAGTATTTTTCCCTGAAAAGCCGACTCTCACAAAGGAAAAGTACGCTGTTGCCCTTCCAATCAGCCTTCAAAATAACTGTTTTCCAAGATGGTTTACCAACTCAATTGACCAAGATAAATCTACATTAGGTATGAACTGCAGAATGCGCCCTTCCTCTGAAAACAAACATTGTTCTGATTTTCTTTTTCTAAAGGTGAAAATGAAGGAATGCAGCAGGAATACAGGCACAGAAGTGTGGGGATCTTGGGGTGAGAAAATTCCCCTTGACCAAACATAGCCCTGACAAGACCAGTCATTTTTCAAAGTAAGCCCTCAGCTTTTTATCCTTCTCAAAAATGTCAAGATGCAGTGGGAAAGACTGCAATATGGATACTTCACAGATTCCCTGAACAGAAATAGAAGAGGAAGATGCAGACAGTGGATATCCTAGCATTACACTACCATATTACTAGCATTACACAGCCAGATTGTCCTGTGGGAGCTCACAGCAAGGTCCAGCTGATCTTATTGTAAGATAGGATAATGATTATGGAGAGCACAGAGAGATTCTGGGTGTGTGGTCAAGTGCCACACTACCACCTTGGCCAGTTTCCAGTGTGATACTCACAGGCTGAGATCTTTTACCTAATCCATAAAGTGCTAGCCTAGTTTTAGATTCCATGGTCCTCCCCATGGAATCTATTTCACATGGATTGAGATACATGGAGAAGCCCAGTCATCACTGCAGCTGGGGTGGAAGGGAAGGAACATGAGCTGGGCAGTACTGTTGGACTATTTGACATCTCCAGCTGGATGACAAGACAGGAGGAAAGGAATGGGGAGGAAGGGCAGAGGAGGGCAGGCAGACAGCAGTGTACCAGCTCTCCTGAGACAAAAGACATCATATCCTGGCAGGGGCCATCCTGGAGATCTGTAAGTAATCATGTCCTGGTCTTTGCCCAGTTGCAAAGTAAATTTGGGTTTCTTAGTAACTGAGATTTTCCATGTTCGATAGCCAAAGTAAGAGCAGTGAACTTTGTGCAGTGGAGATGCTCTCAGTGAAAGCTGGCAAGCAAGGGGAGTGCAGAACTGCAGGCTTCAGCCTCCCCAGCCCTCCTTTTGTGAGGGGAAGCTTTGCTTTGGTACAGAGATGGGCACATGCCTTCGTGCCATGGAAATTGCACAACACTCTTAAATGACAGAGGACAGTGCAGACCCAGTATTGATTGTGTCATAGTAAACCTGATTTGCATTCACAGAAAGTAGTGAAAATCTTCCATGTCCTGTCAGTTTTTCAGTGCATCGTGTGCAGAGCCAATACAGAGCTCACTGAAGATGCTGGAAAGCTGCTGCAGATGATGTTGGGGTCAGGTCCTTTCGGATTCATATTATTGTCTGTTGTGATACGGTACATTAATTAGAGGTGAGAAAGAGATATGTCTCATATGAGAAAAAAATATGTCTGATATGAGAAAGGAATGTCTCATAGTTTTTGAAATACAGAATCACAGAGCAGCTGAGGCTGGCAGGGACCTCTGGAGGTTGCCTAGACTGTGTATTTTGGGTTGTGCCTGTTGCCTCTTGCTCTGTGACTGGGCACCACTAAAAAGTCTAGTACCATCTCCAGGATGAGCAGTCCCTGCTCTCTCAGCCTCTCCTTGTATGCCAGATGCTACAGGCCCTTAATCAATGGTCGTGGCCCTTGGCTGGACTCACTGTGGTATCTCCACGTCTTTCCAGTACAAGTACAAGTACTGGAGAGCCTTCATCCTTTCAAGGTCCCACTGAATGGCAGCACATCCCTCTGGTGTACCAACCACTTCTCCCAGTTTTGCATCTTTTGCAAACTTGCTGAGGCTGCACTCTGTCCCATCACCCAGAGCTGCACCTGAGTCCAGGGATACATCACTGCTGACAGTACCCAAGTTGCTTTCAGGAGCAAGTGAGGATTTCGCCCCTGGAAGGGTTTTAATTTCTGCTGCTCAAGAGATGGAGAGTTAAGAAAAGCTCTTTTAAATGTTTATGGAAGAACATATTTTATTGGAGACAGGCTAATAAGTGCTAGAATTTATTTTGAAATGTCTACTATTTTAAAATATCTACTACTTAATAAAGCATGAAACACTATTTAATTTTAAACATGTGCAGCATTTGAGAGTTGGACTCTTAAAACATGTAGATATTTTAAAATTACTCTATTGTGTAAACAATTCCTTGTTTAATAATGCAATGTCTTGAAAAAAGTTCTAAATAATTTAATTGATGGCTCTTATTTTCTTTTTGTGTCTCAACCATTGGCATTCCTCAGTTTAGATGTCAACATTTCTATGCCTGGAAGCTGGAGAGTAAAAAGAGTTGCACACTAAAAAGAGGCAGTGCTGAGGTTGAAAGGTCCTGATCTTGCAAGTTCTTGCATATGGAAACTCAATGGGACTACTTGGGTGAGGAGAAATTACTCCCCCAGCAGAAATTACAAAAATGAGGCTGAGCTTCACTACTAAAATGGTAATAATTCAAACATGGAAAAGATTATTCACTCTCCAATGAAACAGGACAAGCCCGAGTGTACAAATCCATGATTTTTAAAGAACTGACTACAGCTGAAACTCACTGGAAATCTGTTTTGAAAACAGATGAGAACCTCCTGCTAAGCAGTTAGACTGCAGTGATGTTTTAACAATTGGAATTTTTAGGGATTTTGTATTGAACAGCTGAGCTACAGGGATTGCAGGCCTATTTGGAAGCCAACTGTGTTTTCTTGTCAATATTAATAATGCCTTGGGCTAGACAGAAAGCTTGAAAACTGTGTGTTAAAATAAATAAAAAGCAGTGCATTTTTGGAGTTACTTCATTTTGTGGCCTTAAAAAGAGTCTCCTTGGCACAGTAAGATGACCTTATCCTTAAAAAGATGGTATTATATGTCAGAAATGTCTTTATTTCCTGACATAGTAGGACAGAAAAGCCACTTTTATTCCAAACAGTCCAGCTTGTTCATATGAAACCTAAAAAGAATGAACATATCAGGACATCTTGAGATAAGGAGGAGTGCCTAATAGCTGTTTTCAAGACCAAGAGCACTCAGTTAAGAAACAGGGTATATGTCAAGGAGGTTTTAAAGGGGAACAGTACTCACAGCTCAAAAGAGGTTAAAGAATATCAACTAGGCTACAGAACTCTATCTCTTCTTTCACTACTCCAAGTGAAAGGAGGAAAAAAATCCCTCAAACCCATAAAACTTTTATTCTCTAGCCCTTTTCTACCTGGAGCACCAACATCTCTGGTTCTGAGCATCTCTATGCTGATTTTCAACTGAAGTTTGCTAGAAAAGGCAGCACCCCACTTCCAGGATTCAGGGACAGCCCAGCTGGTGTGACCAGACCCTGCATGAGGACTGTTTCAAAGCCATTTGTAGCAAAAGGCATTTACCACAGCAGAAGGTCCATAATTCTCAATTCTTCAAAACATCAGAGCTAATGTAATTGCAGCTACTAGTTCTCAGCCAGCAAAAAGGCACCTAAACTTCTGAATTGCTGGTCCCATTGCTCCTTGCTCCTTTTGAGACATTTCTGATTTTCCCTCTGAAATATGATGATCCTATGAAGAATTAGCTAACTTCATAAATTGCTTCTTACAAAAAAAATTCTCCAGCTCAAAGCTCTTTGCTTAGCACATCGTGGTGGTTCTCTCATGAAGTTAACGGGCAACAAAGAAGTCCTTCCTGTTGTTCCAGTGCACTTGATTCTCTGTCTCCTCCACCTTTTCAACTGGAAAAAAAATGGTTCTTTGACCGTATCTAGTATAGCTTCTTACATGGGAAGCTCTATAGAGAGTTTTCCCTTTATGTATGTGTAGACCTACTTTTAGTCAATGCTGATTTCCTTCCTTACTTCTGGTTCTCTCTGAGCATAATTGTTGTATTTTACCTTCTCTAGATCTCAGTGGTTTCCTTTGTTGTTCTCTGTTGTGATCTTCTAAGTAGTTGTGTGCCTACAGACCTTTGTGCCTGGCCAGCTTTCACTGTTAGATGGAAGTCTGACATTTTATTGCTCAGAAGCACTTTTGTAAATAATCCATTTCCAGTGTAGGGCTGCAACTGACTAATTTCCTTGGGGAAAAGATCAGGAGCCCTGAAGAAATGGAAATTTCTGTGCTGGTTTAAAGCCTGTTCTTGAACATTGTTGATGACCAAGTTACTAAAAACTGAACCAGTCTGTCTGAATTTACAAGGATATAATCCATCATAAGAGATTCACAAAGAAATTGTTTTTTTTCTTTTTTTCTTGGATGAGCTAATTTTCTGAACAACATAAACCCACATATTACATTAAAAAAGGTCTCTCACCATCATTTATTTGCTGGCCTGTTCTTTAAAGGATAAGCCAATTCCCTCTCAAATGCAGCTCATTTCTCTGTGACCCACTCTGACAGCTGTGACAATTTGTTTGTCACAGATCCATTGGTATTTAGATATTACAAGTAGCTGGAGGTGGAATAGTCTTACTCGTGGGTTTAAGAAATTAAAACATGGTGTGAAGATTTACACCTGTTTGGGTTTTTTAAAACAATGACATTACTTTTGCAATGACAAACTTTGAACTTTGGTGAGTTCTCTTACAAGAGTGACTCTTACCTGGGGAAAAAATACTGCCCTGTAAAGTGCCAGTTATCCTCCCTGTCACAGTATCCAGTATGATTCTATGGCAGTGTGGGAACACATCAGGCTGAGGCTGGTAGTGGGCAGCTTGCCATTCTGGGGTGAATTGTTTCTGGCTCGGTACCATATGCCTGAGGGTGGCATGTGTCTTCTCAGGAAGGACAAATTGCTCTCCTTCATGTTTGGCAAGCTCCTTCTGGCATGCCAAAGAAGCCTATATTTAGTACTGGTACTGTTTAGCCAACAATCTGGGAAAATTGTCATGATGATGCGACTAGAGATTTACCGAGGCTGTTTTCCAAGAGCTGAAGAAGACATGGTTGAAGTGGGCTTGAATTTCCAGCTTTGAATCTTGTTGCTCCTATTTTCTCTGGGTACATCCTGCTCCCATCCTGCAAGCCTGCAGTGTTGCAGCTTGAACTAGAGCTCATCTATTCTGATTTGGCATTGGTGGGATTCCTGGCTATTTTGATATACAGCTTGGTATCCAAAATTTTGCTCTCCTTGTTCTGTTGAATCCTGGCTGTAGCTGCCTCCTTTCCTGCTACCCCAGTGACATGATCTGTCCTAGCTACCTAAAGCTCACTTGCTCCCAGATGTGCTGAAAGCAGAGATTCAGAGAGCAGCAGCAATTCTTCTCATCAAAACCCTCTTTGCCTGTTATCTGCAATGGGCACATGACTTTTGTACAATTCAGAGAGCTCCTGAGACCAAAGGCAATGTGAGCCCTGACACTCCCTGTGGGAATTTCACCTCCTCTGTTCTTTCCCCTTGTGAAACAGCAACATCACAAACCTCCCAAAGAGGTGCAGAGATTATCTGGAATGGGGATATACTTCTTATTCATCTTATTTTCATCCCAAATTTGCCAAATTTGTTCAACAAGAGCATCTGAAGATCCTTCTCCTGGAATGCCATGCCTATGGGAGAGATGGTCTTGGTTATCTGCTGTTTGTATTAAGTTGAAGTTACATTTTCAACTGATAATTTACTCTGTACTTAAGCTTTGCATACATAGCAGTGTTAGCAAGAGTGAGAAAGAAATTACCTCTTGAGGAAAAAAAAAGGCAAATACCGAATGTAAACACAATTTTATTGCCTTTATTTAGGCTATGTGAAGGAATGGAGATCCATATGGGATGAGCTAAACTAAACAGTCTTTTTATTAACAAAACTTTTCAAACACATGCTCTGCTCAGAACTCATCTGAAGATACATGAAAAAAAAGATTAAGGAGGGCTCTAATTTCCTATTCCTTGCTTTAAAAAATCGACGTGACTATTTGCTTGTGTCTTGCCACACATTCTCACAAGCAAAGGAGTTCTGGAGTTATTCTTAAAAACATTGTTGAAATGTACCATAACCCTTTTCTTGGGCATTTAAATATTCTCTTCCGTCTGAAGCAAGTGTTGCTTTTGGTTCTTGTAGCTATAACCAAAACATGAAAAATCATCTGTGCTTGGGTTGGCTGGATTGGAGTTTTCTCTTCTATATGCTACGCAGGAGGTTTCCAGGGCTGGCTAATATGGCACACATTTTCTCTTCATTCGTGGTTTCAGTATTGCTGGCAGCACAGTGAAGAGCAAGGTGTTTCCTTTTTCCCTGTATGTCCCTTCCGTGCGCATAAAAATTAGATTGTTCTGCTGATTCAATTACTGTGAGGGCAGATCATCTTCTTAAGACTTCTTGTCACAAAACTGACGTTTCTTGTGGAAGTTTTAAGTGACTTGACACCTCTTAACATAGTACAATTTCTAGCTTGTCTACCAGTGAACAAATGTTGATTAGCAATTCTTGGCATTAGAAACAAGTCACAGCTTTTGCTTATTTTCAGTAGTTCAGGGAAGGTCCCGACAACCTTAATTTGCTTTGATTAACAGATGATTGACTATTTTTGTATATTTCTCAGCTTTCTGTCCATTGGGCCAAGAATAATCTGGAGAGCAGGTTGTGCATGTCTGAGACATCCACCCTGTACAGACCTGTTAAATCCCTCAGATGTTTCTTGTTGACTATTGCTTTACTAAATTCACTGCAGGTCCCTTATCCAGCATACACTGCCACATGGTAACTCATGAGTTATGAACTCTCTCTCTAGCCCATTTATCTGCCAGGAAGGTATTTGCTTGCATCCTCACAGGGCTGCTGTCACCGTGTCCCCATTGTCCTAGGAAGGCTGCAGCTGCACCCAGTGGACACCTACTCGACACAAAGCTGGTGCCAATCTCCACAGCACCTTCAAGCCTGTGGTCTTATTAGAAGCCACTCCTCACCCTTGCCTTGGTGTGCTGTTGAAATGACAGAATCCTAGAGATGGTCCTCTGAAAAATTAACATGTGTAGCTAATTAGCATGTCCCTAGAATGCAAGGTTTGTGGTGGCATGAAGAATAATTCCTTTGCATGAGCCATCGCCTTGAATTGAAAGGTCCTTGCCTGGAGTGGTTTGGTTTCAGACTACTTAAAATTTACTGAGATTTCTGGGTGTTTGATCTTCCAGGTCGGCAGAATTACTGTTTTACAAGATTTGGAAAATACATTTTGTTCTGTGGAAAAGAAACAGGTTTGTAAAAGAGAGATTCTGTCATGAACTTCATCAAAATGAAGGATAACTTTGGCTAGGGGGAGAGCATTTCTTGAGGAGACCTGTTTATTTCACCAAGATTCTTTTGTGCAGACATCTGACAGCTGAGCAGAACATCTGCCATCCTGCATCAGAATCTGTCCAGGCCAGTATCCTGTCCCTGACAGGGGCCAGCTCCAAATGCTTCAGAGAAAAATGCATTTACATCATGATGGGAAATAACTTCCTCATGTGATGAGCTTAATGCCAGTCCGGGACCTTTGTTGGTTGATTTGGGAAAGAAGCACTAAACTAGTTGGTTTTTTGCCTTTTTTTTTTTTTCTTTTTGTTTTCTTTTTGTTTGTTTGTTTGTCTTGTTGTTGTTGTTAATCTCAAGTTATTTAATTGTAGATATACTGAACAAAATTCAGCTCTGGCTGTATCTTGAATTACTAATGAACTTTATCATGGAACTGCATTGTGGGAGTGGATTTCTTAGGTTATTAAACATTTATAGCCCTCATACCCTTTTGCAGGAGAAGTTTTGATAAAGGAAGATACATTCAAAGGCAAAGGAGGATCTGGTACAAAGTTTGAGCTGTAGTTTTAAAACTGTTTTGTACTATGGGTCATTAACATTTCTATTTTCTCTTTCTCCTTTCAGGGTTCTTGCTTGGGTATTCTTCATTACATTAGATTTCACCTTTCTTTGTGTATCTACTCAATGTTTATCTTATAAAGAAATGCTGCTATCTACAGGGTATTATTTTCCTTTTTTTTTTTTATACATCTAATAAATGGATCAGTAGTAAACTCTGGCCATAGACACTAGACCAAAGACAGCACTTGCAAACAGTGACTCCTAATGCTGAACACCACAGCAATTGCACCCGAGTGTGGGATGTGCTCTCACTTCCTACATACAGCACTTCTGCCATGCACAGGTCTCTTTTGTCAGCTAAAATTAACTGGCACGTGTTCCTGGCAGTGCTGCTGCTGTTTCCAAAGTGACAGCCTCTTCATTTGCAAGCCCAGGAGAACACCTGAGAAATGGCACATCTTTCTCTAAACACCACCTCCCTGCCTTCCCCAGCCTACTGAGGGCTCTTGCCATGCCGAGTGCTGCTGGGCACCCTCTCAAACAACCCCCACTCCCGGGGTAGAAAGGGAGAAGTTTTTCCTGTCAGGTGTCCGCTTGTACATTATCAACAGCCAGGTCATCAGCCTCTCTCTTGCTGGGTATGAGACCTACTGATGCTCAAAAACACAGGAAAAACCATGTCCTTCTGACTGTCTCCTTGGATCAGCCGACTAAAACCAATGCCCCTTTTGTCTAATGACATAACCCCACACAGGTATAACCACGTCATTTGTATCTTTGGTCAGTCCTCGTTATTAACCATGTAAGTGCAGACAAACAGTTTCTCTTTTTCTCTGCTTTCTCTTCTCCAGCATGAATCTTAGTTTCTGTAAGTGTGCCACAAAGTTTAGAAATGTATTGGTACCTTTTCTGACCAGTTCTGCCTCCAAAATGCAGAGTGGGGTGAGCACAGCAGGACTCTTTCTGCAGACCTCTATCCAGGAGAATCAATGATTTCTGGAGTGTTGTTTCTAACATACATTGTGTAAATTGCAATTAGAAGATTATGAAAGCACGTCAGTGTTTTTCAGAAACTTTAGTATTACTGGGATGCTCAAAGAGCTCACCGGACCTGCAGGTGATTTGGTATCCCAGATTTTAATTGTAATAATTTCTTATTTTCAAGACTACTTTACACAAAGTACATTATAAAGTCATTAGCACAGAGTCTGTAATCTATATAATCCCTGGCACTCGTGGATTTGCAGAATGCTGCTGCTAGACAGGAAAAAGGTTTAAAATGAAAAATACTAGAACTGTAATTTCCATTGATATTTGTCTCAATCAGTTGTTCATATCTGTATTTCTGTATAATTGATCATATTTTAGGAAAAAAAAACCTGCTAAACATGTTAAATGAGGTCAAATGCTCTGGTAATGATGATTAAATACCTCTAACAAGTACAAACAGTGTTTTCAATAAAGATCTAAATATAATCATGCTGTACACCTTATCTCCATTTCAACTTCTCTTCCTGTCCTGGAATATAATTAGGATGGAGCCTTGGGGACACACTCATCACTAACCAACATCTTGATGACCTTGCTGGAGCCAAAGCATATGTTAAGTCACAACCAAGTCTGAGGCACTGACTCCAAGAAAAGATTCAAATTTCCACTGTTAGGTGGAGTAGGGATATGAATTAGACCACCAAGAAAATACAACACACCTTAAAGACAAAGTAGGCCTCAAAAGTAATTTTCAAAAAATAATCTTAAGACTGACAGGAGACAATGATGATAATTGAGACCTCTCTGCATGTTGTGTTAGAGCCTCTGAAAAACGGGGTTAGTGACTCATTTACATTTCCTGATTTACAGCCCTTAAAACCCAGCTATTCTGAAGGGTCAGTGTGTTTATGCACTGGAAGACTCAGGAAACTGTGGTTCACCCTCCAGAAGACACAAGGCAGCCTAGCACTGCCCAGGCAGCCCAACCATAGGCTTCATGGGCAAGGAAAGCAATGAAGAGTCTGCGAATTAGCTCAGCACTGAGGTGCTCCTGACGTGTGTAACAAACATTGTATACAATTCAATATAGCACATTCTAAACTGCTGATAAAAATAATCAGCCTAAGTTTAGTCCTGCACTAAACTGCTTTTCTCTGGGTACAGATCTCTCACAGACTTTTTCCTGCAAACCCAGGCTGCTTCAGGAGTGCCATTTCCCTTGAAGTTGTGATTAGCATTTATTTCCCCATGCTAGAGTTAAATTTAGCAGTAGATCTACTTACTTTTTGAAACTAGGAACTTACTAAAATCTTCTGATCTTTCTTTATAGAACAAACCAGGAATTAATAAAGTGCTCTTAGAAAGTGGTAATATTCTATTCAAATTTCACAATTATAATAACTGCAATTCTAATACTATACACTATTAAAATTTAAGATATCTGTCATCATACAGAGTTATGAATATGGAACTAAATCAATTCCTCTGAGTGGGACTTTCAATCTGATTTCTAACTGAGATTAAATAGTCTTTAAGAAACTGGATAAAAAATATTTACATGTATTTTGGGCTAAGCTGCTTGTCCATAAATAATAACCAAATGCATAGAACATGTCCATTTATTTCAGATCTATAAAATACAAATCTAAAAATATCATTTTACAGACAATATTGAGCATTTAGTTTACATTTTAGTATGGTCTTAAGCCTTGCACAGAATAATAATGTAGCAAAACAACAAAACAGTCTACATTTTAACTTTATAGATTGCCTTAACTAGAGTCTACCATATACATCAGAAACAGTTGTGCACAGTAACCAATTAAACATCTACATTTCAAGAATAGATTGACTACATCTCATAACCGAGACACCAATTACAGTACATTTATTAAAAATCCTTCAAGAATGCACTCAGTAGTAACAGTAGTTAAAATCATAACTGTCCTGTGAAATGATCAAAGCAAATGATAACAGAATTAAAAAAATTCAGTTAATCATTTATATGTAATGTAAAGCCCATGTAACACTACAACACAGAAAGAAATTACATGGGCACAAGTGCAAAAAAGCAATATTGTAAGCCACCTTCTCTCTTTGGTAAAAATCAATTAGCAAGAAGTACCATAATAATTCAAGTCAAATGCTAATTCAGGTTATATTTTTTTTCCTTTCCTACCATAGGCAGACTTGATGATTTCCAGGCATCCTACAGTAGAGAAGTTAAAATTCTACTTAACACTGCCCATTTTCTCCTCTTTTAAGTATAAATATTGAAATTAAAGATAAGGATTTTTTTCTTTCATAAATAGCTTTTCAGTAGTATAGTCTCTTAAGGAATTTAAAAATAAATAGCAAAATATACACAATTTGAAAGATTACATTTAATTCCTTCTAGGTATATCCTGAAAATATATCACCAAAGAATAAATAACTTTGGGTTTCTCAAATATTTGGTAAAATGTCAATTACTCTTTCATAAGGAGTTTTCTCTGAGGGATAAGGAAGTACCACTGCTTTTCCTACAAAACTTTTACTATTCAGGTGAAATTTTAAAAACTTTACAGTAAGAATAGAATCTGTAATATAATATGGATGTTTACCATTAAAAAGTACAATAAAAAAATCTTTCAAAATTAAACCTTCAGAATTTCATGTTCAAACCTGAGGATCTTCCAGGTAACTATGAAGTTCTCCTGGCAGGAGATTCAAGCTCAGTTGTCTATGTCAGGAGACTACAGGAACAGTAAGGCAATTTCCTCCAGTGGTAGAGCCAAAGCTCTTTTCTACTGACAACATATTAAAAGTCCAGCAAGGACAAATGTTAAGGAAGGGACAAGAGAAGGATGTAGGTTAAGAACACTTGAGCGTAAGCTATCCAGAGACAGGCATGGACTGCCTACAGGGATTTTACCATAACCATAGATTTTAAATAAATTCTTCTGGTTTTGAAGGACTTGACTGTCATGAGCAGTTAAGGAAATGTCACAAGGGATTTGTAGGTTATCATCTTACTCAAGCTCCTCATATTTATCTGAAGAAAGCAAGAAAAATGCAGGCCACAACAGCAAAGCAACTAGTTAAAAGAAACCATCCAGCAACTTGAAGTGTCATTTAAAAAACAAAAAAAATAATCTTAACTGCAGGAAGATCTTCTGGAGGGGCAGAGCAAAGTCCTTACCTTTTTAGAAGATCCATTTAAGCTGCCAGCAAAGTACAGGCAATTTTGATTGCTCATTTATTCAGAATTCATAAATAACATGTAGATTCACTAACCTCCTATTCACACCCACAGCTAATTTACATAAAATATTAAGCAGAATGCTTTTCTACTCCTTGTTTGATTCCAAGCACAAGATGTAAAAACCAGTTAAATTGCACAGTCCAGCCCTTATCTCTGCAAACCTCTATCTGATCAAGGAAATGCTTTTTGGCATCTTCTTCGCTTTTCCCCACTGTCAGTGCATCCCTGATATATTCAATATCTTCTTTGCTGGTTAATTGGGGCATTCCAGTCATTAGCATCATGGAGAACAGGATGATCAGCAGGTTTGTGTGGTGTCGAAGAGCTAAGTAAGCCTTCACACACACGTCCTAGGAGAGAGAAGGGTTTTTTGTTAATAAATGAGAAGAACGGAGAGGGATGGGGCAGGAATTCCACAGGACTCCCATTAACCAGTGCTATTCAATCACTCATGTCCGAGGGAGGAGGCCCAACAGAGCCATTCACCTGAGCAGAGACGTGACTTGAACTTCTGCATCTGGTGTTCAGTGTGACTTCATTCATCACCCCGCGCTGGGGCAATGAGTGCTGTGATGGTGTACAAACCAACAGCTACTCCTAACCATACATTAATCACTAAAAACCTCAGCTTCACCGAGATCTCAAATTAATTTCCTTGCCATATAATCTCCTGTGGCTATTAAAAGAGACAGCAATAAGTCATTGTCTTCCTTTCCAATCGGGATGTTCCCATTTAAAGACCATGGCTGGGAAGTGACAGTGGGTAAAGCAGCACCTCCAGGGGACTGCTCTTCATTTGGTATAGATGTCTATTAAAGTCGCAGTGGTGACTGTTTATTTAACGAGGAAGATTTTTCAGGCCTGGTGTTCTAAGAAATATTTCCAGCTGACAGCTCTAGTCTTCAGGCACTCTGCCTTGCTGTAGGACTTCTATCTTTATGTACTGTCAAACTGGATTCCACAGACTTTTTTTTATAGCTTTTTCATTTCCATGTATAAATAATCTGTGCTTAACAACATAACCCTTAGAAGAATGAAATATCTACAGCTTGGAAAAACATGCACTGCTTTTTAAAAATAATACTTAATGATAAGTGACTAACATATAAACTGAAATTATTTCTTTTATTAAATTTATTACTCAATTACTATTACAGATAAGAACAATGCAATAAAGACATCAATCATCAATCAACTAGAAACTAGGCCTGCAACGCAGTAATTTAAAAACATGCAAAATATCTCCAAGGAGGTTGTTATTATTAAAACCAAAGTTGAAGCGATGCTAATTTTTACCCAATTAAATATTCAATTTAACCTTTCCACAACTGTATATTAATTTACTGAAGAATTCTTAGGAAATCTAAATATTTTAATGTAAACTTCCATCAGCCCTCTAGAATGCTTTTTTAAAAATTATTTTTAACAAGATGTGTGGGTTTTTTCTTCTTCTGAAACAGGAAGATGTGCACAAATAATCCTAATATTTATCACTGTTCACATCAACAACACCAGGACACCCAACCAGACAGGTCAGGAAGATTTTAAGGAAGGAAGATGATATATTGAAGAACTGTCTGTATGATTTCTTTTTTTTTCCTATTGCCTGGGAACTTAAATTTTTCACTCTGTTTCCAAATAAATTCTGTCCTGAAACAAGACCATATTTATGAACTCCAATGCTAGTTTAGTTCTAGCAAAGCAGAAGATAAATTGCAATGGTCAAAGCACAATTTACAACAGAAAACACCATTATCTTATCACAGGGAATAGTTTCTCTCCATGGCACCAGGGGAAAAATAAGACAAAAAAAAAAAAAAAAAGGAAATTTTACTTATGTATTATCAACTTCAAACAGGGAAAGCTTGTCACAAGAGTTAGTCTGTGTTTTGTTCCCTTTGAAAGAGATGAAAGCTCTTTATAGTTATATCAAAGAAGGTTTTACATTTCTGTATGGATGATGCATCTCACCGCTCTGTGTGTCTGAGACAGAAAAACAATTATGCAGTCAAGAAGAACCTGGCATCACTGCATCTCAAAGGCAGTCCTTCCAGGAATTCAAAAGATTTAAAAAATCTGCATCTGCCTGTTACACTTATTTATTCAGACAAGAACTGAATGTAGTTTTGAATTAGTATCTTCCAAGAAAATGAGTTTTTACATTTCTGGGAGAGGCAGAGAGAAACAAAAACAACACAGACAGTCCGTATGTGCCAAGGATATGTACATGTTTACCCTGGGATTAAGAAGAAAGCTGCTAACTAATCTAAAACCATAGGCAAAATAAGAGGAGCTGAGGAGAAGCCAAAATCCCATTGTCCAATAAATGATAAAGAATAATTATTCTGAGAGCTTGAAACTGTCCTAAATAGTACTATCCTAAAATTCAGCCATTTTTGTAATATAAAGTGTCCAAATCCTGTTACATCCCTTCCCTGTACAGTATACTCCAAGTATTTTTCAATGATGAATTGTCTGCCTTTCAGTTTTCTATCACCTTTGTTTGACAATCAAATACAAGAGATTTTGCAAAGAAATAGAAGAATTTGTACTGAAAATACAGATCTCTATATTATCAAATCAGCAGAGTAATGGAAAAAAAAAAGAATTAAGTAAATTAAATATAATGAATAAAAATGCATAATTTACTGCAAAAAATTAATGCAAAAACTATCGAAGATAATTTCAGGCTAATTATTAACAGGTAGGTGGACAAGGCACAAAAAAGACTACAAAGATCTCAGGTGAGGCTTTCTCAAGGGTTTCTAGAAGTAAGAAGTGAAAAAGCTGTGTGTTCACAGGAGCAAGGGAGTTGATGGGTGTCAGCCAAAGGCTGGAAAGGAAATGCCACCACATATGACACAGCAAGAGAAATCTGGGCAGTACTAAGGCAGCTGAAAAATTCATAGACAGAAGAGAAAAACACCTTCTTGGATTAAGTTATGCTTAAATATATGTTTGCAATGAGGACAAACCCCCATCAAACAGTGCTTCCTATTGAGCATTTCTGTGATGTCATTAATAACCTCTGGCCTCTAATTTTCACTAAACCATCACAACGAACACAAACAAAAAGGGAAACAAAACTTAGATTAAGAACTTTCTCTTGAGTGAAGCTTCATTGCTATTTCCCGAAAGGTTGCTAGGCCATTGACAGCTTCAGAAGTCCACTAATAACAAACTATACTCTTCTGTGGTGAACTCCAGACAAAACTGTCATTTTAACTTCCTTTGGTGCCTGCAATATGAGCTATGGCTAATACATCTGTATGGACTGTGTCTAATCAGTAACACAGAAATAAAATTTTTAAAAAGTAGATATTTTAAGTTATTAAAAACACCAAAGCCTTTAAAAAACAAAGGATTCTTCTGAAGTACAACCTTTTTTAATGTAGTTGAAGTACAAAATAATGAGAAGTGCTCTTAAAAATTAATGAAGGATAAATGCTGAGACTTTTCCATTGATACATGAGTGAGTCAGCAGGCATGCTGAATGACTCCCTCAATATTAGGAAACATAATGAAATAAGTCGGTTGAAAAGTGATAAGAATACCTTATTTTTTTTATTCTGGCCATGTAAGTAAAACACGCCCTTTTTATAGCAAAATATGTGATGCAGATCTTGCCCTGTGTTACTATTTTGCTTGTATGAAAGTATTTTAACTTCCTTTTTACTGGTCTTTGAGATGGAAAAGCCTTTTAACCTACTACTACCATAGTGGTTTATAAACAGTGGCTACTGCAGCAGAACTATACATGAACTTATATTTTTTTGTGAGTTTATTGTTGCTTGTGCCTAAATCATCTCACTTAAAATGCCCAGGTCACATATCATGGTCACAGTTCACAAAGGCAAGGCACATTAATCACGTTTTATCTGGTTAATGACACTAATGGAAATGACAGTGGTGCTATCACAGCATTCCTAAAATGTCTGCATTAGTGGGATGAAATGAGAAAATAATTTTAGATTTAGTACCAGAGTAACAAATGTGTAATTAGTCAAACCCAAAATGGGGTGATGGAGGCATGACATATTGAAGAGAGGCCGAGACCAAAATCACTTCCAATTGCTTTTGGCATTTGGGCTGCTGAAGTAAAGGTCAGATATTCCCTAAAGAGCCAGATGATCCATATATATGAACACTACTTTGTTGCAGAAATCAACAGGCTTTTCAACTCTGTGTGAAAGCCCACTTTCACACTTGAACTATTTTCTGCTTCCAGAAAAGAGGTCTTCTTTGAAATAACACATCCCAGAGTGGTGTTTCAGCCCCACACTTGCACATGGCTACATCTGTGCCAACAGCATCATTCCTGTAGGCAGCGCAGCTCACAGGCTTCTGTGAGAGCAGGGGCTCAGCATTCCCTTCCCATCCTTAAATCTTTTGAGCTACAAGCCCCCTTCAGAACACTTGCACTGTGATAAAGCCAGTCCTTGCAAAATGAAGACTCAAATATTGCCCCTGGTTCTGTAGTTATTTTCAGAAGTGTGGGCAATGACTTCAATGAAAAGATAGTTGGGTCTTCTCATGGGTCCTCCCCCTCTCCCCCTTTGTGACTGTCGCTAGTGGACAATGTGATTTGTCCTAAGATAAGAATACCAGGTGGGAATTGCAGGAGGAACTGTCTGGATGCTCACATAATGAATGCATTCCAGAGATGGGGGAGCAGCAACGACTGCGATTGACTTTGGTACACATCCACAGATTTTGGTACATGTCATCCTGCAAAAAGGTATAAAAACTGGGCCCACTGGGCAAACTGAGGCTGCAAGCAGCTTCCACCCCTGGAAGGGACACCTGCAGGATACGTCCAGCTGGAAAATGGGGAACACTCACTTTTGTATGACTGAGTAGAAGTGCTGAGATCCGGTCGCATACGGAGATACAATGCTAAAGTAGTTACAGAGTTCTTATCTTAGGACAGTTCACATTGTTCATCACAGACAATTGCAAGGGAGAGGATGTGTGTGTGTAGAACGCAGATTTGCTATACAGTTGTGCATATGTTCAAAGGGACATAGTCACCATCCAACAGTGAGAACCTTAATGAGGTACCCAGGTTAGAAAACCAGACTCCTGACCGGGACTGATTCACCCACAGTGAATCCAGAACATAAAAGTTAGGCTTTTGCTTTGACTCACACTCTGCAGGAGACTTTTCTTCTGATATTGTAAGGAACCTGCTTTCTAAATCAGGCACTTACTTGAAGCCTCTAAAGATGATCACAGCAATAACACCTCAGACATCCATTTACTTCAGACTAGCCATGCTCTTAACCACTTCATTAAACATGGTGAACAGCATTTTGTTTTGCTCCCTTTTTACCCAGGTCCTACAGTAGTTTGAATAATCACAACTGTTTTGGAAGCCCTTTTCTTAAAATAGAAGTTGCAATTGAATAGATTTTTAACACCATTCCTTTCTTTCAGAGTTAAAATCTATCCATCCATTTCACAAAACCAGCATCTGACATAGCTTAGGGTCACTACTGAATTTTATTCAGATGCAGCAGTCTGAGCACTAAAACTCGAGGGCAGAATCAGTAGGATATCACTGGCAAAGCCAGCTGAGGAATGCCTCACACCTGCTCACACTACACGGAGGCTCTGCTTACTGCCATGAGTTTCCTCTAATTTAACAAACACTCTGCAAAGTATTTTCAATTGAGACAAGAAACAAAGAAAGAACTGCTTATCTGGTCTGCTGCTAGCAAGATTTTCAATATGGCTTTGTGGATGTTTGAATTCTATTTCCCATAATCCTACAGATAATTTTGCTCTTAGTTGGGCCTAAAATATCCCAGAATTGTACTATGATTAATTACATTTTACTGACATAATGCCCAGGAGCCTACACCTTTGAAAACCAAGGCACTAATGTCCATTTCAGAGGGAAAAAAAAATTGCTTAATGGATTTGCAGCTAGATACTCATTCTTTTACCTGAAATTTATGGAAATGGAGACTTGTCTTCTTTCCGGAAGTCCCCATGACATACAGGAAATCTGGAGTCAGCACAAAAGGAACTCTCTCCTTATTAATTCCAAGGAAGCTTTTATAATTCCCAAGAATATGGCCAAAATCAATATGGAAAAGGTTACCTTCATAAAGAGAAGAAGTCACAGTTACACTCAAATACAATAAACTGCCAAGAACATTCACTTGTATTTACAGTAGTTCCAAACCCTCTTTTTTTGGTATATACGATCACTCTTTAGTTCAGCAGAAGAGACTATTTTCTTTCTTTTTTTTTTTTTCTTCAAATAGATAATTCTGTCCTGTTGGCAAAATTAATTTTTATTTATCTTTGGCAGTTGTAAAAAACCCAGCAGAGCCGTTGTATTTTCTAAACATACACTCACAGCTTTTCAAAAATCAACCAAGGAAAGCCTGTGTCTCAGATCCATAACAATCAGGACATCACTAGACAGAAAAGGCTTGAGAGTTATGTTTCAAATACCCATGGGATTCTGGCACTACCCATCTCCTTGGCATATGTCATTGACTAGAACATGCTTCTTCCTCACAGACCTGCATTAGCAATTTCTAAACCACTCTGTATGTGCAGCATAAGTCTGCATTGTCACCCTTTTGATAGCTTTGAGAGAGCAGTAGGGTATCACTTCCCACAAAAGCAATGAAAAAACTCCCTTTTAAGGGTCTCTACACCTACAGGACTGGAATTTGCTGCTACTCTTCAGATTATTTTATTACTTTCTTTGGTGGCCAGGTTAAGGATAAAAGAATATGGTTACTTAAAAGCACAGATTTGTAACAGTGGTACACGTATAAAAAAAGATAAACCATCAAATTACATAAGATGATACTATGAGTGATCTGTAGGTGGAACATCCTTATTTTAAGCCAGCTTCCAAGTTCCCCCAGCCTACCAAATCTGACTCCCTGCAGACCTCTCAGACTGACATCCTTCTGGCTTCTCAGGCTTAGATAGCCCCTGTTAAAGACTCAAAGGCAAACCTGCTCCTGACCACAGCAGAATAACACTTCTCTGCTTCCCTGTCTACTGACCTGTGCCTCATTTTCTGCCAATGGGAACTAACATTGCATTATATTATATATAATGCTGAAATTAAAGCACTCCTTTGTTGTCTTTTCCTCAAGGACTTCTGCTGAACTTTTTTACTGTAGTCTTCAATTAGCTAATTTCGCCTTCAGGGTACTTCTCTCTAGCCTTCAACTGGTAAAATTTTAACTATAATATGATGAATATTGCATATCCAGCCTTCTAACTAAGCCCTGAAGTATTTTCCTAATTTTCCTAAAGACTAATTATGAAGTAAGAGGACCATGAAACTAAAAATGAATTCCTTAGACCAAATAAAACTTCTCCATATGTACTGCTTGTTCTGGTGTCCTTTCTGGGACTTCTATAGGTAAGTAAAATTAAGTATGAAACAATGTGCAGCTACAGAAATAATTCCTAAAGTTTACAGTACAAAAAAATTGTGGGTTTCTTCAGAAAGATTGCAACTATCCCCCAGACTTTAGTAGCAAAATCAATACACGCCATGTACACTTCTCTCCTAGGATTTTTTTACAATACATAAAGCAATTATGCTCCTCAGAAGTGAAAACATCTGAATTCTGACATACAGTTCCACTGAACTCTGTCAGAAACACATCCACATCATCAGCAGGTGAATAGCTGTCTGCTTTATGAAGTTTTTCTGGTGTTCAGATTCTAGATGTAGACACTAAAAAACATTGGTTTACATTCCTCGTGACTTAGTTTGTATCAAACTCCTCCTTGAAAAATAACGGCATTATTAATGGCAATATCTAGAGCCTGTATGAAGGCCAACAGGGGTGACAATACATTTCAATGTCACAGGAGGATCTGAACATGTAAGCAACACTGACAGAACTGGACTGTGTCTCTTCATTCATTGTTAAATGTGTTATTTATTAAAATGATAAATAAATCTAGTTAGGTATAGACAGTGTACACTTCTATGAAATTCTCAAAAAATAACCCACCTGTTTCTGTAATCATGATGTTGTCATTGTGCCTGTCACCTATTCCAAGTACAAAGGTTGCCACACAGTATCCAGCACAAGAATAAACAAATCTTTCCACAGCTGCCTGAAACTAAAAATAAATCTTAGAGTTGACAAATGCTTCAATGCTAGACACTAAATGCAATCATTCTCAGTTATGTATCTTTCTGTTGACATGTATCTATCGGCAGCGAGACAAACTGCCTTATAAAATATACTACTGCACAGCAGAGATCCTGATCACAGCCCTGCACTGCACTCCCTGTGCTGTGTGAGCAGGCTCTATCCCTCAGCACAGAGAAAAGCAGCATATAGTTGCTCACACATTCTGAGGAAGAAAAGCTGGCAGAAGGCTCTAGCTGGTCAATGGACCTGCCCAAGCAAAGGAGTTGTGAATACCCAAAACTGTATCTAAATTCTCTAAAACCACACTGCCTTTCAGTGTTCTTAGATGTCCTTTCAGTCTTCTCATGTATCACTTCTAACTTCCACTGACACAGAAGTAATTTCAAAAGCATCTTGTCTCTCAGGAGTCTGGTTGCCAGCTGGATGCTAAAGGCTCTTTCATAGACACCTGCAGCTGAGTGCAATGAAACCAAATGGATTTTTCAAACTCTCGTAAGTAACAAACACAAACATATGGGCTCTATGCTCCTAAATTAGTAGGGTGCATCTGAAAATCCTATTTAAAAATCCAAAGAACTCACCTTCTCTTCAATCATGCACCTCTCCTTGAGCCACTGGTTTAGTATTTCATCCTTAAATGCACCAGTGTTCCCAACTGTGCTCTGTTGAATTTTGGCAATTGTAGTAGCATCTTTCACAATTTCAATCATTCCTAGAGAAAGCAAGGAAAAAGTTAGAAGAAGTTATTGAATTTATATCAAAGCATATTAAAAATTACATTTTAAATTGGGTTTTAAAACTGACTACAGAACTTCATAGGTTGTGAGCAGAGATTCATTTTAGAAGCAACAATGGCTCTTACTCATTTCCAGTTGAAACCAGCCAGAGCTCATTAATAGCCTGGCGTCCTAAAATCCTCCTCTTTTAAAACAGAAAGTATCACATGATAAATGGGGACACTCTGCATAGGCTTTTCCCCAGGAGAGGAACTACGCCTGTGCTGAGCCCCATTCACATTCTCCCCAGCTTCTCTCCAACTTTACAAATATGAGGAGCTGAAGAAAATCTTCAGTGTTGCAGCAGTCTAGAGATGCAGGTGTTGCCAGGCTAGTGGCAGAGGAACAGCGCTGGCCATCCTGCAGTAAATCCAATTTAAGCTTCAGTGTTCATATACACAGAAATGTTCAGAAATACCAGCACACAGTGAGGTATGGCAATGGGATGGCTGGTGGAAAGCTCAGGGCTGTCAGGGCTCAGGGGTCTGTCCCAAAACTGAACAGACCCTCGCCAAGGCAAACTGGCACATCACAGCAATGTGGTGCAGAAACAAGGCCTTGTACTGTCCATGCCAACATGGCATGTGATGGAGGGGAAGCTAGAGGGAAATGCAGGAACAGAGGCTGCAACAAAGCTCTCTACTGTAGCCAAGACTGGGCGTATGTGTATGGCGGGGGGTGGGGGGAAGTCAGATTTTAGTTCAGCTTATTAGGTAATTGGAAATATTTTATTTTCCTCCTCTGGTTCAAGTTTAATGGTGTCTTCTAGCTTCAGCTCCAGCTCAGAGATTAGCAAGCAAAGAAAAATATCGCTTTCTTCTCAAAGAGATTCAAAGCAGTTTCTGACTTGGTTTCAGTTTGACTCTCTCTGAAACAGATCAATTTTTTTCTATTCACAGACCTTTTTCCTTTTGCAATTACTGCATTATGTGCAAATTTTTCAGTCACAGAATAACAACACAGTAATCTCTTCCTGCCTTCCACTCATGACTGAATTCATGGCTGAATACCCCCTGGAAGTATTTTTTCTGTCTTGACAGTGGCCTGGATTTGTTTGTAATAAAACTACTGTGGAAACGTGACCTCTGAAACCCACTGTCAAGACCACCAGATCAAAAAGCTCTGCATTTTGGTCCGTGCTTGCCAAGTTTTTGTTTTTCTCCTGGGAGTGAGCTCCAGATCACATTCCAGCTGTTGAAAAGGTTTTCCCTGACTGTGCTCACAAATCTCCCTCTACCGGCCAACAGCTCCTTGATTCCAGGGGCGCAGAGCCGGCGCAGGAAGCATCTTCTTTAAGTAGCACAGAGGTTCTCAGCTGGGCTGCATTCGGCTGGGAGGAAGTGCAGCAGTAAATGCACTATGCGATGGGTTTCTGGGGATCTGAGGTACTAAAGCAGGTGACTTCAAGAGCCAGCTTGAACTCCCCTGAAATTCAGCAGGGATGCAGCACAGTAAGTAGTGATAATTGTCTCACAGAGCTGGGAACATACAGGTATGAGAACAGGGTGTGATCTTTTACTAGTGATACATAGAAGAGAAAATTCCTCCCATAGAGCAGAAGTGTACTTGGCAGCAGCAGAGAGGACGCATGTTTCCAAAATTACAAACTGCACTGAATGCAGATGCCTTTAACAGACTGAGAATGCCCTATGAGGGAAGGGATGTCAGCCCCAGGTGTAAGACACCTGTTTCACCCTGTGCTCTGTGTAGAATGGGATACTGTCCTTGTGCCCATACACAGAAACTGCCCAAGTTCCATGGAAATATTAGGAGGTAGGGAAGAAAAAGCTTGTAAGAAGACTGCATGTGAATACTGTGAAAGAACATTTGCATGCCACTACTCTTTGGTGTTGTTCCAAACAAGCATAAGCTCTATATCAAAGTATTCCACATTGGGTATTACTAATTTAGGCTGCAGGTATTCTCAGCAAACCCAGCAGGAGAGTTTATATGATTAACCATGCCCCTACTGTGGTGCTAAAGGGATGCTAAATTCTTACATCTCTTCCGTGCATATAGGAAAATAAAAAATTATTTCCTCAAAGAGACAAAAGAATGAGGAATCAATTAAGAATTCATGAAAGAATAATTAAGTCTGTAGCTTGAATATGAGGATGCTGAGATCACTAGCAGAATTTCTCCTTCTTCCTCCATTTTTTCAATAAATTACATTGTTTTAAGGTGATTTAAAACAAAATCATACAAAGTCCTAAAAATCTCTCTAAAATATTAGGTTTATTTTAACACATCTAAAAGAGGAAAAAAACCCAATCCTCCTTATATTCAGATTGTATTTTGATTTACAATATTCCATTTCCTTTATTATTAAAATTCTGTCAATATATATTATTCAATTTTAAAACACTTATATTAGGAGAAAGGAAACCCTCTTATGTCACACTATTTTATCAGTGAGTTTGGGTTTCCTGCATTGATGAGATATGCTCAAATTTTATTTGCCAACGGGTTTTAGAGAGCAAGTGCACTAGAGATGTATATTAAAAAGAGTTCTTCATTTTGCTGGGATTTCTTACTTGATTTCTCTCACTATGAATTCTGAAAAATTGACCATCACGTTGTTGCTTCTATGTAGTACAGGGTCAGGAAAAAATGTAGATGTTTTGCTCTTTTCTCTATTTCATTCTTATCAACACATTAAAACACATCTTGAATAAGTCACTCACTTTCGCCCACTGTTTCCTACTAAATACTGTTATTAAAGAGAAACTTGCAGCACCACAAGCAGTTGGACTTGCACAGGAAAGTCCAGCTAGCCACAGTTAAGCTGGTGCAGCAGCTCAAGGACATTCATCAGAGGAGCAGAAACCACTGCCGAGACGCAAATGAAGGCTGCTCATAGAAAATGTAATAAAGTTCTATTTATCTCAGGACCACAGTACATATTAGAATAGTTCTCTCATACACAACTTCTGTAAATACGATATTTTGAATTTCTAATCACAGTGTGATCACATACCTATTTTGTTCCCTGTAGAAATACAACCATACGGTAACAAACAGAGGTCCAAGGATTCTGCTTCCCAAATGGATTCCATAATTCGAAGAATCTAGCAAAAAAAAGTATATGTGAAGTTATTTCAAATTATTTGAATGTTACGTATTACTCATACAAATAACACTACCCAGATTTCTGAGATGGGGCTAAGCTCACAAGACTACTGGACAGATTAAGAGACAAATACAGAAAGTGTGCAGACATTCAAGATTACCAGTTACAGAACCAGGGTTTGTATTTCCTCATCTGTCCTGTGACTGGACAATCTCTACCCTTTATAAAGTATTAATAAATATACTGTATAATTTCTACATATGCTGTGAGGTTGAATACATTAGCAAGTATGTCCATTTTTCCCCATAAACATCCCCAAAAGTAGTAACAAACCAGTTTTCATAACAATCACTGAAATATTACTACAGTAATGCTACCTACCATTTTCTTTTTCATTTAACTTCACCCATTGCATAAATAAATAATAAAAACGCTTCATCGCAAAAACGGGCCATCTTTCACTAAGTAGGATTCCATCTCTAAAGCACCCGAATGTGATGTATGGCATATGGCAGGAAAAAACAGGGTTACAGTATATACTGGGTCTGGCTGGGATGAAGCTCATTTTCTTCAGAGCAGCCTGTACAGAGCAGAGTTTTAGGCTGGTGACCACAGCGTGCTGGGAACACACTGATGCCCCAGCTACTGCTGAACAGTGTTTGCTGAGCGCCAATGCTGCCTGTTCCTCACTCTGCCTCACTGTGACTAGGGAGGGCACAAGAGGTTGGGAGGGGACACAGCCAGGCAGATGACCCAAACCAACCAAAGTAATACTCCATGCTCAGCAACACAAGAGAGAGGAAGGGGGTTATGCAGGTTAACATCCCCTGCGCAGGAACTGGCTGGACATCGGTCTACCCATGGGATGTGGTGAGTGCATCACTTGTTTTGTTTTCTTTCTCTCTTCTTCCACTTCTCCTTTGCTTACTAAACAAATTTTAGCTCAACTCACAAGTTTTTTTGCTTTTACTCTTCCTTTCCTATTTTCCCATCCCACTGGAGTTAATCCACAAAACCGTAACACAAGAAACTGTAGTACAAGAAACATCCAGTGTTGATGTTAGCCTTGCCATACACAGCTTAAAAAACAAAAGACAACCTCATACTTCATATGGACAATAAAAATAAGGTACACACACTTTTGAGAAGGAAAACCATGTTAAATATTTTAAAATATTCACATTATTCACTTTATATGTTTCAGCTATCATACCTGTAAAATAAGCATGTCCTGACGGAGGTCATCTCCGTGTTTGAAGATTATGCCTATGGTTTCATTTGACAGAGCTGTTGGATCTGCACATTTAAACTCAAGCCAGAGGGGTTTCTTCTTAGATGCCATTACTTTGCATTTTTCTATCTGTGAAAGAAACATTTATTGCTTGCTATCCATTGTACTCCAACGTCAACACAACTAACCTTTTTACACAGCAGCTACAGAATAGTTTACCAACTTCCAATCAGTTATACCACAAAAACCACACTGAAAGTACACGTAAGGAACAGTGTTCAATTGCCATATAAAGCCGCACTGAACCTGCACAACTTTTAACCACTGCCTGTGATACAGGAAAAAGTGTTATCTTGACTCTCCAAAACTGGATTTAGCATGTAAATCTGGTTCAGACAGATTTAAACCAGGAATAGAGATTCTGGCAAAACTGGCAAATATAGACCCTCAAAACAGCACTTCAGTAAGTGCTTTGCAAAAACAGAACATAATCATTGTTCAATGCAATTTACCACATCATCCACCCTTGTGACTTCTAGCAACTACATTCCACACTGCTTGACTCAATTCTCTTGGCAAATTGTTCAAATTCATGGAGAAAAATGGCATTTTTGAAACTAATTTAACACAATGATTCATAAAATAAGAAAATTAATTCCCTAGTTTTATTACATTTTTAATCTTGATAAATTCAGTTTTGCAATGACTGAAACTGCATTACTTCAAATGTTTTCTCCAGTAATCATGGCTAATACAACTGGAATATGCAGTACTTTCTATTCTGGAATTCCTGATTCATGATTGAACATTACTATGTACAATAAAGCCACCTAAAATTAAAAAAAAAGCACATTAGTGTTTGAGAGCTAATAGGCTAATAGAGAGAGATGACATAGGAGATGAGTATTTTAGAATATTCACATTTCATAAACTGAAGTTCTGAGCCTGTAGCTTAAAGCAAAACACTTTTTACCATCCTTGGTTTCAAAGAAGAAAGAAGTTTTTAAATCTTTGAACTTACTAGAAACACACTGATTTTGCTTCTAATATTTGGTTTAGACTAGTATTGCAGCCATGCACAACTGGGAAGTGTTTAATTCTCTCAGCTTGAAGATAGATGAGCTTATAGCCTGTTACCAAGGCACAGTTTATTTAACAGAAACATGGCCATATCTAGACCTGATGAGACCTAATATCCAAATGAGTACCTGGCTATTCAGCAACTCCTTAAGTTGGATGGTCCTTGGCTAAGAGAAAAATCAAGGCATTCTTTTCTTGTGGGGTCCTTGCTGCACATCAAGTGACTCCAAGGATCTTCACTGTGCCTCTTTACCCAGACCTCACATTGCATGGCAAATGCATGATCCAATTTCCTTTCCTTTCCTTTTCCAGGATTAAACTAATGGAAAAATTATAATTGCCATTTAATGATTAGAATTTAATGGGTTGTTGCATTTTTTGTAGCACATGGTGGCATATCATTACCCTTAGAAAAATTGTAATATCTCTGGGAACAAAAGCTTACTGAGTCCATGAAATGTCACCATATTCACACTTTAGACACGTTAGCAAGATTTTTTACCAAATGACACATACTTGCAAATAGACTTTTTTTTAAAAACGGATTTTCAGAAACTCAGAATATACTTACCACTAGAGCTCCTGCTCTTAGCCCAGGATCATACGGAACTCTAAAACTTTCTGGAAGTTTGCTGCTCTGTAATTTTTCAAGCTTTTGTCTCAGCTGTGCAATAACTGCAATCACAAGTAAAATAACACAATGAAATCAAAAGTTGGAAGGCAAAAAGCTTACAGGTAATCAAACTCGTTAAGCATCATGACTTGGTTAAAAAGCTCTGCTTTGCTACTTTTTAAATTGCTTTCCTCATGGATCTCCTGATTTGAGGAATGGAGAAAGACTCTTTAACTTGCACTATGAATGCTCAGGGCTGTTTCAGATACCTAAAGGTAAAGTCTTCAAGCACTACACAAGTCATGTGCTTTCTCTGCAGTGTTAGAAGCACTGCATAGTGCTTGGTTGTCCTTCTGAAAACTCAAGAGATTACATTAAAATGTCAGCTTTCATTTAAAAAACAAAACATAGTAGAACACACAAAAATACGTTGCTCTTATAACTGACAAGAAATGCAGACAGACTTGTGGCTTAAGAATTCTTGTTAAGTGACAATATAGAGGTAGTGAATTTCCTATCCTCCTAAAACTGGTTTCATATTGCAGCCCTGTTAATCTCACATTCCAGTAAGAAGAAAATTTGCTGTATCTTTATATGAACAAGAATTTTACTGTTCATATCTGAACTCAATCTTTTAATTCATAAAACTTCAAGCTTCTGAATCTTCAGCTCAGAACAGTACAGATTACACAACATATGACGTACTTTGTTCATCTCAGCTAGCAAGTGTTAGCAGCATAAGCAATACACTGGTTATTATCCTGCATTAGGACAAAGACCTCAACACTGTTCTAAAAGAAACAGTAGCTACACAGCAGAGTATGAATATACATGTTCGAGTAATTTTGGAGATAAAAATTAAAGAGCAAAAAAAACTGTACTGAGAAAACTAGACATGGACCTGGATACTTAGAACAGGATCATAATCATAGAATCATGGACTAGTTTGGGCTGGATGGGACCTTGAAAGGCCATCTAGTCCAACCCCCCTGCAATGAGCAGGGACGTCTTCAACAAAACTTGCTCAGAGCCCTGTCCAACCTGACCTTGAGTATTTCCAGACTTGGGGCATCTCCACCTCCCTGGGCAACCTATTCATACTATTCCAACACCCTCATCATAAGAAATGTCTTCCCTATGCATAATCAATTCCTTTAGTTTAAAGCCTATTGCTTGTCCTATTGCTGCAGGTCCTACTAAAACATTTGTCTCCACTTTTTTTTATAAACTCACTGTAAGTACTGCAAGGCTGCTGTAAGGTCTCCCTAGTGCCTTCTCTTCTCCAGGTGGAATGACCCCACCTCTCTCAGCCTTTCCTCATAGCAGAGGTGCTCCAGCCTGCTGATCATTTTTGTGACCCTTCTCTGGACTCATTCCAGCAGGTCCATGTCTGTCCTGTCCTGAGGGATCCAGATCTGGACACAGTGATCCAGGTGGGGTATCACAAGGGTAGAGCAGAGCGCAGGAACAACTCCCTCTACCTGCTGACCACACTGCTTTTGATGCAGCCCAGGATACTTTGGCTTTTTGGGCTGCAAATGCACACTGACAGAAAATGAAGACAGTTTAAAAGCCACTATCAAATTAAGAAAGTCAAGCCAAAAGAATTAGCCAAGAACTCACAGAACACAAATGCTAAACATAAACTACAGGGTTTCAGAAAAGAACTACCTAGCAGTGCCTGGTGACCAACTTCTTCTGGTAAAAACTAAATCTGACAGCAACACACAGGAGCTACTAAGTAGACTTTATAATTAGACACTTATCAAAAATTCCACCAAACCCCACAGTAACACAAAACCAAACCAAAACCAAGCCAACTAACCAAAAAAATAAAAATCCTAACAAAATCCACCCCTCCCCAAACAAACCCAACCTAGGTTATAATAACTTGGGTCATGAAACAGCTATTTAAAACATAACTATAGATTTCCTAGAAAAATGTAGCTTTAGTTCAGTAAGTCTCATAATTGTAATTAATGTAATTTGAAAACTGTGGGCCAACCAATTGAAGCAAGCAAAGACTAGGAATTAGCTGATTTTAAAACACAAGTAAAGGCACTTGCTAAAACAATTTTCAAGTTGATCTGGCTTAAGAACAAGGTGCTATGCATTTTAAATGATGAAACAGCTGCACAGACACATTTCTGGGAAACAAATTATCTAGCACAGTGGTGATGAAAACAGATAATCCCATGAAAGATGTAGTATTATGATCCTAAGAATTTATTTATTTATAATTACTTGCTATGCTCAAATATAAGCAAAGAGATTACATGAAAAATTAAAGAAACAGTTTGACAGCATGATTGCTACTGGAATAGTATGGACCTAACAGGAAGAAATTCATCCTTTAAAAAAATCCAGAAACACTGGAGGAAGAAACATATACACAAGAATTAATTAGACTGCATGACAGAATGAAATGAAACAGAACAAAACATTCAGACTGAAAATATGAACAATCATGAACATAAAAATGACAGGGCAAAAAAGAAGTAATAACCTAAAGAATAAATTTTAGGATATACATTTTTAAAAACATAAGAAGTAAAGGGTGCCTGTAGGAAAAAATATGTCCTCCATAATCTGAGAATAAATTACATTAGCTATAGCATTAGTAGGACACTCCACATTTTTCAGGAAGCCTTATTCAGTGAAAATGTCAATTATATAAGTCATCTTTCAATGTTCTGCTGTACATCACATACAAAGATGCTTTAACTTCAAAACCTGGTGGGTGTTAATGTGATTGCTTTCTCTTGAAACTTTTCTTCTTTGCCCACATATCCTTCAAAGATAATGTATTATGGAATCCACTGCTGTTACAGACATGTACATCTCCAAGGATGTAAAGTTTCTTTCCAAAATACGGAATTCTGACTAAATATATTTAGGTTATAAAGTATTTTAAGATAAATTTAGGAAGTTCATTAGAAACAATGTTTTATATGGGGCTTCAGTAAGCCCCTTAACTCACACTATGTGGTAACATAACAGATATCACATAATATACTGAAGAATAAATGCATATTTCCTTCAATTTTCTTTTGAAACACCACCACAGCCAATTCTGCATAGCCAGAGTGGAAAGGCTCTCCAATCCAAAGAATTCCTGGCCTGGAACATCCCAGGCTGAACACACAGGAAGAGGTGGTCTCTCTACAGCTTTTAGAGCTTTATTATCATGTCTTCTTGTGCTTACCCCCAACACCAAGCAAGTTGCAAGAATGATGACAGACAAGCTTTTAAGGAAGTCGGGGGCGGGGGGAAAAAGGCAGGCAAACCCCAGAGGTGAACACGCACTGCATAACCCTCCTGTGGCTTCCAAAGCAGCGCTTACAACAACTAGAAATATCAATCCATGTCTCCCAGGACAAATGCTCCTCAAAGACATGCTCAGTATATTCAGCCCTGATCCTCCACCAGCTTCTTTCATGGCAAAGCAGAAGCGGTACTGGACTAATCTCCCATCTTCTTGCCAAGAGTCTTCTACTGAGAGCTTAGGGTAAGGCTGTGTCTCTTGGCAAGTGTCACTTTTTATTTCCAGTTGATATTTGTGTCCTGGATTGTTTCTTTCTTCAGTGCTGGCATTCAGCTAAGGGTTATGTACAAGAACTTAGCTGTTTGCCAGTTGCATGGCGTGGGGTTCAAGAAGGTAAGCCAAAGCATGGGAAAGTACTGGGTGTCTAGAATATTGATATTCTTCCCCTTCTGGGGTGGAATAAGCAAACTGTTACTGCTTCAATCATTATTAGCTTACACACACATTTTAAAAGAAAATTATGCCCTTTAACAGTAATTTATCCACAAATTTTCTAAATAAACAGTACAATTTGCTGCCTAGGTTTTCACACCCGAAGAGAAAAAAACAGTAATATTACCAACAAAGAAATGCCTGTTAGCAAATACCTTGAGAAGTAACATCATACTTTTCTGCAGAAACTGATTTTATCTCCATTGTGACTTTGTGCAGCAATTCAATGACTTGAACCTGCTTCATGAAGTCGTGCAGCATTGCTTTCCCACAGCCCCTGAGATAGGCCTCGAGGATGACTGCAAACCTCTGCTGGTAATGCATGGACTGGGCGATCTCGCTTCTCAAGAACCAAAACAAGAAGTGACCAATTCTTTTGTTCTGGAGGTAAAGAAAAATACTGCGATCAGAACACATTTCTTGACAAAGGGTTTTAACACTGCCAGCAACTTCAGCATAAGTTGGCTCCAGTTTGAAGTACTTACCCTCAAACCACGTTTGAGCAGAAATCTGGCTAATGCACTGTCATGATATGGCTCAAATTTCACAGCCTGAGTAATACAAACATAGAAGGCACGTTATTAACACATGTAAGATCCCAATGCACTTACACTTCACCACTGACATCTACAAAACACACTGCTGCAGGAGTAGAAAAAGTATAACAAAGCAGGTCTTTTCGAGGCTTTTCTGTGCCTCATTCAAGAAGCACTATTTCTTTGCAACAGGTTCTTTTCGGGTTTATGGTTAATGTGACAAAGCAAGGCATGGAGTATCGAACCAGTGAGGTCGACCTGAGCACACGAAGGAATGTGAACAAAACATTCCCAGGCTGTAGCAAAAGCTAGCAAGATCAGTAAACAGTCTGCAGTCTGACTGATGCTGAGAATGCTTGAAATTATTACTGCCAGATGAAATAACATACTTGTAATAATTCTGCAATAAAAGTATTAATAATAAAGTACTGGTTTTCGACAACATCTGCTGCTTCAGGAGTAAGGCCCCAGGGTTCACTGCTGGGTTCTCCAGGAAGCATGGGATACAGGAGCAGCTTCTCAGAGCACCTGTCCGGCCTTTAACCCCTAAACAAATCACAGAATCATAGAATCAACTGGGTTGGAAAAGACCTCTGAGATAATCAAGTCCAACCCTTGATAACAGAATAAAGGCTCTGATACACATCCTGTACTAATGGAGTACAATTAAGAGGAAGACTTCACCAGAGCTTTTTTATTTTAATGACTCTGTGAGAACAGATGTATTTTTTCTCTTCCAAAACCTGCTCCCCTCTACCCAAGGCCACAGACATTTCCAAGCTACTGCCAAAAAAAGAGTGTGGAAAAAAAGTCAACAATTCTTGTCAAGTGTCAGCATTGGAACTTTTTTGCTGTTATTCTCTCCTTCAACCCAATAACCAAGTGAATTGGTCTTCCAGAAAACTATTGCACTTCCAGGTGCTGGGCTGTGCCAGGGAACTTCTCAACTTCAATTCATTTTTCCAGTAGCTTCTTTCCTGTTGCTTCAGGAACTCAAGTTTACAGGACCTTTGTATTAAGATTAATGGCGGGAAAAAAGTGTGCATGTATATATCCCATAGTAAGAAAAAAGAAATAAGAAGCATACAATCTCTGAAACAGAGTCATAAAATCCTGTCATGGACTGAGGGGGTTGGTGAATGGCTTCAGGTCCTGGAAATAGAGCGCCAGGAAGCAGCCTGTGGGGAGATTAAGGGGAAACAAAGGGATGCGCAGAGAGCCGGGTGCATGTAGTATGCTCAGCTTTCAGAAGCAACTAAGTATGCAAACCTCTAGCTGTAGTTATTCAACAGAATATAATGGCTCTTTCAAGATCGTTGCAGTCTGTAGCTTGCAAAGAAGCAACCAAGCCATCAGCAAAGGTCTGCTAAATTCATCAAACAAATCATAGTTATATAAACTCGTAAAAATGCTGTGGCACGCAGTTGCTTTTTTATTAAAATATCAACATGATTTCTGAAATGTAAATCTCCCTGTGGGTTTACTCAACAGAGAAAAAAAAAAAATCAAGCTTTTTCAGTCAACCTTCTAGAATGAACCAACTTAGAAAAACGTCATAAAGACACGTTCTTTCCAGCTGCTGGCTAAGAGACAGACAAGAAAGCCAAGCACCAGACTTGCCCTTCTCCGGTATCATAATTCTGCAAGAACTGTCTTGACTGTCTCTGCAGTACTGTTCTATTTCCCCAAGCAACTTCATCTTATTTAGGAAAGATAATAAGAATTCACAACTATAAACTGATTTTGTGATATATAGATCCTTTTACTTTGTGTATGAGATTAGGAGGTATGAGGGGTTTTTAATAAAAATTAATTTTCACTGCAGTAAGGTGCCCAACAGCAATAACTATCACATAAATTCAAATGGATTTGCTTACAGTTCCAAGGAAGCCTATTAAAAACCTCATTCTGGTATATACTAGGCTTAATGTTCTCAGTGCATATCCTTGAAAAACAATTAAAGACTGAAATGCAGCCAAACAACAGACATTGCTTCAAAACAAAGCCTCCTCATTAAAGTTGCAAATATATTTTCATAAAATAATATTAATAATGTATTGTGAACATCCTTATTGAGCTGATGGTTTAGGAATAATTATTTTAAAAAGTCAAGCCCATTTTTCTTTTTTCCTCACGAAGTCAAACATCAACTTTTGCACAGCAACAATAAAATCTGGCCATTAAAAGATGTCTGTTGGCACTTCATCAGATCCCTGCACACACCTTTGCCTTGTTAGTTCAGAAGAAGAGCTTTAGTCACTGCCATATACATGCACTGCAGCCGTTGGTGTTCATCCTACAAAGGATTCTGTTGCACTATCCTATCCATGTTCTATCAACTGTACAGAGAATGACAAACTATTATAGGAAGCTAAATAGGTTTATTCATGGTGTGGCTGCTTCTATTTGGGATAAATCTGAAGGGAAATAAAATGCTTGCTTGATTTCTAACTCTAAGGGAAGGTAAAATGGAGGTAAAAAGAGGGCAATAAGCCACAGAGCTTTCATAAAGCCATGCATTTGAAAGGTGATGTCCGCTTGTAAAAGAGACATTTCAGATGTGTTCACTGAAGTAAAGGAATGGCTGACATCCATTCTCTGAAAACTGTAGATTTTTAAATACATTGTGGTATCAAAGCTTTGCTGCAGGATGCTGACAGCCTATATTCCACTGTTAGCTGAGAAACAAAGACAAGGAATGCAGTAGAGAGGTGAAAACTGGAATCTAGCATTTTTTTCCTTTTTAAGCATAGTAATCTTGTAATTTCTTACAACATCTCTTACTAAAAATGACACAGCTAAGTTAAGCCACTATGATTTTATGCTATGGTACCTTATTTAACTGTTAGATTTCTCCTTTTTAAAACTCACCAGATTTGCACTTCCTGAAAACAAACAATTTCAAAAACAAATGGAAAAAACCCAGTATTTCCTCCATTCTCTCAGGCGTTTGGATAGCAACCAATCACCATCCCAAACTCCTAATTTGGATACCAAAAAAAGTGAATGAAATTGCTGAGCCACATGTAGATAGCAAAAGCTCACAACCAAGCAGATATATATAGCAGCAACTACGTGGGAGGCCCAATGAGGTAACCGTAGCGACTCATTTGGTTAATGAGGAAGTGCATAAATTCTGCCTAATCTTCAGACAACCAAAGACAAGGCTAGAAAGGTTTTGTTTAAAGCACTACTGATGTGCAGCAAAATCTGAGATACTAACTTCCATATTCCTGGGAACCCAGGTGCTCTCTGAGAAATTAAAAGCCCCATCCTGCAGCTTCCCCATCTGTAGCTGTTCCATTTCTATTTTCTTTTGAATTTTGAATGCCAACTTTGTCCTCTGATTCTCTGAAAAAAGTATTTTCTGCTCTGAGGAACGACAGCCTTTCCACGCAAACCAGAGCCCTGCCAGGAGCAGGAAGCCTGTGGAGTGGTGTGGCTGCAGGGGCCATGCTCACCAGGAAGAACATGGGGTTACCATCAACCACCAGAGGAGACTTTGCTGCTGCCCAGTGATGGCACCGTGTTGAGACAAAGCAACCAAACCAATTTTCACGTACAACTGATACAAAGCTTCCCAACGTTTCATCTGGCAGATCCACATACAAAGCACTTCAAATCGGTACAGAAGTGATTCATTGCCATTCAAACCACAATTTTTCACCCAAGTTCCCAAAATTACTTAATCTTATTACGTAGTCCTAGCAACTCTTTAGTTACTTTCAAAATTATTTTGGAAGCTTCTAGATAAATTTGGTCCCATTAACACTACAAGACTGATGTCTGCAACATACTGTGTAACTACACTGGTGTTCTTGACCTAAAACCCAATTCCAGATTTTTCTTCAGGCCTTGCCCATGTCAACCTCTGCCTTTACTTTCTTTCTGTCTACACTCTTTTTTCTAAACTATTGGTAAAGTTGGTCAACAACACTTTAGTGCTGTGTCATTCAGACCTGATATGAACAGGACTAAAGACAGTTAGGATTTACTCCCACCATAGCTGTGCTGGCATTAACAATTTTCAGAAAAACTTACTACTGTAAACACAAGATGCAAATTGTAAGACACAAGGCAAAGGTAACACAGAAACAATGACACAAGCAAAACACAAAAAGTAGAAAGGTGTGTCTTGTGTTAACCTGGTTACTACCACTGCTTTGACTAAACAGTGAAGACTTCAAACCTAGGGATTACTAATAAGACCTACTAAAATGAGAATGATGATGGGATAATGCAAATATTCTTGTAAGGCAGAGTTCAAGAATGCAAATACACCTTACCTGCACAAGCTGTAAAAGATAATGAAGAACATCATCATCTTCTAAACTTTCCAGTTTTTGAACTGCCATTGCTCGGACATTTTCATCTGAAAAGTTACAGTCCAGAAGTTGCATTGTGAGTCCAACATCTAAAGTGCTCTGATCCCAAACCTCTTTTTTAGCTAGTAACTGGTATGTTTTGGCCACTATTTCTTGTTGTCCCCATTTCACAGAGCTAAGCAGCTTAGGATATGCCTTGGGGTGCTTTATGCTTTCATATCTAAAGTGCCACAACAGTTCTTTGTCCTCAGGAGAAAGTGGATTAAGGGGGTCAGTTGCTATGATCTCTTCAAGTTGTTTGCGAAGCTGGTTGGGCATTTCAGCTCGAGTCCTGTCCCCTTGGGGGTCTGATGCTATCCTGTGCTTGGGCAAGGCAATTGGGTGACAATATTTGTCCAGCACAATAGAGATAGCCATTGAGTTTTCTTTATCTGGGTTAGTTGCTGATGTGAGTTTGTCTGCATTGATACTTCCTTGTTCTTCCCCCTTGCCTGGAATTTTCCACATGTGGAGCACGTACTCTCCACTTCGTAGCAAGAAACGGTGATCTATCAACAAAAGATTTACATAATACAGAAGCTGGGTTTTGCATTTTGTATCAGAGTTGGAGGATTCATGTGACTGAAGATTCGTCTTTGTAGAAGGCCCCTGTGCTTTGCCACAGTATATCTGAAGATTCAGAAGTGCTCCTTTAGGCAAATCCTTGATTTTTATATCAAACTCCAACCAAATATTCCACAGAACCTCCTCAGTAAAAGGCTTTGATGAAGTTCTTCTCTGTGAAAGGAGCTGCTGCCCATGTTGAATGTTAGCTTCCACAAACACAGTAAGATCAGTATTTCTTGGTAGAATTGGGATATCAATGCCAATTATTTTCACCCTAAATTTCCTATTACAATCCCACAATGAGATAGTGAAGACTCTCTCATGGTCTTTTCCGTCTATTGTCAATTGTTCATGATACCCTGTAACTCCTGTACAGTCATCCACCAAGGGCCATTCTTCCTTCTGAACCTCATCCTCATTTGGGTCAGGGGGATTGTCTAGGACAAGGTGGATTTCTTCCCCATTCTTAAGGCACTGTCTTATCCAGTGAAAGTCTTTAATTGGTGTCTCTCCAATAATGTACTCATCTCTGCCACAAACCCTCAGAACAAAATCCAGCTCACTATGATCTTCAGGAATGTCCATCAAAGATTTTTTCTTTGCCATTTTTGTGAAAAAGCTGTGAAGAATCATATCCGGAGTGTCATCTATTGACACTTTAATTTTTTGACTAGTTGTTCCTCTATGTATGATTATGAAAATGTTATTATTAGTGATCTTTTTAAATAAATATTCTGGGAGTGGCTTAGATGTAGTCCATGGGTGCATTGCATACAATTTAGGATCTCTGCAGGCTACCTCTATCATTCGTGGAGTGACTAATCTGCGACGGGTGAACTCTAGTTCATCATCATGCACATTGCTTACATCAGTGACATCATAACCAATTAAATCGTTAAGCTGCCGCTGAAATTCCTGAACTTCTTCTGATGGTTTTTGTTTCTGGACAACATAGATCTTGCCTACCTTTTTCTGTAACACTTTCCAGTACAGTATGCAGTCCAATGTCTGCAATACTTGATGTTTATCATAAATTTCATACCATTGCCCTTTCTTCTGATACTGCAGGACAAACTGATCCGGGGTGAATGCATGGTAGAAGTCTGTGGTTTGACTCATCTCTATTGCACGCATCCAAATCTGTGCCTTCATTTGCTCAACTGTACAGTTGCCAGCTATTTCAAGTAGCATCATTTCTGGTACTTTAGTATGTTTATTGCTTGTAGGTAAAATGAACTCAATGGATATCAGTTCCATTGATGAAAAACTACTCGATGCACAATGAGGTTTCATTCTTCTTCTCCTTCGTTTGTTTTCCTCTCTCATAACAACAGGTTGTTCATGATCCCCCAACTCCATGCCAGAAGAAATCTAGCAAAACATACAAATTCTTGATTACTTTTTAATTTACATTTATCTTTACTCTAATTTTTTAAGTCTTGCTAATTAAAATCATAGGCCAGTCAGAATCCTACCATGTATACACTTTTCATATTTCTGCTTCCCCTTAATTTCTAGTCACAAACACTTGATTTACGTGGATCAACTCAGATGTAGTCTATTCTATTCAATACCAAATATAAATTAAAAAAAAACCAAACAAACCACCCTACAGTGATTAAATAATCAAAATGGGGCTTTTAGACATGCTTCCCAGATTTTACTGAGGATAAGCAATCTGAGTGTACAACCTCCACATTGATTTGTTCTTCCTTCTGTTTGATCAAGCACTGATTCTTCCGCTGCCTCATCTGTTTTGATGACGCTGACGTTAACCAGAAGTGGATTTACATAGAAATCAAAAGACACACTCCTGTGTATAAGCAGAACATGATCCCACTGAGCTCCAGGAATGGCAGAAAGTAACAAAAAACCCCAATATTTGCAGACTGGACAGACATGAGCTTATTCCTAGTGTCCTTTGCCTCTTTTAACTGATGAGGAATCAGGACTTCCCCCTAAAAATAGCCCTTATGATTCAAAAGTCAGGAACTATTTCTAAAGACAGGTATTTAACATGCATCTAAATTCAAGGCTGTTCTAGTGTCCTTAGATGTGCTTCTTTTGAATAAATCAATTCACCAGACCTATAACATCCATCTATTTTCAAACTACACACTTCCAATATGAAATAACAGTTTATTACAGAAGAAAAATCTCCCAACCTGATGCTGATTTATTACCCTATACATCAAATCACACCTAAAAGACCGCTGAAACAATATGAAACATAAGTAGCCTACCTTATTAGCATTCAGTAAACAAAATATATTGTTGCTCTCAGTCAATCTCCATTGAACAATATTAAAATGGAAATTATTCACCAAGAGCTTGGAAGCAGAAGGCCGTGCTGACTGAGCACACTTACACAAACCAAGCTACCACAACACACTGAACTTCCTTTCCAAACAACACTTTCTACACAGAAAATCTTTCTCTATCTGCTGGAGAAAAGTCAAATTGGTGTAATGATGCCTTAGCAGATAATAAAACAAGCGATAAAAATGTAAAAGTTTAAACTGAAGTAACACAACACACTAACTAAAATTCTTTTTTCGAGTTCCTGAAAGCAGTGACTGTGGTCACACCACCTCTATAATTGACAAAGTAGAAGGAAATATTACCTGCTTATAAGACAAAGGCTGAATTGCCGAAGACGACTCATTTGTTTAATTTTTGAAGTTCCTATTTTTTTAAAGGAAGATCATTCACACAAAAAGTTTCTTTGTTTAAGCTGTTCTGCTTTTCTTGCTTGCCCTCGTATCCAGATGCAAAGGAAGTGCTGCACTTACCAGGAAGGAAGTTTTAACCAAGTTGATTATACATATGATTGCTCATTTTAAAATAAGTCAGAATGCTTTTCCTGTTATAACAGTAAAAATACACCAAGTACACCAATTTAACATACACGCAGAGAAGATATGCTTAAAGCCTTTTAAAAATAGCAAAGAATAATCTGGGCAATAAATTTAATGAATTCAAATAAAACATTTAAAACCAATACATTTTTGAGAGATTACTTTATAAAAGAGTTAAATACCAATACTAGATAAAAGACAACTAAATTTGCAATGTTTCATTACTTTTATTTTCATGGTGGCAGCTGTTTGAGGTTATGAATCAACTTAAATTCACCAGAGTTTTTTAAGCCAGTCTCTGTACAGGCATCACATGGAGATCTGCCAAGGGCCTTACATGGCAACCCCAGCAGTAGAACTGTTGGGCAATCTTATCCCTAGTATTTTTAACTCATTCATTTATGATCACAAACACATAGTGAAATCCACTAGAAATGATGACTTAGATTCATGAAGAAAATAAACCATATACTTCCAACTCTATTTCTTGTGGTTAATTTCAACATAAAGAGCTGTTCCTTTACTAAAAAAAATGCCCACAGAAAAAAATATTTAGGAAAACACATTCAAAACAGAAAGAAAAGACAGAAAAAACTCGAATTGTATCCTTTTCCCTTATGACTCTTCCAGTGAAATACTGACCATTTTGAAGAGCAACAAGCAGTACACATCCTACAGTGGTACATATCCTACAAAAATTATGACTCTTGAGAAGGAAGAAAAAAATATGAAACAACTGAAAGGTCTTTCAACAACAGTGAAGCGGTGGTGCCTTTTCTTTTCTTTAACATATTCACACTTCCTATTTGTAAGACATTTTTTATTAAAAAGTGAAAAATAACCCTTCCTCTGTATTGGCGAAAAAATCTGACAGCCTCTTACATGTCTCCAACATGCCATTCTCAACCTCTGAAATCAACACTTTACAAGGGTTAAAAGCAGAAAAATGCCCTCCACCATACACACAGGTCTTCTTTCTCAGAGCATCACTCTGCTTGGCAACCAAGATTGATTTCTTTTTAGAGGATACTTTTCTCAGGAAGCGGGTTTGGGGGAAACACACTTTGTCCCAGCTCCTTTTCTCTTTTAAAGCCAGTATTTTAATTTTCTCATGGCAGTGGTAAAGTTACCCTGAACATTTTGTTGGTGCACATGAAATCTACTCATCTTGGCCAAGACACCTCCAACACTCATCCTCCACCCATGTGCAGCCTGTCAGCATTCATCAGCCACAGTCTCTGTGGCATCTCAGCACTATACCCTGCGTTTCTCTCTCACATTGTAGAATTTCTAAAATGCAACGTAGTCACATATTTTTCTTCATTTAAACATATGCAACTGGCATCAAGGTTTTTTTCATGCCAACAGGCTGCATAGATTTTTTGCAAATAGCCCTTGCTCTAAAGTCATTATTCTGCCCTTATATAAGTAAATCTGGACTCATTTCGATTAATTAGGTTCTGCAAATCTAAGAAAGCTTCCAGATTTAAAATGTCCTCAGCTTGCTGCTATGTGCTACGCACCCAAGGATTAATTTTTCAAACACATATACGACAAATAATCCATCTTCTGCTAAGCTCTTCTAGCATTGTTCCATTGATCGAGACCATCAAGACAATCAAAGGCAGCATATCTACTTTATGCAGCAGAGAGCTACGCTGCACAATGCGCAACGAATGCAGTTGTTTCACACTCTCATCCACTTGCAAAGGCAGTTAGTGTAACACAGTGAAAGGTTCAGATATTCCTCCCCAAATTCCATCAGGATACAACACCAAATGCGTGGCACTTCTGTAGCTGCCCTGCCTATACAAGGCTGTCTTTTCTCCCAAATTCATTTGGGGCGTGACCTGTCATGTCTAGTCCAGCCCAATCCAATCTCCATCTCCAGTTGTGCTCTGATCTATTTTCATCAGCTTCAGAAGGCAATTCTTGGAGAGACGATTATCTCTTATCCATCTCTGCAGTGACAGATACAAAAGTATCCCCATCCTCAAGGTGACACCAAACTATATCCATTTTCTGCTAATCTATGTCTTGGCAAAACCATCTTGCCCTCAAGCACATGAGTCATAAAACTTTGATGTTAAATCATTTAAAATAAGTTCCTAAAACCTTTGTCATGCCTAAGCTTTACCTAGAGTATTGACATTTCTATACGTCTACTGCAACAACACCCCCAAAAAAGGAAAAAAAAAAATCACTTTTTTATTTCTAATTCTAATGAGACTCATCAACCCTGAATATCCCTGTATTAAGGGAACTGTCCTACCACTGGTGCACAAATCCTGATGGGGTGCAATGGGGCTGGAGGAGGTGGGTCTGTAGAAGGTAACCATGGCAAGTAAACAGTCTTGCCTTTGTCTCCAGTTTGTTCCTCTCTCTTCACCCAGGTCAGCAATCTGACCATAACAAGAAAACAAAAAAATTTGGTTAATTTTCAGCTGGATCAGTTTCTTTATCTGACTCATCCCTTGCAGGAGTAGTAGGGCAGTGAGGGAAGAGAAGAGAAAGGAATGGAGCCAGCACAGTTGAGATTGAAGCGATTCACAGCAGAATTAAGAGATAAATTAATGAGTAAACTTGTTAAATGATTTGAAAACACTGGCTGAAAAGCGCTTTGAAAAGACAGTGTGGTATTATGATGAATTACTTCACATATTCAGCTAGAAGAAATTTAGGACAGCTGTCAGCCTTCACTGCTCTGTTAGGACTGCATTAAAGTTCTGCTGGTTACTATTATGCTAATTGTACATTAGCTCCTGCCTCTGGTTTAATGCATCATGTGGAAACCTTATTTTAAAATTATTCTTTTCACTTTAGTGTGAACTCCTTCCCAGACAACTTAACCTGCAAGAAAATAAGCACTCTCTACCAGAGTAAGAATTACCTCGTACATACATTGTCAATATCATAATCACAGAATCACAAAATCAACTATGTCAGAAAAGACCTCTGAGATCATCAAGTCCAACCTTGGATCCAACACCACCTCATCTACTAGACCATGGCACTAAGTGCCACATCCAGTCTCTTCTTAAACACCTTCAGGGTTTTTATGTTCACAATTTTAGACAAAGTTGACTTGAAAGATAAGTTTAAAAAAAAAATCCCAAACTACCATGACGTGACCCAAAGCTTTCCAAGCAGCATACTACATCTACTTGCCTGCACTGTCCTGTAGCAGGAGACAACTTTGCACGTGTTCGACAGGAGTAATATACATCTTCCCTACACCTACTGTTGATCCAGTGCTGAACTTTGCATGTAAGATACACCACCAACACATTAAGGATGAACACAGCAACAAAAAAACCACCTTGCTCAGTTGGTCAGATCCTCTATCAACTACTAGCTCACATGGGAATTAAATCAGTGCAGGTTTCCATTTGTAAGAAAATTTCACTCATAATGCGGTCACATTCCTCATCAAAAAGTATACAAATCAGCAGATACATCTTGGTCGGGAAGTTGTTACTCAATCAGACTGCTGTTACAGCTGTAACACTTTCAGGCTCCCCTTGCCTTCACTACAGACCTTTTTGCATATTTTGGGTTCTACCTGAGTTATCTATTTGGGACCGATTCTGGAACAAACAGTAATTTCTGTCCGGCTCTGAAAATTTAGGTAAGAATTTCAGCCAAGTTCTAATTAATTGGCATTACACAAGCCACGGATAATCTACCTTCAAAGCAACACTTCACAGAGTTTGAAAACACGGAGATGGCAGCTATGGTTGCTGCTGGGACGGGCTCGCCATTTGGACACTGCCTGTCCTGTCAGTTTGCCCAACGCTCATTCCCAACGCCGTGTTCTGATCTACACCAACCACCGGCTCCCGAATGCCCTCAGCTATTATTTGAGACGATTTATGGCGCGGTAAGGTTTTATGGTCTGCATGTACCAGACAGACACAGGAGGCTACTATGTGCTGGATGAGGAAATACAGTTATTTACAGTTTAAAAGCGGAGCTGACTCACAGATCTTAAGACCCGAGGGAACTGCTGCCACTGTCTAGTGTGATCCTTCGCGTCGCATTGTTTCATTCAACATTCCAACAGCTTCCTCGGCGGGTTTTCCATCAAACTCCGTAACTCCTGTTTGGACCATGACGTGAGGCGGGACCGGGCAGCTCGGGGGGCTCAGCGGCGCCGGGGGCGGCGGGGACAGCGGGGCGATCCCGGTCAGCCGCACACGCCCTGCGGGAAGAGGCCCCGAGCTCGGAAACGGCGGGATGAAGACGGGACTGCCTCCCTTCCTTCCTCCCTCCCACCGCCCGAGACCCGAGATGGCGGCCGGCGCCGCCCGCGCCGCCCGCAGCGCCCGCAGGAGGGCGAACCTCGCCGCGCCCGGACCGCCGGGGCCGGGGGNGGCGGGAGAGGCTGCTCCGGAGCCGCCACCAATCACACGCGGGGCAAAGAGGGAACCGGCTGTGGGGCCTCCCCGCCCCGCCCGGCCCCGCCGCGGCCCCGGGGCACCCGGCGCTGGCCCCGGCCCCCGGCGCGGCTGCATGAGCCGGAGTGCGGACAGACCCGCCGGTGGGGTGGAAGCACCACAGCCGCGGTGCGGGCTTACGCGTCAGCACAAGTCATGCAGGATGTGTCCTGGTGTCAGTACAGGCAGCAAAAGCCCCCTGGGAGCAGCTTCCTGAGGTATTCCTTGCCCAGGGCCCCGCAGTCCGCGTGCCCACGGCACTCCCGCAGTGTCCCCCGTCTGCCCGGGGTGCAGGCAGCTCGTTCAGGGCAGGGGCAACTCAGTTTGTCTAAGTTGCCCTTCTCCTTTGGAATGATTTTCATACTGTCTGATTAAACGTCTTCTACAGCATCATGCGTATTTTTTTTTAAACTACTTTTTTGTTCGAAGTTGCTGTTATTGTTTTTCTACTATTTTCCCATCTCCATACTGGGCAGTCCTGGATCTCTCTTTTTAGATCATGTTCCTTAGATTTCCTGTGATTCCTGTAGCTTGACTCCGGGTTCTTGCCAAATGGGCCACATTGTTTTTGGAAAGCACTGCGCAAAACTGGACATAGTAGTATTCCAGCTAAGGCCTTGCCAAGGCTGCCCACAGCAGGAGGATTAATTCATCAGCCATAGGGTGCCAGGGCTCCAAATGTAGCTCAGGAATAACCATTCACATCCAATTCAAACAAACAAACAACTCCCCCTCACCACTCTTTCCTCAGCCTGGCTGCTATCTGTTTGGTTCTGAATATGGAGCTGAGGGTTTCTGTTTCTGCAGGTCTTTTTTTGGAGTGAACAGAAAACTTTCCATGATTATGTTGAGATTTTCTTTGACCCAGATCGTGCAGTGAGTGTCACAGATGAACCCTGTATGGCACAGAGTGCACACACTTGCCCTGAAAACCATGTTGACATGAGGTCACATGTTCAGGGAGCACTGTACAAGACCACAGCTTGCCACAAAGACTGTTATTAACTTCCACAGAAAGAAAGTATCAGAAGGAAATAACTAGTATGTTACACATACAGATGCTATTATAAAAATTTGGGTAACTGTTGTTATAGCATGGATGGATTCTTTCAACTTAAAAAATCATTTGCATGACATTAAGAATCATAATACCAGCTTGTAGCAGCAAGTATTTGAGGAACTATTGTATAAACATGGAGTTTCTAAATGAATATACATAACACTGAACTGTGGCTATAAGGAATCATAACTCTGTGCTGGTCTCAAGTTCCTCCAGTTTTTACAAAGATGAAAGCAAAGCAAAAAGCCTTTTAAAACTATCACGTGATGTGTGTGCAGCACAGGGGAAACACGGTGAAGACTCACTTCATGCCTGGTTTTGCCTGATTCAATGGGTAATATCTGTCAAAGAAGTTCAGCTTTGCACAGCATGTGTATTACTGAATGCTTTAAAAGACATTTGAAAGCCTTATCAAAATAGGAAGTCTTTTTTTGTTATTGTTGGCTGGATCCCCAGATGGATCACTCCGGGAACACAAGTGTAGCAAGTTTGGAGACTAATCCTGTTAAAATCCATGGACTTTATTTGGGGATGCACAAACATATGGAGATTTGAGCAGCTGAATAAAAAGACTGTCATTTGTCAAAAGACAATTATAGAGGGAATAATTTACAGCCAGAGCAAATGACACATTTCATGTTGATTTCAGCCAGAATTGTGTAACAGATTTTTAAAATACCTATAAGTCAACATAATGTTATTTGCAATGCAAGAATAAATTATTTTGCTTATTATATTTTAGAAGGGTTGGTAAATTGAAAATCTTTGTCTTTTCAGGGTTAAGCTAACAAAATACTAAAATTTTGCTGTTAATCTTCAGCTTGTGTGTATATAACACAGTTGTCTTTATGGCCTTCTTTGGCAAATCAAGTAATACAAATTTTCATGTAAGCAAGGATGCTCTCCTTGTAGGTTGTATATTCTTTGGAAATACACATTAAATTTTAACATTACTCCTATTCATTTCCAAATGTGACTTAAACCTTTTCCCATAAATTATCTGTTCATTTGTTGGTTTTGGTAATTTTGGGGGGTTTTTGTTTGTTTGTTTGTTTGTCTTTGGTTTGGTTTGGGTTTTTTTTTTGTTTGTTTTTTGTACACACAGTCAGTAACAGCCTGTACAATAAATTTAAATGCATATTTTACCATATCAAAAATGGAACTTTAGAACAGTCAGGAATACCATAGCTTAATGAAGGAAGGTGAAGAATACAATTTGATATTTAAATGAAGCTGATTTAATCAAAATTAGTCATGCAAAGCAGCAATCATTTTGCTCATATAATCTTGTGGGGTGCAGTCAAAATGCAATTATTTCCTTTATGTTCCAGCTGTAATAAAAATATGACAAGGAATCACTGTCGTGATCTTAAATGGGAGTTTTGGAGGTTGGAAAAATGTAAGATGGTATCTTTTGTATCCTCTGCATAGTCAAGCATCAGTTTTTATTTTCTCTCATGGAGAACTGCAATAAAGAATAACAGCCACATTAAATGCTCAGCAACGACTTTATATACTGACATATGTTGGAACTGGATGTGATTGTTCTGTTGTCATTGACAAACTGGGTTCATTACAATTTAGGAAATAGTATCTAGTAGTTTGGTTTGGATTTTATTTTCTATATTGCCAGCAGAGAAAAAAATTAAATGCAGAAACTTTGTAGGTCTTCTAACAACAAAATCAAAGCCTGCTTGCCTAGTTCCAGCAATAGCTACATTCAGTTTTGTAATTGCTTCTTTATGTAAAGAATATGGGAAAACCACGTTGTGGGATACATTGTGTATCCTCTTGGAATGGTAGGTAGCTTTCTCCTTTCTTGGAGAATTTGTAAGCTGGAATTTTCTAATTGGGTGTGAACACTTTATGGTGCATTCAGTAGAGGATTTAAAATAAATAGACAGAATCCCTTTATCTTGCAGCTCTGCTGTGAAAACTAATCTTGCAAATATGTGGTGAGTTGTATTGACATCATTGCTGTTGATTTGTCCTTATGCACAATCATATGGTAACTTTGGTATCAAAAATAAGTTTTTCTTCTTGCTATAACTTGCCAACAAGCAGAACAGGAGTGAGCTGAATTTTAGTTTGGCTTTTGCGTCATGTTCTAGGTGTGGTAGCTGCTTGTGTAAGGGATATAACTGATAACTAAGTGTTGCCTGCAGATCTGTCCTCCATTCATAGTTTCATCATGTGAAAGGCAGCTCTTCTTATGCTGATTCTGGGTCATGGCTTGGGGAAGCAGTAGAAGGCTCTGAGAGAGTAGGGGGGATCCAGAGAAGAGCAAATTAAGGGGGGGCTCTTGCTGCAACCCCCCTGTAGGGATGCCAGCAGGCAAGTAAGTCCTCTGTGAGATGTCTCCTATGTGAGCTTGGGTTCCAAGGGAGAGTCTGGGTTCAGGGAATCTTTTAACGTCTGCTGGGTGTGAAAGTAGCTTTGTGGCCTGATCTAGAAATGATCTCTCTGAACCTCTGTAAGCAGAGCAGTGTCAGGAAAACTGTAACAAGAAAAAGAGGAGTCTTGTCTATCTCTTTGTCTTCTCCTCCAAGAAATACCCAATCCTTCCTTTTCTCCTGATGGACTGTTGCTCCTGTGATTGAGATTCTGCACAAAATCCCTCACTTCAAACACCTTAAGCTTTGCAAACAGGAAACAGCAGGTGTTCAGAAGCCTTCAGAGGTACATCTGCTGAAGACTTTGTCTCCCATTTTATTGATTTAGGCTGTTATACTTCAGAATAGGTATTTAAAGCATAGGGGTGGGAGTACAAGCTGTTTCCTCTATATCACATAGGTACACACATCAGCTGAGATGCAAAACTCACATAATACCTCTTACTGGCTTGAATGCCTATTTTTGTCTGTTCATATGTGTATGAGTTTGTCAGAGAGAAAGGTACTCCTCATGGTACCAGCGTGTGTATAAACAAATCTTTGAGATCTCTGGTTAGTCTAAAGAGGTGGGGAAACTAACAAGAATTTGTGGCTGCTGACAGAGGTCTCAGTATTAGGGGGTGTTGATGCAATATTGCATCATCTTGTGTTGTTGAGACTTGACAGAGGAAATGAAAGAGGTCAGAAATAGAAATGTAAAGAAAAAGAGTTCATGCTTCCAACAGGGTCTCTCGTCTAATATCAGTATATTAAGTACTGTTAAATATAAGGTACAGACAGGAATTCCTCAGTCTCTGAAAGTTTCTGACACTGAAAATAGTTAGTCTAATTTGGTGATATATTATGAGGTTTCTCTAGACAAGCTCTCTGAACTGTGTTGCTGTGTTTTCTTCCTATCCTGATATTTTATTGCTCTTAATATTTGAAAATTTGCTCAGCTGTGTACTCATTTGTTGGTGCATCCTCCTGTCTGTAAGGAGGTAAATATATTTACGTTGCACAGGAGCTATGTAAGGGTAGACTTTTATCAGAGGATTTCTGTCTTTTTGTTGTTGTAAATGAGTAATGTAAAATTTAAACTATCTAATGGCCTCTCCCTGTATATTGAAGTAACATATCCTTCAGACACAAAACTGTTTCTTACCAGAGTTTCAGGCACCCTGTAGGCTAACTGATCTGCTGTCATAATACTTGGGAATACTGAAAAGGCATTCAGGGAGGAATCTGTTTGTTCTACAGAGCTTAGTTGAATACAAATTCAGCTTCAGAAAAAGCTCTTTCCTAGCCTGATTTTTTTTCTGGAAACACATCCTTAATCTTCTCAAACAGCTTTAACAGGTGGCTTCAGCAGAGTGTCTGGATCAGCACATTTGGGGTTTTTATGGGACTGAATAATAGGATTTTGTTCAAAAATTGATCCCTTGTACAGGAAGCCTGTCTCTTTCAGGAGGAGTCTGGGGATCCTGTCTGGGACCTGGGGATCCTGTTGGGATGTTGGGGTTGAATCTGTGACAACACTCCATATACAGGAGACAGTACCTCATCATACTGGTAGCTTTTTTAAAGAAACACCTGTCCTCATACTGGAATATAGAGCTTCTTTCTTTACAGACAAATCAAAGCCTTGACAGACAACGAACACAACCATGATGAGCAAAAAAGCCGTTTTCAGACCTTGAACTTTGCATATTTGTTTCCTAGAAATGGAAGCTAAGTCAAGCTGTGAACCAAAACTTCTGCATGGGAAGTGTCAACCTGTACACACAAAATGAGGGCAGCACTATGCTGTGGATATTAGTGCTTCACCATATGTCAGTCCGGCCTGTATAGATGGCCCTCCATTGTCTGTGTCAGCCGGGGAGGGTTAAGGACAAACATGGGAACATCACCCAGATAAAACAGCTGGTATTGCCAGACACCCTGTGTATTTTAGGATTCCCCGATTTACCATCACAAATATTGCATTATCCATAAAATGCATGTCCCCATATTTCCCTGCTAGCACTGGAAAGCCAGGCCTCTCCATCAAAGCTTTGCAAAGCCTCTTTAGACTTCTACATTTCACAGCATGAAGCCTGAGCTATTCAGCAGGGGAAGACATAGTGATTGAGCCGAGCTTGGGTGCCTTGTGGAAGACAGTAAATACTGTGAAGTGCTGGTCAGGGTGTGCTCTTCCTACCCTCCCTGTGCCCAGAAAGTAAGCTGTGACTTATTCTCCCTTGATCTGCAGTTCTGCACCCTGAAGCCCAAAGGGAACATAGCAACCTCTGTCTGTCCAGCATGATTCAGCTGGAGTCATACCACCTCAGATGTCAGCTAGATACCTGCTACAGTGCCTAGGTGTGCTAGAAATTATATCTCTTATTTCTGAAGTTAAAATATGTCAGATGGCCAGATCATGCTTTCCAAGGCTCATAGGACACCTATGCCAAGTGTGTTGGTTGAGTTAGGCCAGCTTGCCTGCATACAGCTATGTGGCTGAAAACAGGCATGGCACTGGATTTCTTCAGAGTTGTTCACCTGGATGTCTCTCAGCTACTGAACAGGCATTCCACAATAGTAATCTCTTGAACAACATTCAGAATCTCTTTGATGCATTTCAGAAGCTACAGGAAGTCTTCCTAAATTCACATAATGAGGCAGACATGCAGGAGCCTCCTGTTTCATCCCGTCCCCCGGGGAGCAATTGTTCTATGGGCAGGTGATGTTCTTTTCCAGTATTTTTCCCATGTGTCTTCAATAACAAAATGCTTTGGCTGAGGTGGTGTGATTTTCCTCCTTGAAGAGGGGTGTCCTAGTACTGGATAGACCAGATGTTGCGGTCTTTCCAAAATACAACAGTACCCCCAAATATGTGGCAGGTTGACATGAATAAAGATATAGAGAGAGATGAGGGACACACAGAAGGATATTAGGGAAGCTGGTCCTTATGAATGAGGCTCAGTGCTGCTGAGCTGGCCTTGCTGGCAGAGGACTGCATGGTCCCTTGGGTGTCACCACCTGTGCAGAGAATGGGACTTTTCAGACTTTCCTACAAAGTGAAGCTTGGAGGAGTCTGATGACTGTTCTATCTTGACAGGCTGAGCACTGGAAATGGCAACCACACTTCGATTAATAATTTTCCCTATTTTTGCCTCTATTTTAAGTAATTGGCATCACAATAGTTGTAGATGAAAGGGACATTTGAAAAGGTGTTGCTGGGAGTTTAGGAGTTGAGGGTTTGCATTCAAGAGGTTGCTAATGAGGGGAAGCAGCCCAGAAGTCCGTGGTTTGACTATTCCGTGTCCATTACCTGAATTACCTGTGTTAAGAGCTCAGGAAGGAACAGTTTTGGCTGACTTAACTTAGCAGATGGACACTGCTATGAGTATCTTGCTTTTTATCTAAGTGAAACTAAGAGTGAAGGCATGAAACTGATTGATGTGAAATCCCACATTCAGCTTGCGAGATGCTCCAGGACCAGTGAGGTAAGTACCATGAACTAATCTTACTGAAACTTATGGTAGATAAAATGCATGGAAGACAATGACTACACAAACCATTTTTAACAAAAATATTATTTGGGTGATACATGGTCCATGCAGAGGAAAAAAAAATATTTTAGGGTTCCATGTAGTTAAGGGATAAAAGTGCAGACCCAAGAATACTGGAGGTCCAGGAGGGATTGATTGCATGCATACAGGGTGCATGTGCAATGGTGGCACTGGTTTTGTTGGCAGTCATTTCAAAGGAGCTTGGCATTACCCGATTTTCCAGTCTTATTTCCATGAAAGGAGTACAAAAAGAAGAGATTCTCTTCACTAGTGATTAGGGACGAAACCAGCTGTTTGCATCTGAGTTAGTCTGATAATCTAATTTAACCAAATTATGTATATTGAAACACTGTGGAATTTGAGATAAGCAAATCCGTCACAGGTCCTGCAGTCAGGGAAAAGGGAAAGTCTCGCGTTTGATGTGCTTGGAGAGATACATGTGCAATTTTTGGCAGTGTAACTTGTCAGGAAATTGAACACAAGTCCGGATTCAGCCCGTGAAGGAGGCTTTAGATCCTTTGGCTTAGGCTTTAGAGCCTTTGGATGTGTAGACCTGTCTGTGAGGAGTACACAGCTGGCACGAACCCAGACCTCGCAGCTGACCACAAACGCTCTCTGTGACATCTCTGTGCCAGAGCTTTGGTACCGAACCTCCCTGATCTGCCATCCCCCCCAGGGACATGCCCCTTGCCCCCACTTTTCCACTGAGGCAATTAAGTGGGTCACCTTTAGTGGGCATGAGCCTTGGACCTGGCCCTCCCCAGCCATCACTGCCCTGCCATGGTGCCACAAACAGTGGCATCACTGGCCAGGTCAAAGGACACAAAGCCAAGTTACGCCTACAAAAACTTTTGCTCTTTGGGGTTGCCCCTTCCATTTGCCCACCTGCGTCATCGCCCGTGGGTGTGACGTCATCCACTGCACGGTCCAGGGTGGCATTGCGTCATGCTCCGGGACAGAGACCCTGGTGCTGTGGGGACACCTGCTGGGCCGGCAGGAGCATCACCGGGACCTTGTCCCAGAGGTGTGACAGCCAAAAGGACTCTGGATTTCTGCCTCGGCCTCTCCCGAGCTCATCCATGGGATGTGGAGAATAATGTTACCAGAGTTACCCATGGTTAACCCGTAGTTAACCTAACCCATAGTTACTTCATTTTTTTTAGTCGTTAATATCTGAAGTAATTAAAGATCCTTAGGGTATGGAAATACAAAGTATTGTATGTGTTTTTATGGAAGAGAGTTGGTCACAGGATTTTGGTGCATCTGTGCTGCAACTACGTGTGTCACCCAAAATGAGTGTTAGCTGATGTCATCAGGTAAATTGTGTCATTTAAGCACCTAAATCCAGTTCTGGACATCCAGTTCTTGGCAGAGAGAAGCAGGGTGGGAAAGAGGGTGACTTCTCTTGCTGAGGACAGGCTCCACACAAGAGCTCAGTCTGTCAGAGGTGCTGTGCCAGAGCTGCCTCCCAGCTGCCCACCACATTTTGAGCCGAGGCTTTACTAGAGCAGAACAGACAGCTTGGGTTGAGGAGCTCAGATGGGGACCTGGGATCTCCAAATGTTTTTCGACTTGCCTCTGCCAGGGATTACAGCTGGGGGTGCCTGGCAAAACTCACCTATCCAGGGGTGCCAGCAGCATAAACCTTCCAGACTCCATTTGAATTTCCATTTTTTTCATCTTCCTGATTTCATTTTCTGCAAAATATTTCCCTTCCTTATACACGTACCCAGAAGCATGAGCACTGCCCATGCTGTTGTTGAACCTTTCCATAAGTCCTGCACTCTCCTGTCTCTCAGCGACTCAAATGGCTACATTTGAGCAACTTACATACTTTCTTTCTCCTGCTGTGTGAACCAGATAGCCATTCCAGGCATGAAGGTCTGCATGAGTGATACCAGAAACACTGAGCCAGCCATGTGTGCTGTTAGGCATCAAATGGAAGCCTAGCCTTTTTCCTCAAACCCTCTGCTTTTCTGCAGCCATCCTCTCTTACCAGCTTCTCAGGTGAAAGTCTTTGAAAACGCTTAAATGTTAAAAGCTGCTGTCACTTCAGTTGTTAGACATGATGGGGTATCTGTGACAGAGTATTGTCTGCCAGAATATCACCATGGAACATGGTAAAACTCTGCACCCTCACAGCACCAGCAGATCTATGGGTTACTGATGAGCCAGCTTCTATTGTAGCTCATAAGATAATAGTTATCCCTACCACAGGAAAGCAGAGTCCAGGACAAATTACGAAATTCAGATGTAAAGATTCTAATCAAGATATTATCAAGTTCAGTAAAAGAAGTCAAATGGTTATGAAATAAAAATACTTTTCCAGTGATATGAGAAGGGGATCAAGTTATTCTATATTGAAAAAAGAGAAAGAAAAGCAAACCAGTGAAACTGCATGCTGACTTATGAGAGATGATCTTTTAAAAAGAGAGGTTTCTGATGAACAGTATGAAGTTGAATGGTATGAAGTAAGCTCTACTAGTTTCAACACAAGGATTTTCTGCAGCAAATTGAATGTTTAAAGAAACATCTAGCTTTAAGTTGAAAGTTAACATTTTAAAATGTTTGATCTCTATCAATAAGTTTAAAATATATTTAGAATAATACCAAAATGCAAAAAAAGCCTCCTTGGGTTAAAGGATTTCCCAGAAAATCTGTGTGAGTAGGTAGAAGAATGAGCAGATCCTTTGGAGGTAATAGTAGGACAGCCCTCCCTGCCTCTCTGACCTCCGTTACTGGCAATTGAAGAGGGACTGTATTTGCTAAGTTGCAGGTGATCTTGGCCCTTCACTGTTTAGGAAGAAACCCCAAATACCCCCGAGGGCACAATAATTTACTTCTAGCAGGGAGCCTCAGTGCAGGGGACTGCTGCGAAATGTGGCTCTTGGACACTCACTTGGTGGCCTAAGCTGAAGAAAAACTTGCTGTAAAGTTTGTTTTCTCCTAGAGAAAAGAAAAAGAGAGGAGAGCAGAGAAGCTGGTTGTTTCCCTCTAGAAGGAGAAAATACCTGCCTTTTGGCCTAATTTGGTTGGAGTGAGTGTAGCTTGCTGACATGTCCAGCCAAGGATTTTCCACAAGGGCATGCTCCTGCCTTCAGTCCATTCCTGCTAGATACAGAGGCAGCATGGGCAGATGAGCTGTCCCATGTGGGGGAAAAGGTCTTCCTGTGTTCAGCCACTCTGCAGTGATGGGAGAGTACAGCTGGGCCAAAGGCAGGATGGTTCTTCTTACAACACTAGTGAAGCCAATATTGTCTGTGTTGCTGCTGCATGCAGTGACCTCCAAAGTATCTGTAAGAAGAAGGAAGAAATTTATGTACAGAGGTGGCATTAAGGCATCAGTGATATACAACAGACACCGAGGAGGTAAATGACTCAGAGGGGGTGGGTAGGGATATAACACAAACAGGGATGTAACATAAGCAGGGAATGTCTTGTGCTCACAGCCTTGCAGTGAAAAATGGTAAGAATTCAGATGAGGACATTTTAGACTGTGGTGAAAGAGTATAGCACTGTACAATGAAGACAGCATGTTCCCATTCGCTTTCAGTCAGTTGAGTTATTACTGTTTGTCTGACGTTTATTTTATGGTTTGGATTCAATGGCTTGCCTGTTTTTGCAAGTGCTTATATAGCCATGTGTCACATAACCAAATCCATTCATTAAGTAATTCAGTGTTAATAAAATAACCTTGATATTATTGAAATCTTTGCAGGCAGACAGCTAGCCAGCTGCTAACAGCTATCTACAAATATGTATGCTGAACTCAAAACTGGTTTGCAGCTCTTTGGCATTAACTGAAGCACAGTATCCCTAAGGGTTGCCTTATTTTCAGAGCAACACTCAGGGTAGGGAGGTTTACTGTGCGCAGTTGGATGGCCTGGAACACATCTGACTGTCCTGGCACAAAGGATTCCTGATTCCAGCATTTTCCAGTGTTTCCCGCAGGTAATCAGAGTGAACATCTGTACAGCATATGCCCCTGGTTGGCCCACATTCTGTCAAAAAATCTTTAGGGAAGTGACAGACATCTGTGCCTTCAGGGTGATAGTTCTCATGTTCTCCCTTTGCTTTGTCTTGATTCTGATGTCCATTTGTCATGGGTGAGGTGTGATTACTCTCTCATTACGGGCCTTTAATAATTTTTTCTGCTTGCAGTGGATAGAGAAGAATTCTTTTTTGTCACCTCAGTACAGCTAAGGCTTAGAAAATGGAAGAGTACACTGTACATCAGTGCCTGGGAAAGTCCAAGAATGTAATCCTGGAGCATGCACACTACCTACTGTAGTGTATTTTAAAAACAAATTCAGAGCATCTGAAACTAGAAGGCCTTTCTTGTTTTCTTTAATTGAAGATTCATGCATCTTCCGTGGGCATCTCAGTATCTAACTTAGGTGCCTAAAGTAAGTATGTGATTACAGACTTCGCTTTCTGCATTAAGACAAGACAAGTTGGATATTTTTGTCAGCCTTATAGATTACTACTTCCTTTTGGTAACTACTTGGTTCAGTAGGTGCTACCTTATATTAACATATTCCCAGTTAAAACTGGTTATGGTAAGAATGTAATTTTCTTCGCTCCCCCCCCCACCTTCTAATTATAGTCTCTGAGGTTTGCTTATGAGTTACTTCAGTGATGACAGATGCCTTTTACCAATATTTATTCCTTTTAAAATTAACAAGTGCAAAGTTTGTAAACAAAAATCACAAGTTTCCTTATAGGGTTTAGCTTTCACATGCTAGAGGGGAATCCTGGGCCCCTGTCTGTGCCATGCTTCTCACCCTCAAATTAGGCCACCTTGTTGTAGTATTCTTCAGAACTATAATTTTATCTAGCCCTGTAATGTTAATTATTATTTTCATCGTCATCAGTACAGCAGCTGCCATTTATGTATCTGGAGGAGGATCGGCATCTCCAGGCTATCCTCTGGGCTTTTTCCTGCAGAGATGACCAGGCTTGTCACTAGCACATTCAGGCCAAGGCCTGATCCTGTGGCATGATTTCTTTCAATAGTGCTTGATAGATTATTTTCAGCCATGAATTTGTCTAATTATTATTTGAATCATGTAAGTTTTTGAAATGCGTGGCATCTTGCAATTAGTTCCACAGCTCAATTATGCTCAATTATGTTTGCCACCTGAGAATTTGATTTTATATCTTCTAGACCTCATAGGATGAGAAACAGCCCACAACCATTCCCCATTTGTCTTTCCCATAAACTGTTTCACAGGCTAAAGTCTGAGCACTCCTAGTGTAGAAACCACCCCATTGCTTCTTCACCCTGTTAAATTTTACATTCACAGCTTTTCTAGGTCTGCTATGCCAAAGCTATTGATAAGACCTGTACACTGTATTCAAAGAGATGCACCACGGATTTATGGTTGCTTACTGGTATTTCCTATTTTGTTCTCCTGTCCTTTCCTAATAATGCCTTTTCACTTAAATAATGTATCATCTGCACTTGTTTGCACTTGTCACAGAGAGAGGAGGATGTTTGATTCGCACCTTACTAAGTCTCATGCTACCCAAAGATTTAGGAAGAGTTGTGACAATAGGTGATAGAGAAGAGGTATTCTCAACACATGGTCCAGTGTTGCACCAGAGCCAATGAGCTCAAACACAAGCACAGAAAGGATTGTCCCTCTCTGGGTGGCTGTGGTTAATCTTTGCTTGCATGCTGTGTGAATACATACTTGGCAGAGGGATGGTAGTACTGTGTCCTGCTGCCTACCTGAAACTGCTGCCGTGGTGCTTTCCCAGCAGTTGCCATTGCAGTGCAGGGACTGCCAAAGTCATCTAGAGGCATTGCATCTGTTGTACAACATTTGTGAAACCAAGGAGAATGTTTTCACCAACAGCAACTGCAAGTGGTCCTTCCAAAGAACAGTGATTGAAACCCACGTTTCTAGTTAATACACTGCAACACATTAGTTTCACTCTTGATCTTTTGCCTTTATAATGTGCTTGACTCTGTGCTCTATCCTGACTGGATAGATACATTTAGGCTGTGAGTTTGTGGTACTAGTAATGCAGTCTATTTATTAATAAAATTAGGTTCTTCTGGGCTATTGCCTTAGCCTTTCTGTGTGTCTCCTTAAAAGAGTTCCTATTCTCCTTGCAATTCTTTCCAGAGTAATCTAAACCCCAGCTGCTGGTCGCCAGACCATGTTCATTGCACAGGACACCCCCACACTGCTCCTGAGCAGATTATGTTGTGCACTCTGACACAATGCAACTAACCCTTTTCCTGTAAACAGATGGAACGGAGAGACATGGTTTGGTGACAGGTGAAAGAAAAATGGAAAAAAGGGACAAAGAAGAAAATGAAAACAGTTTGAGAGCAGAAGGAACTGCATGCATGAGAAATATTATAGAGAGAGGACATGAAAGGTAAAGGGGGTTTGTGTGCATAAAAAAATGGGGCATTGGCTGGATAGACAGGAGAAGTAGTAGCTGAGAAGGGCAGTGATACACATAACAAAACAAGGCTGACCCTCATAGCCCTTGGGAACAGAGAGGAAATTTGGAAATGGTGCGAGCTATTTCTTCAGGTCACGATTTAAGGGGCTTGCTGTACTAAAGTGTTGGGTGCAGCAGTAGTTGCAGTCCTTGTCTCTTCTCAAAAATAGTGAGAGGGGAAACTTCAGAAGTTGGTGGTGGCAATTCTCACACTGTTGATGTTGGTGTTGGAGGGCTGCAGCCATAGTGGTGCTGGTTCTTCTACTTGTTTCTGCCTCCCTTTACTTGGGTATTAGAGGAGAAGAAAATACAGAAGACAGCCTGGAGCAGAGCTTCTTGTTCATTGAGAGTATCTGGCTTACAGGACAAAAAAAAGAGGGTGAAGCCAGTACTACAGCTGGCCACTATCACAGATGGACCTTCAGTCTATTCCAATAAGCTCTTCTCAGAGTCACCAGTGCCTCTCCCAGCTCCAAGGAGTTTGGCTACCTGAGTCAGACTCAGCCTCTTCACTGGTAAAAGCTGTTGCAAAGGAAATGAAGAGAGGGCCTCCTTCCCTCTGGAGCTGCTTTTATGTTAACACTCTTTGGTTTGCAGCTGTGTCTGCCCCTCCTCTCAGACCTTCTTCTTCTGACCTGGACTTTGACACCCTGGTTTGTCTTGACTTCCTGACTTGGCCTCAGACCTGATTCAACATGACAGACTTCCTGGCTGATCAGTGGCCTGAGGCTGACTCTGATCACTGCCTCCAGACTTGCTCCTGATCCAGACTCATCATCTCAACTTCCTGACACCTCATAAATGAGGCAGTGTTGTTGTCACCCTCAGCTCCTGGCCTCCATGCCTCCTCCTTCCTGGAGCAGCCTGCCTGTGCTGCCCCCAACACTGTTTCTCTCACCTTACAGAGCTCTGCATTTCAAATGCAGAAACTGTTAGATATGGTGAAGTATATTTCCATGTCAGCTGAGCTTGGACAGGAAAGACGGGTTTTGTCCTGAAGATATGTATATGTTCAAAATTTAAAAAATATTTTATCCTGCCATAGACATCAGAATTTTCAGAATAGTTATTTTGGTGATAAATTTAAAGCAAGCAACAGCTCAGGACTTACAACACTTTTGGGAGACCATGGCTCATGTTTTTCTGCCAGTGCCTGATTAGTTAGATCTACAAAATGCCTAGTGCCAACGAATTATACTAAAGAAATCCTCCACTGTATTAGCCATAGTTTGAGACAACTGGGTTGAGTGATAACAGGAGAGTTCAAATCTAACATGCATGTGCCAGATAACCAGTAGCTCTAGTCTGTACTAGGAGCTATATATCCAAATGGTTTCCCAGTGAAAACTCTTTAACCTAGTTTTGCTAGGTTTGTTTGTCTTTAGTATCTTTTACTTTGTGTCTTTTAGTTAGTTTATGTTAGTTTATGTTAGTTTGTCTTTAGCATATGACATACTGCTGAAAATAATTCCTTTTTACTGGCCCAGCTAAGTGGTGCATCCCTGGATCAGAACCTGGAGATGCTGTTTGAAGTGGAAGAAACTAGGGATTGGTTCACAAGTATGAAGTGGTAAGTGTCTTCTAGGAAAGCTAATGAACTGGAAGATAATCCATAAAGAGGGACAGGAGAAGGCTGCATAGGAGCTGAACTGATTTAGCAATGGCCAATTTGTTTTTGACACAGAGCTCTCCACTTCTGCTCTGGGTGTTACATAAGTGATATAGATCAATTTAAAGAAGAGATTGGTGGGAGGAAATGACCAGTTTTGACTGAAAATATATCTACAACTATGATAGAATTAATTTCACTTAATCAGGATTCCCAGAGGACTCCTATCTAAACTAAGCATAACATTTTTCTAAAATCAATGGAGATAAATGGCTGAAATGCCCATATCCATGCTGACAGCTAGCCTACACCAGACACTTCAGTGATTTGAAATGCATCTGATTTAGTTTGCAATCCGGTGAAACATTTCCTTGCAATCTACTTGTCTTTCTCTACTCATTTTCTAATCCATTTCTAATCTTTCCACTTCTGTATAATTGGACAGCTCTCCATCTTCACATGTTTTAACCTCTCCTGGCACAAGAACTGTCTGTTAGGAAATGCCTGCCACAGGGGAAAGCCATTGTACAATCTCTGCCTTGGTGAGTTTGTGTTTGTTTGTATTTTTGTTGCTGGTTTGTTTGTTTGTTGGTTGGTTGGTTGATTGATTTTGGGTATTTGTTTTGGTTTTGTTTGTCCACATTTTATGCAAAGAGAGATTATGTCTGGCAACCATTTTCAGCAATGGTTCATTATTGGTAATTGTTACATCAGTCCTGGAGTCTCAGGCTCGGTTTTTTGTTTTCTCTATTGTTTTTTTCCCAACTTATTTTTCCTTTGCTATTGTACTTGGCACGTACCTATCAAGATCTACATATTATGATATTAACTTTATAACTAAATTGTTTGATTCTATAAGCATTGTGGGACACACCAGAACACTCAGCAAGCAGAGCAAACCTGTATTGTAGGATATTGTACTATATTAGTCAGTGGGAGGAAGTGGTGCCTTTGGAAATACCGGCTCATTTTAGCAGGAAACAAATGGGCAGGAATTTCAGTGATTCAGCTTTCAGTCAGGGAGGGACGATCAGGAAGACTCTGGATCAGGAAGAAGCCAGAAAAGGAATGGAGAGTATGAAGAATATGAAAGGGAAGATGGTTCTGGGGCATATAATATGTAATGCTGAGGATAAATTTGTTATTTCTTTACTGTGTCATGTCCAATCCATTGCTATAGAGCAGAGACGCCAGTCTTTGTTTCAGACAAGACTTGAGGTTAGCCTCTGGCATCTTCATTTACTCTTCTAAATAACGTTCACTTTTTCCGAAGTGATGGGCCATTTGCAGTTCTCACTGCCTGCGAGGGAATAATGAATGGCTCAGGCCATGAATTGCAAATGCCAAGGACTGAGCAGCTCCCTCCAGACAATACATTAACTTCAGACTTTAACTATAGGCTCCCAGTGTCAAAAACTTACGATTCAAAATGCAGATGTAAAAAAATGCTAATGGCCAGTGAAAATTCTGTCTTAATTAGATGGCTTTAGTTAAACCAGTAGTAACCTGTATGTGGATACTCTTAAATATGAGCAACAATGGTTCTTTGAGCTTAGACTGAATAGGAGCCAGTATAAAGTAAACTGAAATGCCACACAAGCTGAAGTGACTGACCACACTAGCACTTACCATGTGTTGAATTAAGTCAGTAAGAGATTAAACAACTACCATTTCTTATTTGGAGGGGCCTTCCAAAGGTAGCTGAGGGGAGTGCGAATCAAATATGCATGATTTGTTAACTCACTTTTTCACTTTACAATTAAAGTTTGGGGCACTTGTATATTTTGGAAAATATTTAATGCAGTTGCTGGTTGATAACACTCATACATATCTCTATGAGAACAAAGACATTAAGAAATTCACTGTATTTCTTAAAGATAGTTTAAAAATACCAGTAAATGAGCTACTTATTCACCTGGAGCCATTTCAGGTTCACGAGTATGAATGAACTTGCCTTTTTTGTGGAGAACCTTTATAATAATGCAGATCATGCACAAGGTCAGAACCTCAGCTAGTATCAGTCACCATGCCTGTATTGAAATGAAGGGTATCTACAGCTACAGATAATCTTTTCTTTCGTTTGAAAATCTAGAAGCCCCGTTCTCAAGGTATTATCATTCTATTTTTATTCTTTCCTTGTAAAAATGTTATAAAAAATGGTCAAAATAATTAATGTGTTCACATTATCCAATTTTTATATTTATTATGTGCTGGCATGAATTCACGCGAATCTTTAAAGGATTATAAAGAATATTATCAACGAAGTGTTACAGAACTATAAATTATGCGAATATTTTGGGAAATTTTTATGAATCACAGTTGAGGAGTTTGAACTGGAGCTGCATTGAATAACATTAAAAATATTTTCAATTAATAGAAAATGATACAGCTAAAAGTAATATGGGTGGAATTCTAGCAGGTGTAAGTCGGGACAAAATTTCAGTTTACTAAAGGAATTCAGCTCATGTGAGGTGACGTGGCACCTCCGCGTTCCCCACGCCAGGTCCCCCGTGCCGACTCCCGGCGCTGCCAACAGGGGACACGGGGACACGGGGCCCTTGGCAGGAGCACGGGAGTAATTCGGAGATAAGCCTTCCAGGCTTTTGAAGCCCATGCCTAACTTGGAGAACAAAAGAGAGATTCAAAAGGAGGTGTTAATGCTAACAGCCAACATCTACATGATAATTGACTGCTTACACTTTCACTGAAACAGAGAGATCAAGACCCTTTTTCACCTAAAGTGTCTGAAGCTTACTATCCTCTGCCCTGTGAAAGTGCCAGAGACGACCTGAAAAAAAGACTGGTTTCTATCACTTTCCATTAAAACAAACACAGCGGGCAGTAAGGTTTGCAGGATTCATTTGGACAAAGAGAACAAATAGCAGCGAGCCTGACTAAGACGTGGTCCGGTGACACAGTGAAGCTTCTGTAAGGATCTATTTAATAAAACTACATCCATATGACATACAAAGCCGAGCTAGTATCAACTTTCTTCCTCTAATTCCCTCGAAGATTTTGGAGGGTATCTTCTCTGCATGGACGTTATGTTGGATCATGTATTGTGTCCTCCCTAGGCCAGCATAAAACATAAATCCAGTATAAACATTGCATTGTATCCTGTGGCAAGTTAAACAAACAAACAGAAAAAAATCAATTGCGGCTCCCTCTGTTCTGGAGTGAATTTGTCCTGTCAGCTCATCTGGTAAAGCACAAATCCGGTAGGAAGGAAAATGGCAGCACAGGCTGGAGGGTATCACGAAAAGAATTCCTGAACTGACATGCTCAGCCACATGGTATCAAGACATAAGATTTAATTAATAAGGTTATTAAATAATTGCTAGTAGGCTTTAAAAAAAGTCTGGTTTGAGACAAGTGAATGAAATTCACATTAGTTCTAACAGTGACAGTACTTTAAATAGGGTGCCTCAGGAAACAATGTGATCGATATTACAAGATGACATGGTCTGTGATGTGTGAGAACCATGTTCTTGAGCAACATATTTCTTATGATGGAATTATATTCAGAAAGCAGTACTGGACTGACCCATTTTACACCTTTGATAATACTAAAAACATACCACTTGGTTCCATATTGGAAAGTAGTCCAGATTATATTTCTGTTTTATGAATGAGAATTATAATTTGGAGGATCTACAGTAGGAAACATTCTTTAGACAGAAAGTAACTGAAGAAATAGAAGAAAGAATGTTCCAGCAGAAATCATACCAGCAGAAAATAGAATTTAAAAAAAAGAAAAGAAAAAGAAAAAGAAGAAAAAAGTTAAAACAGGCTTTGCCTTTTCTCAGTAAACAGAACCATAGATTCATGATATTGTGGAGGTTTGCAGGGACATCTACAATCATCTGCTCCAACCCCACTGTTCAGAGCAGGGTTAGCTAAAGCACGCTGCCCAGGGCTTTCTACAGTAGGTTTCTGAACAGCCCCAAGAATTGAGACTCTGCAACCTCTCTGTGTAACCTGGTCAAAGGTACAGTCGCCCTTAAAAACACTTCTTCTTGTGTTGCTGCACACCCTGGTGACATCTTCTCATGGTGACAGTTTCTCAACAGGCTAGGAGACCACCTCCCACTGCCCTCGCTCTAGTGAAAGGCTCCAGGCACTCCCAGCAGCCTGAGGTCTGCAGAGCCCAATCCTCCTTCTGAAGCTTTATTTGGTAGCTGTCCTAGAATGAATTAGGTAAGAACACAAAAGAAATTGGAACAGGTATTGTGAAATAATCTAATCTGTGGAAGCAGTTATTGTATAATCAGAAGGTTGGGGGGCTTTTTCTCCTTGGCCTAGCACATTCAGTTCCCAAAACCTGCATGTTCTACCTGCACCATGTCCCACTATTTGATTACTTGCCTTACCAACTTACTTGGCGAAGGCAACACGATGTATGTGTCAGCATGTCTCTTTTACACTGACTTTCCAAAGATGACACAGTGGTTAAAGTAGTGTTACTTTGTTTTCAGTAACATTAACATCGTGTGAACTACTCTAGGAGTAGAAAAGATAGAACATTTGGTAATAATACCGTCAAAGCCAACAGGAGAGGTGAAACAGATGGCTTAGATGGACTGAAAGGAATAAGAGAAAAATAAGGTGAAATAAAAACAGGATTAGCAAGAAAAGTTTTCACATTGGATATAAAACCCTAGGGCTTAATGTTTTAGACCAAGAGATCATTGCCAACCCTCAAGACTGTGGTGACCACCAACATTATATAATAAATCAGCATTTATTAATTTCAGGGCAGTGACAACACAAGTGATGCAGAGTTTGTATGGTTATGTGCATCACATATGGATAACTTCCCTGAATGTGAAAACAAATGTTAAACAGCCTCTGCTGAAATATCTTCCAGGAGTGCTCTCTGTATCACAAAGCATGTTTCTTCGTGTATTTTAAGTTTTACTTTTCCTTTGGGTTTTTTTTTAATGTATCAAAGTCTCCTGCTAAAATATGTTAGAGATTTTTTCCTCTTTCAAACATTACTGACACTGAATGCTATTAAAATAAAATCTTATTAAAAAAAATCCATTCTTCCCCTCTGATGTAGTCAGTCACCATTTTGAAAGACCATTTTGAAATTGTATTGAGGCGGTGAACAAAGTGAAAAATGAGTATGTAATGATCAGAGCCAGTAGAATACACTTTACCTCAGGGTCCATCCTTGCTGTGCCCCTGCCCGAGTGTGGCCCTTGGCTGCTGGTGGATTTTGTAACCTCTGCATTTCTTTCTCTGCAAATGCGTTGTTACTTCTAAGCTCAAGAATATGTTCTTTAGTTGTTGCAATATGATGAAACAGTACAGCTCTGGGAAAGAAATACTACATTTAATTGATGTGGATGCCCTCTTCTGCCTTCTAACTGGTCCATAGAGTAGAACCAGCTTTGATGCCCAGTTCCAGGGTCCACCTAGTCCAGCTTCCCTGCCTGTTAGAGGCCAGAAGAGGAAGATTAGGGAAAGCGTGTGAGAATGTTGCAAACATTGAGAGTTACATCCCCAGATATGGTCTTCCTTCCTTCCCTAGCCCTTGGCTTATGGCCTTTCTGAGCCCAAGTTTTTCATGTGTAACAGTTATTGGTGGATTTTTTTTCTTCCAGTCATATCTAATAATTTTGAATGGTGTGCTCTGTAATGCCTGTAAATGTACGAGGGTACATTTTTCCATTTTGGGACCCACAACTTAGCTAGAAAATGAGCTCCACAGAGCAATTATGAGTCATCACGAAAAAAAAAAAACACACACGTCTTTTTGGTAGTTTAAAGTTTTCTGCTTTATAGCTTCATCTGCTTCCCTGTCATTCTTAGATTATGAAAACTAAGACATAACAATTTCTTATCTGCCTTCTTTGTACTATCACAGTTTTATAAACCTTTATCATTTTCATCCTCAGCCATCTGGTTTTTTCAAGCTGAATAGTCTTAGCCTATTTAATCTCTTTTCATAGAGAAGCTGTTCCATATTTTTACTCATCCCAATTGCCCTTCTTTGTATCATTGCTATATTCTTTTACCGATGGTAATACTAGAAATGCACAGTATTCAAGATTTGTGGAGGCACAATGGACTTGCATTCAGCAGAATGCTCTCTTCTGTTTTGCTTTCTATCCCTTCCATAGTGATTCCTAACATCCTATTTCCCTTTTTGACTGCAGCTGTGATTTCTACACACAGTGATTCTGCATTTTTTTCCCCTCAAATAACTGCTTGAGAAATTATTCTCATAAATTATTTGCTTTTGTCTATTTCTTAAAGTATTTTCAGGAACTTTGCCAGTGCTTGTCTGAGCACTTCTCAGACCCAGGAACCTGATGACTCTTGGGTAACATCTGAAGTTTAGTCGCTAATGGATGTGGAGTTATGTTTGCACTGTCAGGCAAACTTTCCTGAAAGTATGCTAAAGACATTTAGGAATCAAATTAACTGAAGCAGGCTGCCAGTTAATGCAACCTCTCAACAGCAGAGGTAAAGATACTAGAAAAAGACACTGGACAATAAGCCTGTTCTTGCTAATCTGGGTAGAAGAGCATGAGTATGCTGGAGAAAACGTCCCAGCAGCATAAGTGCTGCCACCTAATATCCAGAATTTTAGGATTCATCAGCAGGACTCAAAATGGTGGGATCATGAGATTGTTGGCATTTAAAATAATTATCAGTTACCTGTGAGTTTTTGTGGTACTAGGAAGGAATTTTTAAAGAAAATAAAGTGTCCTTGTTGTGTAGCAATTAGTGTACCAATTTCTCAATTACTACTTTATAGTCATTATCAAGAATTCTATTAAGAAAAGAAATTCTAACAAATAATTGAGAACAAAGATTACAGGGTGTTTTTTTACTCTTCTCTGTTCCAATGTAGACATTTCCTCTATTTTTAGAATAATAATTGTTAGAAGATCTACAGAAAATTAAGCAAGCAAGTCTACATATCTTAGTCAAGCCATTTGATCCACTTTTTCACTTTATTCATCAATTAAGGAAAGGCAATATTTGCTTATATAACTCATGAGTATTGTGAGTGATAATTAGTGCTTATAAGATGTAGTATGATTGAAATGAAGAGCTATGCACTTCCAAAGGATTATTAATTTTATTATCTTCATTATTACTGTACTGAGCTATTGGAAATTACTAAAAGATAGCCAATTACTGTGGATTTTCTTGAGATGACTTTGTAGGGTATTAAAACTAGAGTGTTACACTGCAGAAAACTCATAATGAAGTTGTAAAAGTGAGATTATATCTCGTGCCTTAAAATGGTATTGTCCATCCTGGAAGCAAAAAAAATCCAAATAATGAATAAATTCTGATTAAGAAAAATATGTGCTGACCTCTCTTTTCACTTGTAGTTATAGTGACTCATTTACTGCTTGCTGAAAATTCCCCATCTCTGTCTCCATGATTTTTGAGTCAAATGCCAGAAATGTTTGTGATTTCTGGAAAAAGGTTATGGCCAAAGGGCAACTGGATTTCTGCAGTTTAACGAGGGCCCACTTGTCAGGTGAGCTGCTGAATTCGATAGTGTGATAGCTCCTGCCACTGAGAACATGAGCACAGGTCAGCTCTTGTGGTCCAGCAGGTGATGAGCCACTTGATAAGTTGTGGTGACCCTGTGGCTGCGACCTTCATTCACCAGAGTGTGACTAACAGCAGCATGGCTGGATCAAGAGATGCCTGTCCCTAACGCTTCCAGCTCTGGGCTTTTGTTCTCTGTTTCATAGACATCTCCCTCAGTTAAATCACTCTGGCTACATGACTGTGCTTTACAGCACAGTATGCTGTGAAATGAATCTGATCAAAAATGGCACTAACGCCATCATTTTGGAAAACGTTTCCTTTTAAAAAACGGTCATTTATAAAGCTGGTTTAAAACATGGCTGCACATCGAGATTGTCCCCATGAAGATTTAAAATAGCTTTGTTAATATCCACTATAAATGGTTATTTGGATTAATATTCTTGAGTTTCCCATGAACACAGGTTGAATTATACTGTGAAGAAAATTAATTATTTCCACTGGCAGTAAGGAATAATTTCTTATGCAGAATTTCTGCCTGCTACTTGGCTGGATTTCTAGACATTCCAATTTAAGTTCTTGACGAGTTGAGAATAAAAGATTTCCCTTTTCTAAGCGGAAAGATTAATTACAGAACAAAGACTGTCTAAAAAGAAAAATGTTATTCCTTACCCTTACCAATACTGAGAGAAAGCAATTAGTTAGGGGTCTAATCAAACCCCCAGCAGGATTTGTAGCAAAAGGTTAAATCAACGCTGTCCTTGCTGACACCTTGCTGTTCTGGGTGCTGGAAAGAGCTCTGCTTTAATTGCAACAATCCAGGAACCTAACAAGACACTCTCCCTGTGACAGCAATCTCTGAAGTATTGGAAAGCACGATCTAGAGGGACATGGGATTTCACAACAGCTGACAAAATTGTGCAATTGTAGCAGTGCTGTGCAGGAAGAAGTGGTGCTGTGGATTCGGAGAGGTAGTGACTCTCAAAGGGCTCAACCGATGCAGGTTTTTACTGCTTCATTTGGGACATGCTTTCTTGGAATATCAAGCCCATTCCACTGATGCTATAAATATTTCAATGTTGACAGAAAGCAGCTTGGGAGAAAAGAACCTGGGGGTCTTGGTGGACACCAGGTTGAACATGAGCCAACAATGTGCCCTCACCACAAAAAAGTATCCTGGGCTGCATTAGTCAAAGTATTGCTTGCAGCCTGATCTTTCTACTTTATTCAGTGCCGGTGAGGCCACATCTGCAGTACTGTGTCCAGCTCTGGGTTCCTCGGTACAAGAGAGACATGGACCCACCGGAGAGAGTCCAACAAAGGGCCACAAAGATGATGAAAAGGCTGGAGCATCTCTCCTGTGAGAAAAGGCTGAGTGAGCTGGGACTGTTCAGCCTGGAGAAGCTCAAGGAGATCTCATCAGTATACAGATACCTGACGAGAAAGTGCAGAGAGGGTGGAGCCGGACCCTTCTCATGGCACCCAGTGACAGGACCAGAGACAATGGGCACAGACGGAAACACAGGAAGTTCCCTCCAAACATCAGGAAACACCTTTTTAATGTGAGGGTGACCGAGTTGGTTGCCCAGAGAGATTGACAGCACCCACAAAGATCAGAGTCCAACTCTCTGCTCCTCATAGGAATACCTAAAACTAAACCAGATGAGAAAGACCATAACTGAGATGCTGCTTGAACTCTGACAGGGTTGGTGCTGTGATCGTTTTGCTGGGGAGCCTGTTCCAGTGATCAACTACCCCCTCAGAGAACTTTTTCCTGATGTGAAATCTGAACTTCACCTCATGCAGCTTCATTCTGATTTCTCATGTCCTATCAGTTATCACCAGAGAGGGGAGTCTCCATCCTTGGAGATATTCAAAAGCCATCCAGACACGATCCTGGATAACCTGCTTTAGGTGGCCCTGGTTGAGCAGGAAGGTTGGACCAGGTACCTCCAGAGGTTCCTTCCAACCTTGACTGTTCTGTGATTCTGTGTCTTACAACGTTGTTGACTGACCAGCCTAGAGGTTCATGTTAAAAAATCCCACTGCAACAGGACAGATGTATTTAATATCATGTGAAGGACACTATATCACGTCATTTCACTCAGTATATTCATGGTTCCTCCTCCGGGGAGCTTGCCCATCGAATTGTCCAACCAAAGCCTTACTCAAACACATTTCAGTCACCAAACCACCTTCCTCACCCTCGGAGCGAGGCGCGACGCCGGCACAAGGCTCAGCGCTCGCCACACCAGGCGGGACGGTCGCGCCCTTCTCTGAGGGAAGGGGCTGCCAGCTGGGACACCCTACTGGGGATGGGGGGCTGAGGGCTCGGCGTCACGCTAGGGTCCCGGCTGGACGAGCCCCGTAGGTCCCCCGGTACGGGAGCAGGAGTCCCCGGGGCCCCC
>VYXB01004710.1:123533-166769 GCA_013397135.1 Pachyramphus minor
TCTCATCATCATCTTTCTCCCCCCTATGTATGACCTCTACCATTATGTTTCAAGGGTAGATGTATCCATCTTGCAGTATGTAGCAAAAGCAAGGAAGAACTCAGCTCTGATTATAGGGGATATCAAGCTGACTTACTAAAAGGCACAATAGACCTTACAGTTAACTTGTGCCATGAAGTTACATTGTACAATACTCTAGCTGGTTTCGCATCCTAATATGATTTCTTTCTCACACCTCTATGCTCCATTGATCATCTAATTCAAAAGTACCCCCGTCTATGAAATCCACAATGAAAAAAAAAGAAGGTGCTAATCTTTGATATCATAAAATCTGTACATTGTGCTCATGATGTCATTTGGAGCTTTTTATCCTCACAGGTTGGATGGTTAAATTAATGCTGCCAAACAAAAATGTCCCAATATTTAGTTCAGGACAAATGGGAAGAGGTAGAGGAGAAATTGTTCTGTCTGCTTTACTGCCCTTTTTTCATGTTCCAGCCTTTCACTGTGACTCATGTAGTTTGACAAAATTCCTGAGTGCAATGTACTACAGAGAATATACCCTAGGTGCTCTTAGCACATATTAAGTATTTGAATACTGATTAGATCCGTAAAATATGCTCATTTAGTAGCAATAAATAATGATCCTTTGTGTAACAACTGGACATAAATTACTTCCATCTGCACATAAATGTCACCTCGTTGTCCAGTGTCTAATGGAAGTTGTTTCATCCATCTTTCCACCAGATCAGGTGTCTTAATAATCTCCCAATATTTGTACTCTTCTGAATTGGCTTAACACTTTTATACTAGCTGTTTCCTCATGTCCAGCTTCCTCTTCCATATTTCCACAGTATGTAAAAATCCCTATTAAAAAAATCACAATTGCAGGGATCACATCTTGATTGTTCCTACTTGGAACAATCTAGATGAAACAAAAAGCTCATGGATTTTGGAGAGCTGCCTGAAATAGTCTTGAAAAATAAGTTTGACTTAATGAAAAACGTCCTATTTAAAATAAATGGAAAACCCAAAGCAGCCAGTTGTTTCTGCATGATTTATTTTTTTGACATTTTTATCAAAACATCTTTCATTTTTGCAAACAGGCTTTCATTAAATTAAATGTTTGGAAACTTCAATTTTTGGCGAAAGTAGAAAAGATAACGGCAGTGAAAGCCGCTTAGACTTTGTTTTCCTTATTTGAGTAACTCAGTGTTTATAAATGCAGAACAATGTATCAATGACCACTGGAACTCTTTTATTTTCAGTGATTTTCTACAGGGTTTCCTTGCTAGTAGTGTCTAGTCCAGGCTGGGTAGGCACCTACCTAAAGGAATTATGAAACATGTGAACTGGTCAGCTGGGCACTGCCTGGCCAGGAGAGTCCTTCCAGTAGGCACAACTCCTGCACACATGGTAGGATATCAGGATTGCTGTGTCCTACTTGCTGATGCTTAGCATTCCCCCTCTCTCAAGACACTCCTTCACTGAGGGAAGGTAGTCTGAAACCTGTGTCTCAAAGGATGTTGCCTTCCTACATATGGGATTTTTTTCTTGGGCACAGAACTGCAGTTCTCTGTCTTGCCTTTGCTGGAATGCTGTGTAATATCTGGAGTGCCAGACAAGGAAATAATATTTTATGTCAGCAGTGTTACTGATTAACATGTAAATCATTTTGCTCAATTTTCCCCATCACAAGATTGGCTTAAAAAAAAGGTCAAAAGATTTAAAAATGATATATGTATGCCTGCAACTTTTGCAAGCCACTAAATTTCATGCTTTTCAAGATTTTCTTTGCTTTCAAAAAGAACAGAATCTCATTTTAATTTTGAATGATAAATAAGTTTTCTCAGTCTAGGAATGGGGACAGTAAGAAAAACAACAAATACCATGATCCTGGCAATAAAACCCCAGAGTTGGCAGTCGTGGGTCAGAGAAGACAAGGCTTGGGAGGGAGCCAGAGCCTGCCTGCGAACAGGAGCGGCAGGCTGGAGACAGCTGTCTGGAATCTGTCTGGGCAGCAGGCACCCCAGGAGATGAGAGAATCATGCAGGGAAGCAGCTTTTTGCTGCTATGGGAGCTGTAACATCAGAGCTTGTTTCGACTTAAAGGGGGTTCCTGTTAGAATTGCAACTGGCAAACCTTGCCTATGAAGATGAAAGTTAGACAGCTTCCCAGAACAGGATTACATGAGCAGAAGGGAGTTGCTGCATATGTAAAAGCATCTGTATTAGAGGTTTTGTTGACATGGTTATGGGGTTTGAGAATGGGTGTGTGGCTGTTTTGTCTTTTTTTTCTTTTTTTTTTTTTTTTTCTTAAATTGATGGAGAGCAAGTCTATATGAAAGGGGGTACCAGTGTAGGGAGACACAATTGGCCTATCTCTAGGCACAGTTTTGAACAACTGCAATGAGATCAGATCAGGATTCCCCAGGTGGGGAGGTGCAGTGACCTTTGGTAGCAAAAACTACTACTATTCCCATCTGGGAATGACGAATGCCTATGGAAATTCATTGTAAAGTCAGTGGGTTTGCAAAGCTCCAGAGCACATCCCATTCCTGGCTTTAGGCTTCATAATCACAGAGGGATTGAACTGGCAACCCTGGTGTTATTAGCACCAGGCTCTAACCAACTGAGCTAATCTCACGGTCTTGTGCACAGAAATCCCATGAAACACACTAACATTTATTTTAGGGTTAACTGGAACATGAATTGGAGGACATGTTAAAGAGGTTCAACCATATTATCTGCCCATTTTCTTCTTGGCAGTTGCAGTTTAGACATAAATCATCTGAGCCATGCTTAGGAAGACCCAAGTTTCAGGACATCACTTGGTGGACCACTTTAATTCCATCCAGCTGATGTCAGTTTGTCTAGACTAAGTGAAGTAAAACTTGGAACCCTGTGGTAGCATAATGCAAGTATTTAAGCTTTTACCACTTGAGACAGGTCTGGAGTTCAACATTTATAAAACCAGCATGTGTGGTAGATAGTGCTGGGCTTGAGCACAAAATCAGACCCAGAACTGATGAAGTGCACAGACATAGCAGAGAAAGGGCTGGCTGATCCTGGAGACTGGGACAACATCTGAGGGTGTGGTAGGTTTGACAGGATGTTGCACCCTCTCACTCACTGGTGCCTCCATGTGCAAGCGCAAATAGCAGAGTTGGACCCAAAAGCAATGACTGCTGCTCACGTAATGACCTACTGCAGTGGGCAGCAGCCTGTGAATGTAGTTAATAATACCACAGCAGAGGGTGAGTACTGTGAGTGAAGAGCTCCTGTTCCTCTACCCATCTGATGATCTACCCATGCTTTAACCAGCCACTTTTACTATTTTACTAAAATTTTTACTATCTTTCCTGATATTTGTCAGAAAGGTCCACACCATCAATACAGGCACAGATATGTAAATGGATAATATCTCCTCCAGTAGGTCTTGAAAAACACCAGCCTCCCTTCCATAACTTAGCAGAGGACATGGGCGTTTCAGATGTTTTCAGATGCTTTCAGATGTTCACTAACATTTAGGCATGAATTAAATGCCTAAGGCTGTGTCTGCATGAGTTGATTTGGCATGCAAAACAGTTTTGGTTTCTGTGAGGTAGTTTCCTTTAACAGGAGCTTCATCAGAAGCTGAAACCCAACTGCAACACCAAATATGCTCCATCCCCTTATGAATACTAGGATGTGAACCAATAAGCAGGCTGCACAACCACAAAGCCCTCTGGCATGTACTGAACATGCACAAATCACTAGAAATCTCCCAAAACCAGAAAATTCTTCTGCAAAATCCCAAATGTGCCTCTTGCTGTACAAAGGACCTGCTGCATTTTCAGATTTCCTTGCAACTGTAAGCCCTCATTTCCCTGTGACTCTTTTGTTCCTTCTCAGTCATCTACCTCATCTTTTTTCTTGGAAACCCTGACTTGTGTTGCTTTACCCAATGTTTGCTGTTCTTCTCTATTATTTTCCCTTTCCTATTGTTCTCTTCTTCATTGGTGACATCCATGCCATCAGCATCCCAGAAATACAGTGGATGTGCAACTGCACCCCCTGAGAAACTGATGCAACCCATTGACTGTGCTTTGAGGGGGCTGTCAGTGTACCCAGCAGCAACACAACCTGGTAGCAGTACCAGGAGGCTGCTAAATGATGAATGGTGCTTCATTAAACTGAAGGACTGAAGGGAAGGTGATGGCCTTGCTCTTGAAGATCCAAGCAAATGCTTGGGGTGGCATGACTGAAGTGTCTCCAATGCAGACAGCTCAAACCAATCTTTGGTGGGAACAAATCACCCAGCCTGTTCGGCACTGGAAGAGTTTGAAGGGGCTTGCTTCTTCTGGCACTGGTTTGGGGACCATGGACTCCACTGAAGAGCCATGCAAGGACACATCAAGGAGTATACCTTTTGTCCTCTTTCCCAACGCAGCTGGAATTAGGGGAACAGTATCAGTGGACCAGGTTCCAGCCCCAGGAGTATGTTGGTGATCAGCTCTGGTGCTGTACATCTGTGAGCGACCACAGCACCATTCCTTGCTATTTCAGCGTTCTCTTCCTTCCTTCACACTTCCCCTTCCCGGTGAGATGGAGCTCAAAATGGGGGAGGAGGTGATAAATGTAAATTGTCTCACAAAGTGACTAAAGGCAGGAGCTTTCTTTTTGTCTTTCCAAACCCCACAGAACTGCTGTCAGGGCTGTGACTGCATCCCAGACAGAATATATGTCCCCATAAAGCTGTGCTCACGAGCTCTCACTACTATTGAAACTACCATCATGTTAAAACACCTTGTTACTAGTGGCAACCATTTTCTGCCAGTCTAATTTTTGTGCTTTCATAGAGAGGGAAGGGATAAAGTAACATTTCTTGTTTGCTTAGGAAGCCCCAGTGTCCTCTACATTCCTGCATGGGTCAGTCTCCCCTTTGCTGCTTTTGCAGACCACAGTCACAGCCAGTGATTTGTCAGCTCCTCAGCTCATGGCAGAGGGTTTTCCAGATACCCGACACAACCCAGTCTTTCCCCACTCTGGTACCTGTAAGCACAGCAGAGCTTGCAGACTATTCAAGTGTGAAATGTGAGCCACATCTCTCCTGCCTTCTGCTAAACTGGCCTCTCAGCCATCCTCATTTTCCCCAGGCAGAATTATTTTGTCTAGCTCGGAGATAAAAATAGCTCACTGTTTTCTAGAGACAGATTTTAGAGAGATGTTCTCAAGAGAAAAGCGCTGATCAGCAGAACAAATTACCAAAGGAGTACAAGTCCTTAATATGCCAAATACCTTTGAATATACCTAGATGGTCTGAGAATACAATTGTTGGAAACAAAGAGCAACAATTTTTGCTTTTCCAGTCCATCTTTTCATTTGGTTGTTGTTCTGCTTCTTGCAGAGTAGGCAAATATTTCCTCGGTATTCACATCCCTCTGGGCTTGCATCCATAAAGCACTGGGTGTAGTGCATTTTGTGAGAAAGTTTTGGCCCTTTTATGGGTCACAGACCAGAAAGACCAAAATCCACCATATAATGTTATGTGAGAACAGCTGGAAGGTTGTATTATGAAGAGATTATACTGCTCCTGCGTGGCTTCCCAGGAACTTTTTAGTTCTTGTCTCCTATAATCTCTGCTACAAGAAAACAGGAGCCCTGTTTGTTGTGAGTAGTTTCTAATAATCCAAATGAGTTAAAGATAGCTGTTGGAATACACTGAGTTTCTGAGCACTGCTGGAGAGCCTTAGAAATAAGTCAGAACTTAAAACCTTGCAGTGACATAATTCCATTTCAGCTTACAGAATTAGTTACTGGGAGCTATGGATACATTCAGTTTAGTAGCCAAAATTTTACACTCATACATAAAAGTTTTGATCACTGGAAGTTAACTGTTGCCCATTTCAGTCTTGTGCAGGTGTGAAGCCTTGCTACAAAAATCCTGGGAGGACTCAGAGGCAGCCTGGTGAGGTGCTCAGAGGTTTGCCTGGCTTTCTCCATTGCCATGTGCCTCTGCTGCCTGCCCCTATCCAGAAGTGTGCTGGTTGCAGCATGCTTGAGGTTTTGACTCTAACTTGGCCAAACCTGCTCCCACCCTAGCCCTGGCAAGTAGACATGAGACACCATGGGTGCATGGCTTTATAGGACAAATTGCTTCCTAGCAGAGTAGGCTTAAATGTTTTTCATTTTGCTGACTTCACTTCCAGTGTCAGCTGAAGGCATGGTATCTAGTTTCAAGACTGGAAGCAAAATTATGCAATTGCAGAGCAAACCCTCAGAATTTCCTTTAAGGTTAGACTAATGGGTTGTCACCCTGTCTGCTCACCTGAACCTTCTGTGATGGTGACCACTCCAAAGCGTCTCTCTGTTTAAATTGGCAGTTCCAGTCCCCTTTGGTTTTGCCTGAAATTTGTTCTTCTGCTTATTATCCCAAACCAACATGTTTATACTGGGGTGATGAAACATCCTGGACAAACAGCTTTTCCTTCTAGCCCAGACTTTTTCTGTGTGTTGTTACTTTGTCTGGATTTTTAGAAACAACTGTTGGGAAACTACAGGATGATCAGTCTCACTTCAGTGCCTGGTAAAGTTATGGAGAGGATTATTCTAGGAAGTATTGAAAAGCGCCTGAAAGACAATACAGTCATTGGTCACAGCCAGCATGTCTTCAGGAGAGGAGAGTCCTGCTTATCAAACCTGATTTCCTTTTAAGGCAAGATAACCCACCTCATTGATCAAGGGAAGCCAGTGATCCAATCTTTCGTATTTCAGTAAAGCTTTCTTTGCTGTCTCTCACAGGATCCTTCTGGACAAAACATCCAGCACACAGCTGGAAAACACACCATGTGGTGGGTGAGCAACTGGCTCACAGGTGGAGCATAGAGGGCAACAGTGAATGGGGAACATCAGACTGGCAGCCTGTCACTAGAGGGGTCCACAGTGCTCCATCTTGGGCACTGTGCTCTTCAACATCTTCATAAATGACTTGGATGTAGGACTAGAAGGGATACTCTGCAAGTTTGCAGACGACAAAAAAATGGGAGGAGCTGTTGGCTCCCTCAAAGGCAGGGAGGCTTTTCAGAGAGACCTCAGCAAATTAGAGGGCTGGGCAATCACCAACCATATGAAGTTCAACAAGAGAAAGTGTTGGATTCTGCAACAGGGATGGGGCAATCCTGAATGTTCTTACAAACTGGGAAATGGGATGCTGGAAAGCCATGCTGTGGAAAGGGACCTGGGGGTCCTGGTTGATGGCAAGTTGAGTGAGTCAGCATTGCCTTGGCAGCCAGGAGGGCCAACCGTGTCCTGGGGGGAACAGGCACAGCATTGCCAGTCAGTCAGGGGAGGGGATTTTCCCACTCTGCTCTTCACTAGTGTGGCCTCACCTTGAATATTGTGTGCAGTTTTGGGCACCACAATATAAGAAAGATATTAAGTTTTAGACAGCATCCAAAGGAGGGCAATGAAGATGGTGAAGGGCCTTCAGGGGAAGCTGTATGAGGAGCGGCTGAGGTCACTAGGTCTGTTCAGCTTGGAGAAGAGGAGACTGAGGGGAGACCTCATTGCAGTTACAACTTCTGTGTGAGGGGAAGAAGAGGGGCAGACATTGATCTCTTCTCTGTGGTGACCAGTGACAGGACTGAGGGAAAGGTCTGAAATTGTGTCAGAGGAGGTTTAGGGTGGATATTAGAAAAAGTCTTTTCACCCAGAAGGTGGTTGGGCACTGGAACAGGCTCCCCAGGGAAGTGGTCACAGCACTTACGTGAATTTTGTCCTTTTCAACTTCATTCTGTATAACTGCAGTTTTCATGAGTTGTCTTTCCATAGGTTCTGAATGAGAAAATCAAATGCAGCTTCTTGGGCTGTCCCCTTTCTTGCTTTGGCACTTGTGTGCATATACCTCTTCAGTTCTTCAGTTCTTCACACTCCTTCCAGCCAAGGCAGCACTGGTTTTTTCTTCAGGATGTTTTCTGAGTGTTGCCACACTCCTAAAGACTGTTTGTTCTTCAAAAGATGTATCACTGGATGATTCATTGCTCTTGCATCCTCCCTAGTTGTCAGTCTGTAGTCACCCAGTTTCTTACATGCTTACATTGTACTGTATATGCTTTTTTCCTTTTCCACATCTGTGATGAATTTTGGGGGCTGTCCACGTGAAATGTTACCTTCTGCGTGTGGAGAACTGGTGGTGTGACACCCATAGGTGGCACTAGCTCAGGAAGGAGGCATGAGATGTTCACCTGGCTGAGTGCTCATTGTATCTCTGAGCTAAACATGGTCACTGCACAAGCTCTGGTCGTTGGGGGCTTGGCAAAGGGATGGTGAGGAAGGGTTTGTGGCTGCAGCAATGCTTCCCCGTAATTTATTCCAAAAGACTTGACTACACTTCTCAGCCAGTTTAAACAAAATCTAGACACGATGGATTTATGTATTGGTGACATCAAACAACACAATTCTTTTCTGTCTCGATTCCCAGTCCTTGTCCATCTCTGTGGTGTGACCCCCTCTGTCTGCTGATGCACATCATCTCCCTCTGTCCAAGGCCAAATTCCCCAGCACTGGAGATAAGGTGTCCTTGGTCACTGGCCCTTGCCTGTGTAATGCCTTATTGCGAAGTCATTACTAGATATGACAGAGCCAGATCTACCCTTCAAGAATATGGTTTTGGATGCAATAACTTGGAACAAGTTAAAAAAAAAAAAAAATCTACAGGGAAATAGCCATAACAGTACAGTATGTACCAGTGCTTAGGGTGGTGAAAGGCGGGCTCCAGTGATGGTAATCCTATGAGACAATATTGCATTTGGCACTCAGACACTTGTGTGATCTGAGTTTCAGGAATCCCTCAGCAAGACCAGAAAATAGTTTCCAATCTAAAAGAAAAAAATGCTAGAACCTGGGAGTGAAAACGCATCTTGTTTAGTTTATGGCATGTCCATGTTTATACCTTCCATGAATCTTGGAGAAGAAGGGGCCAGACATCGGTCTCCCACTCACCTTTAATTGATAGTGTTCCTTCTCTGTAGACTGAAAGTTCAAAAGAAACAGGATTTATCTTCAGAATTTATGTTTGGTTTTGTTGGTGGGAGAATTCTTCTGTTTTCTTCTTAACTTCAGAGAGAATGAAACATTGGGCAGTGGGAGGCTTGAACACAAGGTTGAACAAGAATGAATTTCTTGATTTATGAACTAGAGAGTACAAACCCAACACCTTTTAGCAAATATTTGTCCATGAAGCTTTTCAGTCTTTCACTATAGTTGAAACACTAATAGTCCACATTGCCTAAAAGTATTCTAGGAGCTTGTCAATATTTTATTTTATAAGTATACAAGCTTCTCAAATCTAAACCTGTATCTTCTTCCATTTTCCATTTTAATATTTTCATATTTTAATCATAAAGCATTCAAAATTGAATAAAAGCCCACTACAAATTTTTCAAAATGGAAAGGTAGCAATTTTTAATATACTGAAAGCCTAATAAACTTCAGTAAATATTTTGCATATAAGCATAAAAACAAAACACATTGTGAATCCTTGTAATGTGTGAAATGTTATGACTCAAATAGCTGGTGATTAATAGTTATAGATATTTATGTGTGTGTGTCTGTGTGTGTGTATAAAGACAGATTTAATATGTGGTGACTGTAGCATCTCCTTAATTGAATATCTTTCAATTGCAAGTCATGGTGCACCTAGTCTCTGGAAATAATATACTCCTTTAAGAAATTAATGCCAGAAATGTGTACAAAAAATCAGGTTTGGGATTTTTACACATTTGACAAGATGTTAGACAATGTCATTTTCACTCCTTCTTTTCTACTAGAAAGTAAGTAGTGAATTAATAGCTTATTTTCTTATACAAACATAGAAACATTCTTATATACAGAAAATGAGATTGTGAAGTTTGCAAAGAATTCGAAAGGCAGACACAGGACTTGTAAACATGCTGAACTGACTTTAAAAGCCAATAAATTTCAATTTGTGTGTGCCCATTGAAATCCATGTATAACCTTGCTATGGCAACAGCACTGCTGGGGAGAATTAACATAGAGATAGACTTGGTATTACTTTACATCTTGTTTCAGACTGCTCAAATAACAATAGCAACAGAATGGAAGTACCCTTTGTGCCAAGAACAATAAAGTGGATGCACAGAGTCTGAGAATTCTTGGCAGCAAATATCTCACACAAATTTGGCTCTAACATGAAGTATTTTTAGATTTAGATTTCTTTCATTGGATGTGCAAAGGATAAGACACCTTTGAGCAAGTCTCTATTAGTCTTTTCTCCTTTCTGGAAAAGAGTGCAATTCTTGGAAAAAGGGTCTGCATTTCATTCCAGGAGAAATTCTTACTCATTTTAGTAAAACATGGAGGGTATTTTTTTATTATTATTTCAGCACAGGAACTCAAAATTCAAATTGTGATATACTGACAAACTCCAAATTGTGGTCAGGGACTGGTGAGAGAGAAGACTTTCCTTGAAGTCTCATGAGGAACTCCAGTCATCCAAGAAAATCATGGTGTTCAGTATTTCCAGTGAACTACAGAACACCTTCAATGAGCAGGTCTGTGTGGGTGTTCGTCATGTTGTTACCTCTGATAATACTGTCTCAAACCTCAAAATATTTTTTCACATTTTTCTATTATTATGAGAGACTAAATTTTCAGTAAGAGAGAGAGAAAAAAGGTGCATGTACAGACCTTACAACTGTGGTGCATGTGAATTCCAACCTCTTAAAAAAGAAGACAATTCTAATTTCTATTCGCTTTAAAGGCTAATGGTTGAATCAAACACAAGATTTTCAGGACATATTTGTTGTTTTTTTTTAACTCCTGGCATATTGTACTTCTTGTACTTAAGAAAACTGTGTGCTTCTAGAGACAACAGCTGGACTTGAGCATGCTATCACAAGTATTTCATCATCTTCATGTTCTAATGGTTATCTTAACCACAACACAGCCATGGTTTCTGTGCAAGAAGGAGGACGATTTTGGCTCTGCTCTGCACAGAGCTCTCTTCTTCCTCTACTGAAATCAATGATGAAAATCCCTCTGAATTCAGTGGAAGCAGGGTCGAAACAGTGACTGGTAACAAAGACAGCATTGTTCAGCATTGCAGGGGTCTGGGATGCTGGTGATGCCTTTCGTCTTTGTGCTCACTTCCTCTGGCTCATTAGGGCTGTGGCTTTTGGTTTTCAGCTCCAGCATGTATGTTTGCTGCAGGCCCTCAGAAGTGTTTTGTGGGCTCTGGTGCTTGCTGAGCTATAGGGCAGGTGTTCCAGCAATACTTTCAAATGCAACATCTACTGTAGGGGAGTGGGGTCTCTCCTCTTAATTGAAATGCACAAAATCTAGGACTGGATTGCATTTCACTCTAGATTAGATTTGCATGGTTTGTTGATTATTTTTGCCTTTTTTTTTTTTAAATTGCAACAATAAAAGGTAACTTAAACCCCAAGAGGCTGCCTTAAGCACCTTAGCTCTCATCTTGATATGTCAATCAGCAGTGTGTTTCGTTTACACAGGATGTCAGAAGGCTTTATTTTCTATGCTGAAGTGGCAGTAAAACAGCATTAACAGAGGCTGGAAAATTGAGAATTATGGGAGGTATCAAGATCTCAGTCTTGTAAGAGGTCCCTGGAGGAGCACTGATATGTTGTTCCAGTCTAGAAACCCTGTTCCAGACCTAGCACCCTGGTTAAGTGGGTGGAGGTCACAGAGAGTATTTGGGCAACTTCAGTGGAGAGAGGAGATAGTCAGCATCAAGAGGATAGTGGATTCTTTTGTAAGCACATGCATAAGCTTTCAAAGTGCATATTTTAAAATTCTGATATGTAATGATACTGTTTTTGCAGGCTAAACTATTAAAATTAATTACTATCTATTTTCATTTTTTATAATTACTATAAAGGTTAGAGAGATATATTTGTTCCAAATTAGATTTTATTCTCATGCTCAAGTACGTGTTTAGATTAATTCTACCTGAAGTGGATGAACTATTTTGGTTTTATGAAGCAATCTGGGCAAATTTCCCAACTGGGCATTTTAAAAGGAGGAATCTGAAACATCTAATGCCCTCATCATCCCTTGATGAAGAGATCCTGCAGAGAAATCTGTATTTATTGTTGTTTATGCCACATTTCAAAAGCAATTCAGCTATAAATTGCAAAGATATAGTTAAAATACATTTTTAATTACTACTAGTATTTCCAAGGCTCTGAAAAGTGGCAACTAGTTTGTTAAACCTTGTCATATCTGGGTGTGTCTGCTACTAGTGGAAGATAAAATAATTCTCTCTGCTTTGGTATTTCCAGGTTAGAAATTAATTCCTATATTTAATTCCCAGTTTCTCCTGTCTTCTCTTCTCAAGACTGTATGGCAGCTATGGAGGTTTTCTCCCCAGGTTCCCCCAGAGTCCTTAGGGAGCCTTGGCTGTGGACTGTGCTGGCTCACTCTCCCTGATGGGTCCAGGTGCTGCGGCTGTAGAAAACCAGCCCTTCCTTTGCACCTCCACCTGTGGTCCTCAAGGATGCAGGATGAGGCTGGAGCAACTCCACAGCTTGGGAAGGAGCCCTCCTTGAAGCAGTGGAGGTACTGCTACCCATGCCCTGCCTCCTGTGCAGCACATCTGACTCTGGTATCCAAGGTTAACAATAACCACACTCTCCTTTTAGGCTGCCAGTGTTGCAGAGCCTGGGTATTGTATCCTGCTTTGGGAGAGCTGGAGGAAACAGTGTGAAACCCATGTTTATAAAAGGATGTGCGATATAAACTAACACTCCCTTTCTGATGTCTGAAGATTTATCTCTCAGTTAAATTCCTCAAGGGAAAACTGCAAAAATTCAACCTCAGTGTTAATTAGGAACCCATAAGCTGCATTTATCTAAATTTACATATGGAAGAAAAGGTGCTATGATAAAAGAGAGATTTAACTATACATCCCTCTCTGCAAATATAAACACAGTTTTCCCGGTGTTTATGCTAGACTGTCTACAAATGCATTGTAATACCAAAAAGGGATGCTTGGACCTGTGAGTACAGCTCTTTGCCAGGGCTGTGTGCTTTGGCAAGCACAGTGGCTGTAGCATACAGAGTAATGGTGCAGCTCTGCAGCAGCTCTGACCGCAACATGAAAGGCAAATCCAGGGCAGGATTTTGAGTAAGAAGATCTGAGGTCAAAGACAGGAGATGAGCAGTTGGGGAGGAAGATGTACAGTTATTCTGAACCAGAAGGAAACACTGCCTGAGCAGCAAGGATGAGTAAACAGGATAATTACCAGGAATTTACAGAAGTGTTAGTGCAATAATGGGATGGCCTTTGTTTGAGCAGAGGGTGAGTGGTGGAGAGCAAGACATCTAATCCTGGTTAAGAGTGATAATAACGGGATTTTACAGGAATTCTAACAGCCATGGAGAAAAGGGGAATGAGGAAAGTGTGAATTAATTTTTGAGATGTCAATAGACCTTGCAGGAGAAAAGAGCAAGGAAAATATGTGGGTCTAACTGCTCACTCACAGTTGTTGGTGCAAATGCAATAGTAATAATTGGAGAAAAGGACTTAAATAAGCAGGTATAAAAGGGAAGCAGGGTAGCACCTCCACTAAAGATAAGATAGAGAAGACAAAAGCAAAAAACAGGAAGAAAATCTCAATAAGCAAAGGATACAAATGGCTGTTGAAGGTGAGGGAAAGGTAGGGAAAAAATAAAAAGCAACTCTTCTTCTTAAAAAGGAGGTGGAGGGCCTACTTCAGTGCCTGACAGAGGGAGAAGCTGGTAAGAAGAAGAAAAGGAAATCAAAATACTGGAAGCAGAAGCCTTGAGGTTTTGAGAAGCCTGGAGGTGAGGGGGAGGAGGGAGAGCAAGCAGCAAGCAGAAAAGGAGGTGGAGCTGGGCAGGCAGCTAAAGCCTCCTAGGCTCCCAGGAAGAAGGAATGAAACCCAGGGAAAAAAAATGGTTAGTGAGAAGCTGAGAGGAAGTGCAAGGAGGAGGTGTGGGGACACGAGCTACAGAATTTCAACTGGAGCGGTGGATTGCAGTGGGAATGAAGCAGGAGAGATGGGTGGTAAGGGGTCTCACACAGAGCCTCCTCCCTTTGTGTTTCATCGTGTTTCTGTCAATTTGATTAAATTAAGTGGTTGATCTCGTTATCCAGGTGATGGGTGGGTGACACGTAGATTTGACGAGCACATAGAGCCTATAGGAAAATTTGATTTATGGATCAGTGGCCAAAATTTTAAAAAATCCCTAAAAACCCCCCAAGCAGTGTGCTCCCAAACAAAGCTTATCTTTTCCTATTTCCTTGGTTTTTGTATTTTTCTTTTGGTGGTGAAAGAACAAGAGCAGAAACAAAATTCTCTTCATCTGATGAGTAGAAAAATATCTGATTTCAGGTCTTCATAAGGAATGCTAAAGGAACAAAGTAGCAAATTTTTCCTCCTGCTGCTGCTGCAAGAGCTGCAGTCTCACTGTTCCCCGAGGGAGAGCACAGACCACATGCCAAGGAGCTGCATTTCACTCCTGACGAGAGGAATTTGACTCCACCTCTCTCTGGTTACTCCCTAAGTGTTGGGCTGGTGAGTCCTTTGCCTGCCATGCTTTGTACAAGGCACAAAGTCTCACCAGTGGGACCTGTGTGTGTCACCTGCCTGGGCTGTGCTCCTCTCTGCAGGGAGATGGGCAGGTTCACACCCACTGGCTGTCCAGTTCAGGCCATGGTTGTTAATTAAGTTTCTCCATCTTTCGCAAGCAGACACTGTGAGGTGGTGTTCAGGGATATCTGCCCTCCCTGCTGGCAGCCTAAGCTGGCCACAGAAGAGTTGCTGGGACAGAAAGACAGTAAGAAAAAAAAGAATGGCTTTGTGGCCTGAGCCTGGAGTAGTGTTTGAAGACCAGGGAAACAGGTAACATTTGTTTAGACAGGCTGATCGTTGTAAGGGAACAGAATTATTTGGAATGATCTAACACAGTCACCTTGAGAGAGGCACAGAACTCCCTCACAGCTTTCATACTGAGTCCAGTGGATGCTGGGAGGTGGCTGGAGCAGTGCTGTTAGCAACGTACAGAGAAGATGACACAGCCCCTAGAGGCACACTTGGTTGGTGAGGCTTGATGTCTCCCTCTGAGAAACTCCTACTAGCAAGGATCAGTTCATTTGTTCTAGAGCACAAATCCTATGAGAAGTGGCTCAGGGAGCTGAGGCTGTTTAGCCAGGAGAAAAGAAGGCTTAGGGGTAATCTTATCACTCTCTGCAACTACCTGAAAGGAGGCTGTAGCAAGGTTGATGTTGGTCTGTTCACCCAAGTAACAAGTGACAGATTGAGAGGAAATGGCCTCGAGTGGTGCCATAGGAGATTTAGATTGGATATTAGGAAAAATTTCTTCACTGAGAGAGTTGTCAAGAACTAGAACAGGCTGCCCAGAGAAGTGGTTGACTCACCATTGCTGGAGTTATTTAAAAGACATGTAGATGTGGCACTTGGGGACATGGTTTAATGGTTAACTTTGCAGTGCTGGGTTAACTGTTGGACTTGATTATCTTAGAGGTCTTTTCCTCTAAATGCTCAACCTAAATGCTTCTATGATTCTATAATTTGCTGAGCTCATGGTGTTTTTGGGGCAGCAAATATATATGCATGTGTATAAACGTGGTGCTCAGAAAAGAAGAAATTCAAGGAGATCCTGGATCTTGCTATGAGCCGCGCCTTCCTCTCTGCACTGAAACTGTGGAGCCCCTTGCACATGCAGCAGGCAGTCTGCTGGGCAGGGAAACAGGATTCTTACTTCTTTGTGGCTGTTGGCTTCCAGCTGCAAAGAGGTGCTGAGTCCCAATCCCCAAAAAGTACACAAGCCCTGCTTGCTGAGGAGTTCCTCTGGCCAGTACCAGGGACCTCACAGCATCCCTGAAAAGCCCCAGCCATGTTCCCTGACACTGCTGTTCCTCTTCAAGGACAGTGCATTCTATGGGCCCCTTTGGGCAGGTTTATGTAGATCTACCAAGCATCTTGCCATGTGTGTGGCCTTGGTTCTTGCTGTTCCTCTCTGGGCTGGGTGAAGTGCACGTGCTCAATACTAAAGATTTCCCATCGTTCACCGAGTCTACCCCAGGCTTCCCCTTATTCCAGCTGCAAACTCTGCACCCAGGGCTGAGGCTGGAGAGGGAGAAGCTCTTGGCCAGTTGTTCCATTTGTTGATATGAAGGTTTGAGCTCCCTGGCTCTCAGCACCATCCCTGTCAGTGGAGATTGGGGTCACCTCTGCTGCCGTGACTGTTGCCCCAGCTGACGCTGAGCCTGCCCGCAGTGGGACTCAGCTGCCTTTGGCTGAGAGCACGGTGCACTCTCGCTGCTGAAGCGAGGTCTGTTTAATACTTGTCTGCACTCAACGTGTAAATATTATGAGGAATGTGTAAAAAAAATCTCCTGAAAGCCACTTTACACAGATGTTACCATGAATAGATTATTGTCCATTTATGGCCGAGGGACAGACTTTGTAATTTACAGTTCATTTTATATCTCTATGATTTCTGTGGCACTGGGAGTAGTCAGCAAAAATCTATTAATAACAAAGAGGACAGAGTTAGGATCTCTGTAATAGGAGAAAGAAGAATGGCGAAAGGGTGATTTATGGTTGCTCAAAAAAACCAGTTTTATCTATTTGCTCAGAGGCAGGCTGCTTTCTTAAGAAAGAAAATATTGCTATGTAAACAGAGGGCACACAGTCATTTATGATGAGACAATTTAAATAGGCAATATGAATTACTTCTTCGTAAAAGTACAAATAAATTTACTGTTGTTTTGACAACAATCTCATTAATGGTCGGCACCCTCGCTAATTAGCTCTTGGATATGCTGCTTTAGACTTTCCTTTACCTGCTCCACATGATACGTGACCTCCTCTCAACAGCTTTATCTCAGGGAGTGGTTTTTGTACAACTGAAACTCAAAAGTGCTGCCAACATTTAAAAGAATCACAGCATAAGAAAGCTCAGAGATTTTCTAATAACCTGAAAAGCAATGGAGAATGTAGGCTCACTCCAGGCATGAAACCCAAAGTGGTGCTAGATCCAAGGGAAGCTCTTGGCTCAACCTTTGCTTATCGATGTGCATGGTGAATACAGGCTGTTAATGCCATGTAAAGTGTGTGTTAACAAACATGAACCTGGACCACCTTATCCCTGGGAAAATTGTAGCACTGTCAGAGAAGCCCCAAAGGTGTCTTTAGTTGTGGGTTTGGGAGGACAAGTGAGCTGAGGACAAAGGGACAGGCTGAGAAGAAGACACTGAGCTCTAATGCATCTCACCATTTGGGTTTGTTCTTTATGCTTTATCCCATTTTATGCACACCCCTGTCCCAGGAATGCATACACAACTAAAAATAGCTCAAAATGAATGTCAGCTAAAGTCAGCCCACCTGGTGGCTGCAAACACAGTAATCTCCTGCTCTTTCCTTCCTTCCTTCCTTCCTGCCTGCCTGGCTCCCTGGGCTCAGTGTAACCAGAGCACAGGTGTCTTCCTGCACACCAGCTCTGGAAAGATGAAGCAACCACTCTTCTGTTAAACCAGTGGGGGTTTGATCACTTGTGCTGATTTACTTGTGAATCAGAGCAGGGTGATGCTAATGTACTGCAGATGCTTCCTTTCCAAACCTCAGCAGTCTCAGAGGGAGCTGGTGATTTGGGACACAGGGGACAGCTTCCCCACCTGGACTGCAAAGGAACAGATCCCACAGGTGTGGCAGAGGGAGGAGGCAGTACTACACCAGTCAAAGCCAAATATAACCTTGAGTAATATTAGCACAGGTAGTAGGAAGTCCCATTCTGGGTTTTATACCTTTCCTCTACTCCTTTCAGCTTCTCTAGGATTGTTAACAGTTACCAGTTGAGGTCTTCTTTTCATCACAGCTGAAGGGAGATAAGCAGATGTAGACAGTTGAATTATTTTATTTATCTAGTCCTTTTTTAATGTAAAATGCATCTGCTTCATGTTCTTTTGAAAGAATGTTTTCAAAGACAGCAATTTTTTTTGGCACAACCGTGTTGATCCAGATCTAACTCAAAGGCAAGACAGGGCAGAGCTGCTCAGCCAAGTCCTGCTCTTGGAAGTGATCACCAGCTGTGGACATTTTCTAGAGGTGAGACTGGGTGCAAGGGATCACTGAGCAGTTTCTCAGATTTTCCAGGAGTTCCTATGTGGGTATGTACACATTACCCAACCCTCTGCATTTCCATATATTAAACAAGAGGAAAGATCACTTTTCTAAATACCTCTGGATATACAGAGGAAAGACACCACATATAGGACTTCTGAAAATGTAAGTTTTTTTAATCTTTTTCCAGGAGAAAAAAGTACTGGCCCTTTCATTTTATGTTAATTTTAGCAGTCCTCTAAGAACATGCTACTGCCCTCGCATGTGAGCTGATCCCTGGACCTGGGAGCATTGTGGAGTATTTTGGGGAGTCCCAAATAGGGGCCACTCCACAGTGCTCTGGAGGCCAACTCATCCTGAAAACACTTTCTGCTTGGATGGAAAATAGAGTGTTAGCCCCCCACTTTTTGACACAGGTTTTATTTTTATCTTTGCATGTGTAATGGGCTCATACACTGAATGATAATAGGAAATGTCAGGTTTTACCCTGAATGAAAGATGCCAAATATGTTGGCAAGAAAACAAAATCCATGGCTGTTCTCGGGCTGCTTCCTTCCTTTCAGTAAGTTTTAAGAAAAGGCAGCACTGGTGTGTCTGCAGCAGCCCAGGTACAGGGAGGAAGGTGGGGTGTGCACCTGCCCTGCTGTCCACTCTCCATGTCCCCACTAACTCAGCTACTACTGACCCTCCTGAAATCTCATTTCTCAACCTGCCTCTCTGTACAATAGTGTTACACCTACCTGGTGGGGCAGAGATTGCCTCTTCTTCTACTTGTCAGCCCAGTCAAGTTTGAGGGTTGAGGGTTTGAGCCCCAGGGAGTGTCACCACATTTCTTGGGCAAACACACTCGTCCCCAGCCACTGAAAAGAGGCAAGACCTCCTTCTATATGCTTCTTTTTAACCAGAAGGAACATGGGAGGAGGAGCACAGCAGGTCTGAAGTAAGACACCTCCAGAGTAGGAGACGCTCAGGAGACACCTCATGCCAAGCATTTTCATGCACCCCTCTTGCTCAGCTTGTACTTGTCAGGCAGGCTGCTTGCACTGCCAGTTTGAAGAATCTTGGTTCAGGAAGGGTCTGCATTGCCCTTTGGATTGAGCACTCTGTTCCTGATCTGCCCAGCACAGCAGCATTTCTGTCTGTCTGGACTGCAGCCCTCCCAGTTGGGAAATGTCTTGGTTGCTTACTGCCTCCTCACAGAGCCTTAAAATCACTCATTAAATTTCAGAAATTGGGCCAAGGTGAAGAACAACTCAGAGCTGATCAGAAACACTGTGGGGCAGCAGGAGAAAGGTGCCAGGTGAGTCAAGGCATTGGGGAAGAGTGGTGTTGTTCAGAGGGAGATGCAGAGAAAATAAAAGGTTGACAAGCTGAAGGGAAAGAAAACCTTGCTGCTGTGCAGCTGATGGATGGGCGAAACCAGAGGGGCTCAAAGAGGGAAACTCTGAAACTGAAAGGTGTCATTACTTACAGTTCTTCAGCTGATCTAAACACATTCATGCCCAGCACATTTTTTTACAATGGATATCCATCTTTCTTGTGAATTATGGTGAATTATGGAATCCAGGTGAATTATGTCCAAGCTGCAAGTACTTTCTATGTTCATGCTACCATAAAATATGCAATTGAATTCATACAGCATGAGGCACTTTTTTAAAGTTCATTGCTGCCTGCTACATAGTGAGACTCTTATTTCAGTGTCTTTTCTGTTGCTTTTCTCCTGAGTGTGATTAGATAGTCAAAACCAGCAGTCACTACCTCCACTCGTACTGTGTCTTTTGAAAGCTTATATTGCTCTCAGCTTGCTTTGATTTGATTCTTGATAGCTCAAGAATTCCTCATGGCTACACAAAAAAAATTATTGGTATTTCAGAATTCATGAACAAACTTTATCAACTCTGGAGGAGGTTTGTCACTGTGCAGAGTTCAAAGCCAGATCCACACCAGACCATTTCCCATCCTTCCTTTGTTATTACTTCTATAAATTGCTTCTCCTTTTGTTAATGAACATAATTTTCTACTGAGCACAGGTTGGAACAAAGGGCTTAATAATATTTAATGGGGTTTTTTTGCTTTTGTGTTCTCTGGGGCTTTCAGCCGGGTTCTGAACACTACCACAGCTAACATAGATGGCTACAGCAAATGCTGAAGCCTAAGCAGATAAAAAATAAGTTTCAAAATACATAAAGAGGATGTGTTTTCAAATCTCCTGGGCTTACCATTCATCCTAGAGTTGTTAGAAGCCAGCAGAAGCAATGGCAGACGTACTAGTCAGTGGGATACTCAAGGAGGATGGTGATGTTTCTGAGGACTGGAAAAGATGTACATACATGTTTTAATATAGTCAGAAAGAGAGGGAAAGAAGCTTTCAGGGAATTATAGACCAGTCTGTAGGCAAGTTTCAGTTCTCAGAAAAATACTGGGAAAAATAAGAATATAGAAAAAGAAGAAAAGTTTAATAGCCAGTGCATATCTGTCAAAAGTGAGTAATGTCAGATACATTTGATCTATTTCTGAAAACCAGCAAGATACCTTTTTGATAAGAAAAAAGCAGATGAATTCACATTTCTTTTAGTGATTGTCTACCGATCCATTCAAACTGGGCCCTGTATCTCATGGCCATATTCTTTTCTAGCCTAACCATCATTAAACAAGTGCATGCTCTGACTCTGCCCAGTCCTAACGTATAGTTTGGTCATTGCCCATGTGCCCTCAGATCCCCTTGAACACCTAGATGGAGCTCTTTTTATGACTGAAGCTTTTTTGATCTAACTTTAGATCTTCAACTTGGATGTTAGCTTGATTTACCCCTTTCATTCTCCCTGAAAAAGGACAGGCATTTTTATTTAATCTTTGATATTCAACACCCTGGAGCTGCTGAGCCTTCAGCCTACCCTGAACCCTAGAGCATATGGACATAGTCTATTTTTTGAAGTTCCCTTTGAAGTCCAGAACTGGTCACCACACCTGGAGCAGAAGGATGTATGGACATCCTCTGGAATGCACAATTTGGACATACAACCCATTTGCTATAGATAAACCTCCGACGCTGTCAAGAGTTTAACCCTGGGATTCAAAACTAGTAAGTAACATAAAGCTCTGGAGGAGAAAGTTGGCAGAAATTTCTGCTCATTCAAATTTCCTGTGTCTTAACAAAGGTTTCTTGATGCTGCCATGTCCAAGTGTTGACCAGCTCTATGATGCTCTGGATGAAGAAGCTGAGGATGATCAATTTTCTCTATTGTGCAGAGGAGATATTTGTTTTGGGGTTGTGTATGACACATCAGTTTTCCTTTTAGTGCTGTAACAATCAGGTACTGAATACACTGCCAATTACCTCAGTCTGTTCTGCCTGGAGTTTCAGCAACAGCCATATTAAGTTTTCCAAGATACTGAAAGCTCATCTGTTTCCTTGGACTTCTACAGAAAATTAACCTGTACCTTCTAATGAATGGGTTTTTTTAATCTTTTTCCAGGACATCTGTAAATTACCTCCACCTCTTTTCAACCTCTAATACTCCCAAAGGTAAAGACAGCTGTAACTGTGGTCAGCACAATCTTATGAATGCCATTCTGATCCCAGGATGAAAAGATGCTGTTGGCGAGGGACAATTTTCTCTGAGGATGGAACCTATAACCTGTGTTTCATAGCAGGAAAACCTATTTTTTGAATAATTTGCCTGATAATCTGCATAGGTCTCATTCACCTTGGTAGGAATGGATTCTGTTCATCTGATTTGAACTGCCTGGACTGAAGGACACAAGGTTGCCCATTAGTTTGGCTAAAGCCAAATCTGACTTCTTGGAGCTCCTTTCAGGCCTTCATAGATCCCTGTATTCTTTCAGAGCATTGAAAAATAACTTTTCCTTAGGTAAGGATGTGCTGAGATTTCTGTTCTTGAAGTAACCTGAAAGAAACCACCACATCCTTGTGAACACTGTCTGTGGTCACCAAGGAAAGAATTGACAAGTGAGCGATCTTCTTCAGGATATGTTGATCCATGTATATATTCACTTTCTTTTCTCCTTTTCATCTTCACTGCTGCTTAATAAGTCTCCATGAACTCAGATGGAAACAGTCTGTGGGGTTATGAATGCATGTTAGCATCAGTATCCTGGTAGATACTGATAATACTGATGCAGTTCCCCGTCTCAGATGCTTACAATGCACATCCAGATATTGGATATACGTTTGTGCAGCATTCTTGGATAAACAGCAATGAGTCAGAGAAACAACCCACCCGTGACTTCAGCAAGATTTGGTACTGCTCCACAAAACTCTCACAAGAGCAAGCTAAGAAAATATCAACTAAATAAGTAGTAAACCTGCTGGAAAGATGTGCTCAAAGGTAGTTATCAGGGGTCCATGTTTAGACTTGAAGGCATTATAGAAGAGATTCCCTATAGACTAGTCTCAGACCAAGCAGAAGCCAATATCCATTAATGGTCTTGACACAGGAATGAACAATGCTCACACTTGTGGAGAAGGAGAGAAAGGCCTGTGAAATGCAAGATTTAAATTAAAAAATTCCTGACCAATACAGGAAGAACCTAAAATAAATAGCCCTGAAGGACAAGGGCCAAGTATGATATGTGGGTACTAATAGACAACTACACAAATGCAAATTGGGAACTACCTAACCAGCAGCTCTGGAGAGATAGACTTGGTGATTAATGATGAATACGAGTTTTAGGCTTGCTGCTGCTGTGAAAGAAGGCAGATGCCACACTAAGACGTTGGAATAGGAATCATAAGTAAGATGCAGTCAGTATTTCTTTTTCGCCTTTATTCAACCCTTCAAGACTTTTGAAATTTCGTGCATTTTCAAGTACCACACTTCACAACTCCATCTGGACAGTGCTCTGAGAAATGCAGGGAGGAGTGTTTTGCCTGCAGAAAAAAAAAGAAAAAAAAAAAAAAGTACTGGCCTGAGAAGAAGAGAAGGAATTTGGTTTGATTTGCCTGGAGAAAATAGGGCTGAAGCAGGGAGAGGAGAGGATACAAGCATGGTAATGTTCTGGTTGCGATAAAGATTGCTTCCCAGAGAAGGGGGACAAACTAGCTGTGTGTGTACTATGTGTAAAGCAGCAAATCATGCAGAAAGATATTATGACAAACTCAAGGATAAGTAAGCTCTGGAACAGATGGCCTAGGAGACCTGCAGTATTTTAGAAACAGGTTGTAAAATATCTGTAAAGACAGATTTAGATATAATCAGATTTAGAGATGGGGCAAGGCAGCCTCTTTACTTCCTCTCAGTCCCATCATATGATCCTGTGTTTATTTTTTAATTCAGTTCCATATTAATGTCATTATATGCTGTATCTGACTTGTGAACCCATTTACCTTCTTTTCAGTGTTCCTTCTGCTGGTATTGTCCCCCTCCCCTCTCCTGCTCTCTGATGGCCTTACCTCAGTGTCTTTGTTATCCTTTTTCCTCTCCATGAAAGGCAGCCCTTTCTGTATCAGTAGTTTTTCTGACAACACCACCTTGTAAATTTTCTCCAGTTCCACATTCAAAGTAGATGTTTTTACCCTCAGATATTTAAGCACACAAAGGTGAATCATTGGGTTTTCTTTACATTCCCAGAAGGGGGATGTGTTGTGCCCTCCCAATGACATACAGCTTTCTCTCACACCGGTGGGACAAAATCTCTGTATTAAGAATTTAAACAAAAGCATGGCCTATAAGCTTGGAAACAAACAGAAGGATAAGAAAAAAAAGCTACTACAAGAGTAGGTGCTTATTTTCATTGCATGTTAGAGATTTAAACATTAGACTTAAGTGGCAAGGCTACTTGGCTCCATGCATGATCAGCTGAGTCAGTGGGAGAAGCATTTCTAGCTGGGGATTCATCCTGACTGACTCCCGAGTTACCTGCTCACATTGCCAACAGCAAGACTTGAGGGAGATTTGTCTTCTGGCTGGGGGACACAGCCAGCTGGCCAAGAGGCAGGAGACACTTAGCTAAAGGAAGGGGTCAGCAAATTTTTAAGGAGAGTGGTAATGCCAGAAAGTAATACTGTCCAGGGATGGTGGGACAACATTTGCAGCATTGTTTCTTTGGTGCTACGCAGGACTGTGATATGCTCCAGGAACCTCATTTTGAGAACTCTGTTTAGGTAGTCCTTACCTATGTTGATGTTTAGTTTTTTCAGGTTTTGTCCTGTTAAAAAAATTTCATTTTATCTGAAGAAAAGTGAAAACTTGGTGAAACTGTGGGCAAATCCTGCCTTTTTGCTGATCTGGAAGTGATAGAAAATAAAATCCTATCTAAGCTGACCTGGGGAGTGGTGCTTTGACTCATCTCTGCTTCCTGTAAATCTCCTGTCCTTGGTTTGACCCTTAGCTGTAATTTCTACCTCCAGATAATCCAGGGTGGTTGGAGTGTTTCTTCTTGCCCAGCTCGGGGGGATCGACAACTTCAGCTTTGTATAGACACCTAAGGGATTCAAAGCAGGAGTCCCTTTGACTCAGCTCTCAGCTTCATGTCAGGCTTGTCATTTGATTCCCCGAAAAGTGGGCATTCATTCATCTGAGAAAAGCCCTGTCTGAACTGGGAGAGCCCTCTGATCATCACCCAGGAGCAAAGAAATAGTTTTCCAGCTCTCACTGCCATGTTTTATCACATCTCCATTGCTCCCTTCTTTTCTGTTTCATAATCCTTTTCATCACTCATGAGCCTTTCCGCAAGACCAGTACTTCTTATCTCATTTCTGGGCTGGAAGATGTCCAGCATCCACCATCCACCATTCTGTTGTCATATCTTCCAGCAAACACTTTTGAGTATCAGCTCATGGCCAGCACTGCCAAGGGGAAGTCCCCAAAGCCACCTACATGAGCCTCTCTGGACTATCCTTTGGTGCAGCCACACCAGGCATTAGGTGTGCAGGACTCTTGTCCTTGTACTCCTCCATTAGTCAACACTTGCCTGTTGTCTGCAGTGCTATATTTAAAGAGTGAACTACTTTGAGCACACCCTGTCCTTTCCTTTTGTGATTGCAGAGTACCTCATATAATGGGGTGTTGCTTCATGACTTGTGCTGTTCGACACAGACACAAAGCAAATAAATAATATTATTTATTCGGCCACTAAGAGCCTTTCCTTACTTCCTGCTTTTGTCTTTTTTTTTTCTTAATTTATTTTTTTCTTCACTGTTACAGCTATTCTTATTTAAATAAAAGAACCACTCAGATACAGCTTGTTTTTTATCTTCCCAAAGAATGTTCACTTCTTAGTCCAAAGTTAAAAATACTGAATTTTGAACCCAGCAACATGGAGGTTGTTTTTAATCAAATTTATCTTGGCCGGCACTGCTGTTGTTTGGGAAAATAATCCATTCTGTTTCAGCAAAAGCCTGTGCATAGTATTGAAGCCAATCCTTAATTTGCTTGTTTTTCTGTTTACTCTGATCAATATCTCAAAGAAGAGGGGTTTTGTACTAAAAAAATAAAGTAGCTTCCACCTTTCTTTTTGATCACTTTAAGAATTGCTACTGCATAATTAACTTTGTTCTTAAAAAACATCTTCACTTCCCCACAGGTACATCACTAAACATGGCACACAAAACATAGGACATTTACAGGCTCAGCTGGGTAAATTCCTATTTTCTTTTTTTTTTAATGCAAATAGCAAATTTGTCCCCAAATGTTGTTTTAGTTATTCACAAACTATTTGTATATCTGACAAAAATATGCCAAGTGGTTTTGGCTAGATGCTGGATACTTAAGCCTATCAGAGAGAGGATAGCCACAATTTATGCAACGCTCTAAAGTCAGTAATATCCAGGCAGCAGAAGACTTTACATATAATCCCTATTTCTGCATGTGTAGGACCTGAACCCTGCTTCCCCAGAGAGTGGTCCAAGCAGCAGCCTGAGTGATATTTGTAGAATATATATATAGGGCTGAGTTTTGCAGTCCTACTCAGGATGGGATATTGCAACACCCTTACTAATTTTGCTGTTCTTCTGCTTCAGGAATAGAAAAGAGAAGACAGAGACACTATAGCAAGATATGAAGTGTTAATAAAATTCAAAGTTTTGTATGCTCTCTCTTTTCCCCCCTACCCAAGCAATGACTGTTACTAAAATTTGTATTTAGATAAGCAAAAGGAAAGACATGAAGTTTAAGGTGTAAAATACCAGATTGTCGTTAAGCCACAGGAAATTTCAGCATCTGTTGAGCTTGGGCAGCAGCCTGATGGAAAACAAGACAAAGCATGGGACTGGATTTTTAGTATGAGCAACCTGATCTCCACTGGTATGTTTACTGCATCCCATAGAATTAATGGTCATGTAAATGAGCCACTGAAATAGTAAGTTACCTACATATTCTATTTATTTTATAATAGCTGTTACTCTTACTCCTGATTTGTTGAAAGAGATCATCAGATCCTGATTTTTGTGTGCTTAATTTAAACAGTAATTAACTGTGCATTACATATGAATATTGCAATGCAGAAGTCTCCACAAGTAAATGAGGGTGGGGCTGCAGTCCAAAAGTGTACAAAACTATTGTTGAATTCCTGAGTGAGTGCAAAAAAAAAAGACCAGTTGAAGAAGCAGAATAGCTACTCTATTGCAAGCCGACCCACGCCAATAGGATCCCAGATATACAGTGAGGAGAAAAGGGAGGTAGTAACCTAAGGGGCCACATCCATCAGAGCCCCCTGCCCAGAGTATCCCTTCTGAGCAAGTCCTGCTGTGATAGAGTTTGGCTGCTTTCATGGCTCACAGTGAAGAGAAGAGACCCAAAAATCTGGATGAAAGGATGTAAATGTCAGTGTTTACTCTTGGGGAAGTGAAAGAAATAGATATCTGAGAGGTGAAGTGCAGGTACACACTGAACTCAGACGGAAAAAATTTGACATGTTGACCCTCGGTCCAGACCCATGATTTAACTCTAAAACTAAGTTGAACAGGACATCTAAGTAGTGGTTTCTGTGTGATGAAGTTCAATGACAAACCAGATCTGCAATCAAAAGACAAAACTTCAATTACAATGCTTCCAATGCCTGAACACGAACTTATGCTCTTGTTTCATGGTCGCATCCATGAGAAAGTTCACATCCTGGCAGAGGTAAGTCCTGCTCCCCGCAGCTCCTGTTCACATGTCACCTCTCTTCACTTCTGCCAGCACACACACTTGTGTGGCGAGGCAATAACCTGGCTCTGGGAACTCATCTGGCTTCAAACAAGCCCTTTGTCCTCCAAAAATGATTACCACCAAACCCATGCCTTTGGGGTGAGCCACTGACAACAAAACTCTGGGTGAGGTGGCTGCAACCTGCTCTCTCTCTCTCTCCTTTTAGGGACTTTAGCTTCTCAGAGTCAAAAGGGGTCAGAGAGACAAAAGCATCCCAAATTATTCTAAGTTTTATTAGCAGAGATTTAAAAAATTTTTTGGTCCAAACCTCTGTACTAAGAAAATTAAGTTGTCTTTGTTCTTTTCCTGAGATATTCTTTTTTCTCTGTTGTTAAAAACCTTCAGTGAAGGATGCCATTTGAGATTCAAGATAAAACAAGAGAAAATGCCTCTCTTCTATCTCCCTGACACCATCTCTTCCTTTTTCCTCCCTTTTGACCTACCTTTACATATGAGTCTATTGAGTTGTGAAAGAGATTTGAGTGATGTGTTCTCCAAAAATTTCCTGTGGTCTTCAATGTACTTATAGTAAACCATACATTAAATACTCCTTAGGAGATGAAGGAACAAATACCTCAGCATGTCCACACCTTCAACAGGTATTTGTTTTTAAAAATAGGCATGTAAACAGCCATGTTGGAACTTGCAAAGCTTCCTGGTGTAATTATTACTGTCCTATGACTGTATCCCTGTATGATGAACACTCTTCAACATAATTCAATGCAAACATTTGATGAGTGAACAAAAACCTTTCTCATTTGCTGGAAATAGATTCCATTGGATTACACTACTAAGAGATGTCAGGTCCTTGAAATGTTTGAGGAATAAATGTTTCTGTTACTAAAACCCATCTAAAAAGATTATTTGGTTTAGATGGTTAAGGTAACCATATTTAAGTCTCCACCTTGTTTTAAATACCATCCAAGTCAGTGCATAACTGGCAATAAACAAGCATTTTTAAATCCTATTTCTCTGAAGAGAGACCCCAAAAAGGTACTACCACAGTCAGTGATCTGTGGTGAATTTCTGGGCATGTTCAATGGAAAGCAAAAAACTGGTTGAATGGATTGTACCCAAAAATCTTTCCTAACAGGCACATGGTGTATTGGATTTGCATAGCAAGGTTTTGGTGGTGGGGAGGGCTGCAGGGGTGGCTTCTGTGAGAAGTTGCCAGAAGCTTCCCCCATGTTCTCTGGAGCCAATGCCAGATGGCTCCAAGACACTGGCCAAGACCAAGCCCATCAGCGATGGTGATAGTGCCTCTGGGATAACATATTTAAGGAGGGGAAACTTCTGTGCAACAGCAGATGAAAGAGAGGCATAAGAATATGTGAGAGAAACAGCCCTGCAGACACCTGGATCAGTGCAGGAGGGGCAGGAGGTTCTTCAGGCACTGTAGCTCAGATTCCCCTGCAGCCCCATGCAGACCATGGTGAGGGAGCTGTGCCCCTGCAGCCCATGGAGCTCCACAGTGGAGCAGAAATCCACCTGGATCGTGAAGGGCCTCACACTGAAGCAGACGAATGTGCCCAAAGGAGGCTGCAACCCTGTGAGAAGCCCACACTGATGCAGGCTGTACCTGAAGGCCTGCATCCTATGTGAGGGACCCATGCTGCAGCAGTATGTGAGGAATTGCAGCCCATGGGAAGGACCTGTGTCAGAGGAGCATCTCTTATGGGATGGACCCCAGACTGGAGCAGGGGAAAAGCACAAGGATGAAGAAGTGGCAAAGAAAACATGTGATGAACTGACTGCAACCCCCATTCCCCATCTCTCTGCACTGCTGGGGAGAGAAGGAAGTAGAGAAATTGGGAGTGAAGTTGGGCCCAGGAAGAAGGGAGGGGTGGAGGGAGAGGTGTTTTAAGATTTGGTTTTATTTCTCATTATACTACCCTGATTTGATTGGTAATAATTTCCCGAGTTGAGCCTGTTTTGTCCATGACAGTAACGAGTGACTGATGTCCCCCTGCCCTTGTCTTGACCCACGAACCTTTCATTACATCTTCTTCCCCTGCCCAACTGTGGAGTGGAGTAATAGGTCAGCTTGGTGGGCACCTGGCACCCAGCGAAGGTCAGCCCACCACACAAGGTTGTGTTGGAAGTGAGATGTCCAAAGAAACCACTAGCAGGTTTACAGGCTTGTAGAGTGTAAAATAGGGAAAACTGGTCATGAGAGCAAACTCCAGGCTGCTTACAGGAGACAGCATGAATTGTCTTGGCAATGTGGGAAGACCCAATGCTTGGTCTCTATATGAAGAAGAAAACTTCAGCATACAAGGGTGCACTAAAGCAATCCAACCCTCACAGGTGTCATTTGCCCCTAAATAAATCTATTGTAGAGCAATACTTTTAATTTTATACATTTGCTAGTCTGCAAGGCCACTTCTTCATCCCTTCTTGTCCTGCAATGTGTTTCTTCAAGTCAACATCTCCCTGAGATCAGTTATTTAGAGCGTGGTGCTGATGATATCAAGGGCATGGGTTCAATCCCTGTGGGTCCCTTCCAATTCAGAATATTTTGTGAAATCTGTAAATCCTCTGGCCCTCAGGTCACGAAGTCTGTTGTTTAGTATTATCAGGATATAGCCAACAGATTCTACCTTCCTTGTCTCTATTTTTTGTCATTTATTGGTGATCGTATGCATATCAAGTTGTCATTGTTTTTTATTTCTTAAATTTATTATGAATATCTGATACACAACTCCAACTGAAAGTTGTTTAAACTGTGCTCTAACAATCTTTTATTTCTCCCTGATCTACAGTTTAGCAAAGACATTATTTATGTTTGACTGCATTCTCACCAGCACTCCTTCCCTTGCCCATCTGCCCCTGCACCACAGGCAGTCACAGGGGTTGTGAGATATATGCCTGGGTAAATAAATGTGACAACAGTGCTTGCAGTTATTTCTTCTTGAACAGCGGTGCCACGTAAGGTCATATTTATTTTCATAGCCTTTGTTTGCTGACCTGTTGATTATAAGACCTTATTGTTTTGCTGTTCTGACTAAGCTGTTTGTCTTTTGTTGTGTCTCATCTACCAATGAACAGATACCCTCAGCAAACCAAGACTGCCAAACACCCCTGGGACTCCATCTCCATGCCAGATATTTGCTACAGAGCAGTACAAGACATTGCAGGGAGATGATGTACCTTCACTGTGCCGGCAGTGACATAAAAGCAATAATTTAATTACCAGTGTACTGAGAAAGATTTTGGAAAATACAATGGTCTTACAAAGAAATCTGCAAATTTTCAGTGTCTTGCTGTAACAGCATCACTGTCAAATGCTTCCCTCCAATCACTAAGAGTACTACATGCTACTAATTTTTTGTTCATTAGTATTATGTAGTGTGAAGGTATGGTCAGTGAACAAAGAACTAGGAAGGAAACCAGCTAGATTTACTTAGTGGCACTATGTCTTTTCTTCAGAATAATGGTACAAAGCTCCAATTTGGGCAGGAGCATTATTTATCTCCAGTTGTTTCAATCACTCTGAGTTTTCTTAGGCAATTCTGCCATGGTACATTTCCTCTTTTCCTTTCAGATGAATTTTAGACCCTGTTCCCTGCCGTAGTTGTATTCTTCATGTCACTTACTTTTAGCGGATGGTCACTTACTATCCTTGCTTACAGTCTTTGTAACTCCATAGTTGTCTGCTGGAAGCTTCCAGTTCACCTGAGGTAATTCATGTGAATATCCAGATCTTTTCCCTTGCTTACCTTGCCAGGTTCAGTCTTGTTTCAGTTGGGGATCTATTCAGCGCACAATAAAAGTAGTCCACAATCCACTTCAAAACAACCTGCCTTGCCCTATGTGTTTTTGTGCTTGCAGTGATTCACTGCTCCTTCCTTCCTTCCTTCCTTCCTTCCTTGAAAGTTCCAACACATTCTCAGCCATATCAGTGAATGTGCTTCTGATGGGTCTCCAGGTCTAGCCCATGTGACTGAAAAGGGACTCCAAGTCCTTCCAGACAGAAAACTCATCTGAAGGGAAGAAGCTGGCAACTATGATGTAATACTTCATATGGCATGACTGAGCCACTGACTTTGGGTGACCACTGCTAACCAGAAAAATAATAATTTCAACAGCCTATGTGACCATTGAGTCTGTCACTACACTACAAGCCCTGCAGATAAGAATGACGAGATGGATCTAAATGTGAAATACTCAAAATTTATACAATACCCCTATTCTTGTTCTTCTGGAGAGCCAAATGGAAGACTCTTGATCAAACAGGGTTTTTTTCTTGCTTCTGTGAACTATCATCAGAAGTATTGATCCATTTTAGATGTGAAATACAAACTCAGAGACTTCATTCAAGCAATATAGTTTATGCAGTTTTATACCTTTGTGAATAAAACAAGTAATATTACTGTAATATTTGTAAATCGCCTGGTGTGGAATGTTCATTTCTGGTTTTACAAACATTAGAACACTACAGCCTATCTGATCAGTTTTAATAGGTATTAAACTATATGAGCTATGAAAACTATTGAGAATAGTTTTCAACAACTGTTTCTGTGGACACTTTTGGAAGACTATAAATGCTAAATGACTAAAAAGGCTTGGGTAGGCTAGAAAGCACTCTACATAACTGATCTTTACCTCATGACACAGGATAATCATGGTTTTCTTCTTTCTGTAGTTAGTTCATGACATTTTTACTTATAGCCAGAACCATTTTTGTAATTATTTGTCAGCTGCAGGTGCTGCTTCTTAGGCTGGCATCTGCCCTTTGCTAAAAATCTCCATGCAAGGAATGAGATTCCAGTTAGGACACCATCAAGAAAATTACCATACTTATCCCAGCTAGTGCAAGTCAAAGTGGATTTGAAGCCTCTTGGTAACCATGGTGAAGAGCTCTTGCCCTTGCTCTTGCCCTGGTTTCTGGAAAGTAGTTGTCCCATGCCACCCAAAAGCAAAGTGCTTTACAAATAGTATACACATACTCCTAAGCTCTTGGAGAGCTACACAAGTCAGTAAGACCATGCTAAGTATTGACTTTATGACACTAAGACACAGAACGTGGAAGTTTCTTCATTTGTTATGTGCTGTGACCCAACAGGTCAACAAGCTTCTGCCAGTAAAACTACATGATGTCATCAAAGCAGCTGCTCAGGAGCACAGAGGTATGGGTTAATACATCCTGATAAAGTCAAGGTCATATACAACTTAAGCAAAGTACATGAGCATGTTGGATAACCTTTTACTTTTTTTTCTAAAAATTAACAAAAGGCTCATTGCCACCAAATCACAAAAGGTTGCTGGACTTGAGGCTGTGTTTTGCTGAGTTTCTTAGGAATTGGAGAATAGCTGGCAATTTCACTTACAAATATTTGCATTCTTAGTCTGGCAGTGGAAGCCTGGAAACCTGGAAAAATGATGGGTATTCTGCATATGGGGAGAAGACAAACCAGGACTAAAGCTGTAATACTTTGTTAGGAAGCCTTCTCTCGGATTGATATACAGAGCTGGAAACCTCTGTTAAATTGTGTGTTTGGGGTCTGGCCCTGACTTCTGGGACCAGGATCTAGCACAGTGCACCTACAAATTGGCTACCAAAGCTAGCAGCCATGCTGCCTAACCTCTCTGGGTGCTCTGGGGGAGTGTCTGCTGTGTTGAGCAGTCCCAGTCATTTTCTCATCATTCAAAAGCTCAGCAACAGCAATCTGCATGCTTTGCTTGGCAGCCGTCCCAGTAGCACAAGAGCACTCTGCGATGGGCTCTTTGAGTTTCTGGGCTTGTGTGACTACTTTTCAAATCTTGAAACAGCAACATTTCACGCTATCTTCCACGGTTTGTGCATACAACGGCACTGCAAGTGACATATTAGGTATAATCTCTTCAAGAGACTGAGCAAACCCTTAGAGATGATCAGGGATTTTGAGCTCTACTCCTTTAAGGAGAATATATCCGTATATATGGACACCCTCCCCCAAGAAGAATGGATTTTGAACCTCTGCTCCCAGGCAGATCCCATTCTTGCACATGGAATTCCAAGAGCAATGATAGATTAGAAACTCATGCCAAAGTTGCTGAAGCATTTAATAGAGTCTGAAGAAGCTAGTGTCAATCTTTCCTTTGTCTAGAATTCCTTCAGCAGAAGTATGCAGGCTCTTCACATTCCCCGAATGGTTCATGTGCAGCAAAATCTCATCTAAGTGCAGTAATCTCAGGGCATTAAATTACATTTAATCTAAATCATTAACTGTTGTTGATTCTCCATGTTATAATTATATTGGCTACAAACGGGATCAAGTCAACAGTGTGGAGGAGACGTCAGTGGGGTGACTGTGAAATGACAGGCAGCAGCACCAATCCCCAGCCCCTCCACGCAGCTCGTGTGCGCTCGCAGCTCCAGGGTGGGAGGGCTCAGGGGAGGAGGGGGCCTCTGCACATATGTCCAGAAATTGCTGCAGTGGATGGCTTGGCTCGGCTCTCACTGCTATTTAAAGGCACATGAGCTGCATGTTAAATTGGGCATTAGTATTTGCCTGGCTCTCCAACATACAGCCGGTTTGATTGTGCTGTACACACGATGAGGACAAAATATAGGCAGAGCCCATAAACACAGAAATTACAGGACATCAGGGGCTGACTCTTGCTTCTCCCCTTCAGATGACAGTTTCATAAGGGCAACTCCCTAAAACAGAACAGTATTAGCAAATTAGGATCATGGCTTGCCACTGTGCTTTGAGTCGCCAAGAAATGCTCGTTTTCTTCCTCAAAGTCCCAGCACAGGTAAATCTCTGAACCTTTAGGCCAAAAAAAGGCAGAGCATATGGAAACAAACAAAAAAAAGCAGACATGCCTCTTGCCTAATCAAAACACTCAGCTTGGGTGCCTGTTGCCAGCAGCTATCCCAGCTCTGTAGGAGGTGGCTGTAAAGCCTTAGCACGTCTGAAGATTTACAGTGGACTCATTCTAGGAAAATAAAACAGTGAATTCTGCTAAATCCTTAAATTGCTGTCTAAAATACCTATCAGCTGACAAGCAAACTATTATCAAAAATGTTTTAAAGCACAAGTGAGTGAGACAGGAACCACAATACAAAGAAACTGAAGCAGTGTCTATACCAGCAAATTAAATTTGCCTGAGGCCGTTCCCTGGCACTCAGGCCAGTTGGCAAGGAGCAGCCTGCACCCATAGCATTAAATTGTCTTACTCTCCAAAACAGGGTGGCCACATGGAAACTGGTGCTGGGATCAATCCCTGGCCCATGGTGGTCCTGAGTGAACTGTTTGGGAGAGAGCTATTTGGCCCTGGTCAAAATGTGTTAAGACCTGTGCTAAAAATTTTGTGGTGTGGAGGATGGGGAGTGCTGAGGGATGTTCCTGGGGCTGTTAAATTTAGTGGTACTGAGGATGCCTGCGAAATTCAACCTCTGCTACAGACAAGAAGAAAAATCTCAGAAAGAATGGGAACAGCTCCACCCTTTTAGTTTCCTGGCTGGGAGCATGAGGACATGTAAGACTTTGCCCTGAAAGCCTTGCTTGCTGGAGTCACAGCCCTCGTGCCATGGGTGGCTACTCACCTCCTCTGAAGTACAGTCATGAGTAATTTTGCCAAAGAGAAGCTTTTTTAATAATTTTTTTTAATAGAACTTTTCCCATTACTTTGATGTTCTGCTGTATTTGGAAACTCTCTTATTGTTCCTTACTCTGCAACCACTGATACGTATGTACTTTCATCTCTCAGCCATTTCTAACACCATTTTCCATCACTGAATTTCATTTTCATGACAAAAGATGGCAAATATAAACACTGAATGAGATAGCTACAATATTTTTTGTTACAGAACACATCAGTACCTAGTTATTTAAAACAAAACAAATAAATAAAAAACCAAAACCCCTGGAGAGAGGACTCCTTGCTTTTAACAGCAGCTTCTTTTGTACATCCAAACAATGCAGAGCAGAGTGGCCAGGCTGGCCACAGAGCTGGGGCTGTGGTTTCTTACTGCCATGTTGTCAGTGGCAATGCTAGTTTCAATTATTCTCACAATTGCTCACTCTCATCACAAAACTGACATTTCTTGGCAGGACTTTTTTTTTAATCGGATCAGGTCCCTAATCCAGTTCAAAACACAGTCCTGTAAACAGTTGTACTGTCACAACTGAATCAGCCGAAGACCAGCAGACAGGACACAGGAGAGTGGGAGGCAGGGAAGGTACCAAATACTGAGTTTGCATTGAATTTGTAGCAGGTCTCTCTTTCTAATGCCTGCTGCTTTTTGCTTTCTGTTCCACCTGTGGATGAAAGCATATCCAGCAGAAAGTGATCTCAGGATTTCACAGCTGCTCCATTGCTTGTTTTTGAACTCTCCTTCCTTCTCAGGCTTCGGTGATGGTTTGTGCAGATAGTCCAATGCCCCTATACTCCTTTGGCAAAATGGTGCTTAGGCTTCCTCTTTCCAAGAAGGAACCACTCAGAAGGCAGGATGTGTTTTCACAGCAAATATCAGTTTCTCTTGCTGATTAAGACTGGTAGGTCTGGCCAATGCAACCATCCCTTTGAAAGTGAGTCCCATTCCACCAGGACTTCCATGATCACTCAAGTTACTTAATTTCTTTTTTTTTCTGTGTCCACCTTCACTAAAAAGATTAACAGCTATCAGATGTTTAATGCAATTAGCAGCACTGTTGAAAGGGGAAGAACTAAGAGTAGAAGAGAAGGAACAGATTAAGGAATGCTCCTTCAATTAAACATTTTCAGCTTGGTTGAGTCTGATGAAAATCATCCTAAAGTACTTAGGGATATGGCTGAAGCAATCACAGAGGTGTTTGCAGCTAAAACCAGCTCTCAGGCATCTGTGGCTGAATTATCCAGTTTGGAGATTATCTGTGCCACAGATGCAGAGCTAGCTAGAGTCTGACACGCCTCATTAACACTGGCACCACATGAATAAAGCGTTGCATATTTCAGGGTCAGGCTGAGTTTGGAAATAGTCCAACAATTTCCATTCAGGACAAAGCTAAAGCTTTCTCTCTGGAAATGTGGCTGGATATGAGCTGACTGTGTACACCTGTACCTATATCATATTCCTTCTGAGCTCCTGGAGAATAATCAGCTCAGGCAGAGTGTGAGGGAAGTAGTATGGGTCATTTCAAACCCACTCATTATGTCCATGTAAAAAGCTGCACCTAACGTGAGTCCAAATTGAGTTTAACTGGATCGAGGATAAGTCTGTAAAAAGCATTGAAGCATTTCTGCACTGTGTTCTCATAGACCTGCATGGTTCCCTATATCCATCACCCAGAGTGTCTCAGTTCTCCTGAGGCTCCAGTGGGGAACTCATGGCATCTTGGAGGATTTGTGAAGCTACAGAAGACTGGAAAAGAGGTAAACATTAAAAGACCTGGTATGGGTCAGCTCAAAGTCATTAAAAGGCTGAATTTAAAAATTGCCTCCTGAAATGTGGTGGGGAGAAGAAACTGAGATGTGAAGTAGCAGCCCACAGGGGTTGGCCAAGAGTAAGTCACACTGAAACAAGTTAATTTCTTTCTATGTTTTGCTCCAGCCCTGTCTATGTCTCTGGGTTTTCTTGCTCCTGGCTACTGGGGTTTTCCAGCATTTGCTAAGGGTGCAGATGATGTCACCAGCCTCAGTGCTTGGGTGGTCCTCATTGCAGCCCTCTTCCTAGGAAATATGGTTGCTTGATGGTGCAATTGCTGCCTTGCACTGACACCATATCCATGCTTCAGTAGTAATCTTTTCTGATCAACCTTTCCTGATCAACCTTTCCCAAATAAAGGCTGATTTTACTGCCCCTTCTCGTTGACGGGGTGAGTATCAGATGCTACACCAAGTATCAAAAGGATTTTACCCAAATCACACCGAAGTATAAAGAGACATAAATGTTTAAACAAGCTACCTAAAAAACCCTCCATCTTTCCAACAATTACTCTAGAATAAGACAGAAAATTAAATACCCACCTTAAAGTGTCTTTAAGCAGCAGTTTAATTGTGAGCTGGATTGATGTAGACATTAGAGTTTCTCCATTACAACTGCACTCCACTTGTACACTAAGTAATTATATTGTACCTGGTTGGGAAAGGTTGTGCAGATATCATATATGTGTGCTTGCATAACCTGAGATATTTCTGTATCTGTTTAGAAGAAGAAAACCTACAACTCCAGACATTGCCTGGAATAATCCACAGAATCACAGAATATGGTGAGTTGGAAGGGACCCACAAGAATAATTGAGTCCAACTCCTGGCCCTGCACAGAACCATCCCCATGAGTCACACCATGTGCCTGAGAGTATCGTCCAAATGCTTCTTGAACTCTGTCAGACTTGGTGCTGTGACCACTTCCCTGGGGAGCCTGTTCCAGTGCCCAACCACCCTCTGGGTGAAGAACCTTTCTCTAATATCCAGCTTAAACCTCCCCTAACACAACTTCAGGCCATTCCCTTGGGTCCTGTCACTGGTCACCACAGAGAAGAGATCAGTGCCTGCCCCTCCTCTTCTCCTCAGAAGGAAGTGGTAACTGCAAAGAGGTCTCCCCTCAGTCTCCTCTTCTCCAGGTTGAACAGACCAAGTGGCCTCAGCCACTCCTCACATGGCTTCCCCTGAAGGCCCTTTACCATCTTCATTGCCCTCCTATGGATGCTCTCTAATAGCTTAACATCTTTCCTACATTGCTTAAAAGTAGTAGGGATTTAACAAGAGATACACTTTCCAGCAAAAAACACCATGAAAGACTAATATGCTGCCCTCCACACTTTTCAAACCACATATTTTCTGTGTGTCACATCCAAGAAACTTCATTTTCTGATTCACCAATACTGAACAGTGTTCACTCCAGTATTTTTCAGTCCTTCAACTGATTAACACCTTATGTATCACATATCCAAAGGGAGGCTCAATTACCCCTGTGACTCAGATTTTTCTCGTATTATAATTGTACACCTACAGCAGAAATGGAGATTTCATGACTTTGTCACTGTGGCTAATGGATGTGTCTCTGTGCTGACAGGGATGTGAGTTATCCATCCACCTGTCTCCTGGCTCTTGGAGAGACATAAGGATGACTCATTTCAGGGGTACCAAGTCACATCAGCTCCTTCATACAAGTTCCTTCTCGTTTCTTTCCTCTTTGAATTTTGCTCTGCATGAACAGGAAAATCTGAAACAATCAACCCCCAGATCACATTTTGAGGCAGAATAAGTGACTCAGAGGATCTCACCTCACTGCAGATGCCAATAGCCCAACCATCTCTGTCATAGCTGGTTGCTCTGGGCTCCCTTTTAGTCAATGGAGGGAAATAAGCCCCAATTCACCCTCACTGGGTTAAATATCAGCATTATCGTGAGGTGAACCATGTCATAAAAGTGTGGGTTCCCTTGTTGACTCCTGAGACAGCCTGCTTGACATGCTCTGGTATTGATGACTGCACTGCATCCTGCCCCAGGTGAGTCAGAAACAAGTGCACATGCATTTTGAGATCAGGTGAAATAACCTGCTCTGTCATCCAAATGCAGTCTCCTATCCCTTTCTACATGACTGGTTGCATTTCCTTTTCTTATATTTTTGCTGCATAAACAGTATTTTGGCAGATCCACTGGACTAATTGGCACAGGGAGGTATCGCATGAAAAATACAGGGCAAAAAGAAGTTCTTTTATGACCATAGAAAAGACCACATTATCTGTTGGTATGAAATGCCTTAGGCAGCCTTTTCCTCTGCTCCACCCTCAAATCAACACAATTTTCTAGTCTAAAGTAATATACGATCAAAACTTATACTTGTATCAGAATAAGCTGGACACTCTTTAGCCTCAGGTAACCTTGGAAAGGATTTCTGGAGCTGTTGGACTGATACAGCCAGTGCTCCAGTGCTGAGGCTGTTCCCACTATTATCAGTAATGGGAAAATGCCATGAGTGCCAAGGACATAAAAGCCTGGCACTCTCTTGGGACATGGGACACCCATTGTGCAGATGGCAGTGGCTGCTGTCCTCTGTGGTGGCAGAACCTTTGAAAACTGTCCTATAAACCAAGTGGAGTCTGATTTGACCTCTTGCTTTGCTGTGATTTCCATCATGGTGCAGCAGCCTGGCACGGCAGGCAGTGCACCTGGGAGCTCACGTGTTGAGCTGGGTGCCTACCAGCACTGATTTGGTCTTTCAAAGGAATAATTGTTATTTTGCCTATCTATGGGTTTACAGACCTAGTTTCAAAAGAGGCAGCATAATATGTTCTTTTCAGGATCTGAAACGCTGCTTTGGATGGTTTCCCTGGGGGCTTTTTCATTTATTTATTTTGATTTATACATCCAGTAAAAGCATCGTATCTAATCCCAACTCTAATGCCACTGGCTACTTTTGAAGTACAACTGTAGCATTGAACACTTTCACTGAACACTCCTTGGGAGAAAGAGAGAGAAAAGAGCCTAGCAACAACAAAAAAGCCATAACATTTTAACAGCAAATATTTATCGAATCACAACAAGCCGTTTCAGGATTATAATGAATTTCAGTGAAAATAGATTTAAAGAAGGATTAAGGCAATTTAAATACAGTAATCAAAGTGCAGCCTAGACAGGTAGGTAAAAAAATACAGAATAAAAGTTTTACACAGTTTACAATAACTTTGCTGTGAAGCCTTGGACCAAACCAAGCAACATGTATGTTCACTGAGGAACACCCAGAAAACCTCACGTAGTGTAATTTCTGAAACAAACCACCGTGAGTGTGGTGAACCCCAATGGACACTGCTGTGCTGAAACAACCAGATTTGGACCCAGTGACCTCTGAAACATACCATTCCACCAATTTGTGGCCATGCTGGTTTTGAGCAAGAGGGTGTCAAAAACTATTCTTGCATCATAGTTAGTTGTGATTAATTTTTTGAAGACCATTTTATAAACATATTTATGTTTATAAAACATGTATTATGCTTTCTTCCTTCTAGGCCATTAAAAGCCACATCCAGAACAAGATGTTCAATAACCCAACCTTCTCATCTTTGTTATCCCCCTTGATGCTCTGGAAGAAAACCTTTTGTCTTGTCTCCCTCACTCTCTGATACAGTCCAGGAGAGCAAGATATCTGTGAACTGCAGTTTGTCTCCAGCTGGTGCCCAGGGCTGGGGGTGCCCTCCTCCCTGCTCCTGATTACACTGCACCTTGGAAGAATCACAGCTCCACCTGCTAATGATGCCCTTACCAACAGCATCAAAATGATGTTTCACAGTTTGATAAGACTGACAAAATATTTCAGCTGGCTGAGGCTGTGGGTGAAAAACACTGAGGTGTTGGGTGAGAGCAGAGTGGTGCAGAAGGCCCTCAGATCTTTCTTTCTGGCCCCTGAAGTGATGCCCTGCAGGGCCCCAGCCTGACATAAGAGTCAGGAGCATGTGCATAGAATTTTTCAGGAGGGTCTCCATTACTTTTAGTACCCAGGTGTAATTGCAGCACAGATTTTGAATCAGGAGCCTGGAAAGTTTTCACAAGCTCTATCAAAACTTTTGCAGTTCATCTCAAGGACTAGCATTAAATAAATGTCATTCTCTAGTTTATAGTTGTAATCCTGGAGCAAGAGCTGATGATTGTTAATTTTATGCTTTCTTTCTGCTTACTCATTATGTCAGCATATTTCATTTCTGTGATGCTTTCTGAAATCAATCTTCATTTTAATGTATAGTTCCCTATTGTCTTTTTTTCCAGTAAACAGCTGAAGATATAGTGCTGGCCTCTAACACACAGAATCCATTTATGATAGTTTACATAATCAGATTTTCAGTGCACTGTAAATCTGTCTTTAAAAGCTTGCATTGCTCCAGGACTAAACTGGTTAAATTTTGAAACTGTTTTTCATCATTTGTGTACATTTCACTATTTAAAAGAACAATTAAGATGCTGTTTTGTTGGGGCTTTAGCACCTTCAATGTGTTATTGATTATTTTTCCCCTATGGGGAATTTTACAAATGAATATTGTATTTCAGAATAACAACTACTTAGGTCATAAATATCTTCTAAGCTACTAAATGTCAAAATTTCTTTGGCAGTAGGGTAATTCATCTCTTGAATATAGTGGTAGACTTTTGCAATTAAACAAAGTGATGAAATTTCACAGGGAGGAACAAGCAAAACTAGCCAAAATGTTAACATGCAGATGGGTGATGAACCTCTGAAACAGCTCTGATGAGAAGCAGGAATGTGCTCCCATAGGCTGCCTGTGGATTCCTCTTGTGTGTATGGCGCCCTGCTTTTAAGCTCTGAGGGGCATCAGGACTAACAAGAGCAAGACACAAGCCCAGGTGTAGGGCACTGCAGTCAGGGCTCTGAAGTGGTTCTTTGCCTCCTGGAGAACCAGATTCCTTTAAGCAATGTGGTTTACTCTGCTGTATCATTTGCCAGTGGGAAAGAAGAGCAAGATGTAAGCCCAATGGAAAGGCCTGGCAGCCACTGAAGAAGCCACCAGAGGAGCCTACCCAAGTTACCTAGGGATGTGCTGTTTCACTGCTGTGGGTTTTTGCAGGCTTCAGCTGAGTCATGGCTCAACAGACACATGTGCCACCTTCCCATGAAGAGATTGGAGGGTGAAACCCCTGAGCAGCTGCCAGCCAGGCTGGAGTGTGGAGCTGCATTTGCAAGAGTGGATTTGACCAGCAGCTGATCCTCCCCTGAAGGCTGATGTTTCTTCCTCTCCAGTATGAGGACAACTCTACAGAAGTGTAACTCTCTCCACAAGCTGAATTGCTAAATTGATTGCAGTAAATCAACAACATACACTGACTTTGGTTCGTACTTCCTCATATAAAGCAGACTCAACAGTAAGTGTTTTGAACTTGGTTTATAATTGTGCACACCAGGGTGTTATTAAATCCTTTTAGAAGCTGATTTTCGTGTGGAGAAAATTGCACTTGGAAGTAGCTTGTGAGTGTGGACAGATGTTAAATACAAAATGTCCAAGTTCAAGGCTGGGAGATTACAGCTTTCCAATGCCACAGCTGGCTTTGATTGTTCCCTGAGATAACATTACCTTGCAAAACTATGGGTAAAGGAGCAAATAATGGTATGGATTTAACTGCAGCAAATCCAATATAACTCAACCACAGTTGGGTAAGTATCACTTTGTTTACCTTATACCGATGCATAGGATTTAATCAAAACAGCCAAACAAATGTCTATTTTAAAGCATTTGGTCCAGGTAAAACCCTAGGTTTGTTTTCAAGGTTTATTTTAGACACATGGAGTTGCATAAATGAGGAGCAAGCTGGGAAAGAAACAGATGGTGTGGAAGGGAGGAACAGAAGAGAGGACAAAAAAGAGGAAAGGAAAGAGCTAAGTCTGAAGTGAAAGCTTGGTGAAAATAAGTCACAGTATTTGCACCCCTGAAAACCAAATGAGAAAAACAACCTGACAGAGGCACCTAAGCTGTAAAGGGTTCAGATGGCTCATGCGGACAGTGAGCACTGCTGATAGATGCTGTCCCTGCCAACCTGGTACCAACTGCATGCTGATATCGGGACTTCAGGATGTGTTTTGTCCTTTAAAACTTAGGAACAAAAACACAGGTTAGAAACTGTGGCACCAGCACACTATTAAAGTTATGAAGTTAAAACCTCCAGAGTTTGGAAGTACTGGAAAAAAGCATGTTGGTGCTCTCCACACATGTTGAGTGGCCTTTAACTACACAGAGGATTCACACCAACAGCCCAGCAAAGCAGGTTCAACTGTGCTGGGCTTTCTCCAGTGTTTGAAACCTGTCCCTTGTAATTGTGGGCTGTGGCACTTTGCTGAGTTCAGCAGTGCTGGCAGGTAGGAAAGGTGTTCAGGAAGTACTTGATGAATTTACAGAGCTTTCAGGGCCGAATGGCCCCATAGCAGTTGAGTGTTAAATTGCCCTGTTAGATACAGATACAAATTCTGCCTAAAGCCTTGAGTAGTTTCTACTGGTGTCCAGGACTTTGTCCCTAGAGCTGGGGGGGGCGGGGGGGGGGGGG
>VYXB01004711.1:0-62105 GCA_013397135.1 Pachyramphus minor
ACCTGCACCGGGCTGGAGACACCGGGGAGGGCGAATGGACACAGCTCCGAGCGCTGCGGCGGCACCCGGGGCTGGGGGGGCCGATAAAGAGCCGCGCTCTTAAAGGGGCCGCGCCGTGAGCGTTTAAATCCTTAAAGGGCCAGAGCGGCTCTTGCTGAGCTCGTAAAGAGTCAGCGCTGCTTGCGCGGGTGCTTAAAGGGTCACCGCGCCTTGTGCTGAGCGCTTAACGGGCAGCGCACCTTGTGGGGAGCTTTTAAAGGGCCAGTGCACCTCATGCTGAGCTCTTAAAGGGCCAGTATTTCCCAGGCTCCCCGTGCTGGGGCGGAGGGCAGGGGCAGAGCAGCAGCCGGGCCGGGCAGAGCCGCGTGGGCAGGAGGAGCTGCCCCAAAGTGCCCCCTGTCAGATGAGAGCCCAGCTTTGGGACACAGCCAGCCTGGGGTGCTGGGAGGGGGATTTGGGATTCATCCCTTTCCCGCAGTGTCGCCCTGAACTCCCCCGGATGCTCCTGTCTGAGCCATTCCCATATCCATGGGTCCAGGTGCTGGGCTTGGATAACGTGGCTGCTGCTGCCAAGAGTCCCAAACCTCATCCTGCACAAGGCCCTGGTTGAGGGAGTGGCTGCTGGGTGTGTGTCCATGGAGAACTCTCACCCTTTGGACCTTTCCTGCCTGTCCTTAAATTGTTTTGATTTTTTTTTTCCTGACTGAAATTTGCCTTTGGAAATCAATCAAAATCCTGATTCCCTTGGGAGCGAGTTCTGCCTGGAAACGTCAGGACGGTAAACAAACAATTAATTAGATGTGGTAGTTGGAAGGTGGCTGTGAGGAAGCATTTCCCAGCTCCTGCTCTGCCCACAGTGCCAGTTTTTTTTCTAAATTAATGGGAGCAGGGATCACTCTGGCTCTGGCCCGTGGCTGCCAGGAACCCTCAGGCTAATGGAGGGGGGTGCCAGCTTGGTGCATAATCTGTTTTCTAAAAGCAAATTGGAATATTAAAAATTCATTCTTCCCCTTGGCTTGTGCCTGCTCTCAGAATTTTAAATAACGGGGTGATTGACTCCATGTTCAGCCTGAGAGGATGTTTAGTCCTGATGGCTGTAGCTGCAGCATCCATCACCCCGTCCTGGAGTCTGGCTGTGGTGCAGCACCTTCCCAATGGCTCTCAGGGCTGTGAGGTGACTGTGGGGCACAGCAAGGCCTGAAAACACCAACCTCAGACCCCTCAGTGCCTGCCCATGGCAGGGATCAGCCTGATTCTCTAGGGATAAACAGGAAAAGCAGGGGGAAAACCCAGTGCAGGGTTTTCCCAGTGGAAAGCCTGCTTGGGGACTGCCTGGGGACAGCAGTGCTGTCCCTGTGCTGGCTCTACCCTGAGGGCTCCATGTTGTGGATTGGTGAAATTCCATTTGGTTGTGGCTGTGTGTGGGGAGACTGACCCATCTCTCCAAGTGGGTATCCAAGGGAGGGAGTTTGACAGGAGCAGGGCTGGTTGGCTCAGAGGTGGATTTAAGGTTTTTGGGGGTTGATCCCCCCATGGCACTGATGTCCCTGTCCCCTCCAGGCTGACCATGGCCCACAGCCAGTCTCGGAAACGGTCGCGGAGCAGGAGCAAAAGCAGCTCTCGGAGCAGGCAGGAGAGGAAGGAGAAGAAAAGGAGGAAAAACAGCAAGGACTCCCAGCAGGGCAGCAGCTCTCCTCCAAGGAAGAGGAACTCTGGGTCTCACGGACACAAGTCGAGCTCGGCAGCAGCCAGGGAAGGTAGGGAAGGCCCATGACTCCATGTTTTTCCTGGGGTGGGTGCACAGAGGGGCCCAGATGGGAGAAGAGGGTCCCTGCTTTTAGCTCAGTTGATGTCTGGTGCCTTCCATGTGCTTTGTGCCCATTTTGGTCTCACTCTGACAAGTGCAGAGCCCTGTAGCCCCTCCACATGCCAATCTGGCACTGCAGCACCACACACCCTCATGTGGTAAAGGTGTTGGCACAGAAGAGTTTTCCAGGCAAGAAAGAAACCAGGCTGGGAGAGGGGTAACCAACATCTGTGCTGCTGCAGGGCCAGAGCTGCTCCACTCACCCTCTGCTTATGTATTGCAGAGAAGAAGAAGAAGGAAGGAAAGGACAAAAAGAAGAGGAAGGCCAGTACCTCTTCCTCTGAGACAGCATCTTCATCCACCAGCTCTTCCTCGTCCTCCTCTTCCTCCAGTCCCTCTTCTGATGACTCCAGTGACAATGACTCCAAAACAAAGAAGAGTCAACACAGCAAAAAAAAGCGAGTGAAACAGAAAGACAAGAAGAAAAAGAAGAAGAAGAAGAAGAAATTATTAAAGAAATTAAAAAAGAAGGCAAAGGAAAAAGCTAAGGAAGAGAAAGCCAAGGGAGAAGAGGTGCTTGGTCCCTCACTGGAGCAGTGGCAGAAGGAATCAGTGGAGGACCCTGGGCCAGGTAATGATGGTGTTTCCCTCCTGGAAGCCTGGATTTGTGCTGATCCCTCCCTTGGACCCCGTGAGGTGTCTGAGGGAAGCAGGGCTCTCCTCCCTCCTACATACTGTGGCCACCTTTGAGCCACGCTCACGTTCTTTTGTGAAGTATTTAGATGTAGTTCATAGGTGTGGTGGGGAACAAAGAAGGACAGAGTCACCTGGCAGAGCTGGTCCTGCCTTTGGGATGTGAAGTGGCCCTTTCTTTGTGTGGTTCACCACTGAACCCCAAGTACCACCAGGAATGTGGTGTGGGATGTGTGTCCATCGGCTGCAGCTGCAGGGCTGTGGCTGGATTTGGCCCTTGAAGCTGGCTCTGACTGACCAGTGCATTCCAGTTTTGACAGATGAACAGAAATCCCGGATCCAGGCTATGAAGCCAATGACAAAGGAAGAATGGGATGCGAGGCAGAGTGTCATAAGGAGAGTCGTGGATCCCGAAACTGGGAGAACCAGGTATGATCCCTGGGGAGAAAGGAAGGGGGTTGTCCTTCTTGATCCACGCTGTGTGGGTTGGAGTCCTGGAGGATGCCTGTCCATGGCACTGCAGTACCATGTGTGGACCCAGGTCCCCTTCAGCACCAAAGGCCTGAGCCGACCCCTCACAGCTCCTCTCCTGTCAGACCTGGTGTAACTTACCCAGAAAGTGACACCAAATCATCAAATTGTGCTGAGGCTCCACACAAGGGACACTGGGCTCTGTCCCACCATCCCTCTGCTGCATCCACTCACCTTTCAGCTCCAGGTGCAAGTGAGGAGGGAGTGTGTGCCCTGTGGGGTTACAGACAACAATCAAACCCAAGTTCATTTAGCTGCCAAATAGAAATGACCCAGTTTTTAATAAACTGCGTTCTCTCAGCGAGCAGAAAACATCATGCTGAAGAGAATTGGGTATGACAAGTCCAGTCTTAAAATAGAAGGCAGCCTGCAGGGCTCAGGGAGGTGTGGAACAAAGGTCGGTTCCCTGTAAGGCATGTAATGAAGACAATTAAATTTCTGTTCATGTTTGGAGGTGTGAGCTGCCTCCAACACTGCTTGGAATTTGCTCAGCAAGATGCTCCCCAGCCTGGCTGATTTCAGGCCCAAACTGGCTCCTGTTCCTCAATGGCTCTGCAGTTTCCTGGGGCAGCCAGGACCACACCTGAACTCTCCAAAAAAAGGAAGAGGCTTTGCAGGGGTTGGGACACTGCTGTTGACAGCAAAGCCTGCAGATTCTGGGGTGGCAGGAGATGTTTTTGTTTTGTGTTTTCTCCTGCCAGTATGACTGCACACAGCAGGCAGTGCCCACAACCTGAGGCAGGGCTGGCTGGCCCATGCTGATTTCTCAGGGGACTGCACCTGTCCTTACTGTAGCATGGTGACAATGGAAAAGCCTGCTGTGCTATTTAAGCTTGATACAGCCAAAAAAAAAGTCACATAATGCAATGTCAGGGGTAGGTCATCACTGGCCTTGCCTAGAGGTGCATCAGACCAGCACGTGGTCCTGGGCTGGGAGGGAGCTGGGAGCTCAGCATGGGGTGGGTGTCAGCACCTTCTGCAGCTGCAGGAACTTGCCAGTAGCTCTCGAGGCTCGTGGGCTTGTGCTTGTTTTCCAGGCTCATTAAGGGAGATGGAGAAGTCCTGGAAGAAATTGTCAGCAAGGAGAGACACAAGGAGATTAACAAGGTAGTGGGAACTGGCCACCAGCATGAGCTGCTGGGCACAGCCAAGGAGCTGCTGCACCCAGAGGTGGTGTGTGTTCACCACGGGTGGTGCTGGTGGTCCTCCCTCCTCAGACAATGCTGTGATCACTGTGTCCCTTTGCAGCAAGCCACACGGGGGGACGGGCTGGCCTTCCAGGTGAGGACAGGGATGCTGCAGTGAGTGTGCAGACACCAGCCAGGCCAGGAGCCCATCCTGTTGCCAGTGACAGCCCAGCTGGGAGCCTCTGTCTCTGGACCACACAGACAGCACCGTGTCAACACGTTCCCCAGGAGCCCTTTGCAGCCGCTCTGTAAGTTACTGACTGGGAAGGAGAGTGACTGTAGTGGTTCATCTCCCACCAAACAGCTTCTCCCCTCCCTCTCCCACACTCCACGTTACAGTGTGGCTGTAATGCACCTGAGCCCTCTGTGCCCCGATGCACCTTTGGATGCTGGAGGGGCTCAGCAGCACCCAGGGGACAGGCTTGAGGGTGTTGAGCATCTCAGAGTGCTGCTGGCCCTCAGCTCTGGGCTTTGGTTGGCAGGAACCAACACTGTGGCCACAAAATCCACAGCTGGCTGCCAATTCTTCCCTTCAGAGGCTGCTTGTGGGCCCTTCCTTGCTGAATGTGGCTCATGGGCCCTTCATGCTCACTGATCCTCCTGCTCAGAGAGGAGCAGCCATGGCTCTGCTCAGGCTGCAGCTCTCCCCTGCCCCCTTAAGTGCCACCCTCCACTGTGCCCTGGGTCTTTCCTCAGCTTTCCTGCAGCTTCACCTCCTGGGGTGGCACTGGGGAGTGCTGAGCTGGCACACTGCACTGGGATGTGTGCAGGTGTGCTTTGCAGAGGGGTGGCTTTACCTTGCTGTCTGCTCCTGCATGCAACTCATGTCCCTGTCCCACAGCACAGGCCCTGGGCAGCGTTGGGGCTCTGGACCTCTCAGCCCGTGGCTGCTCTGAAGCAAACAGAGAAGCCTTTCCCCCACTGCAAAGTCCATAAATTTACAAACTGTAAAAAAGAAATGGAGAAATTAGTTAAAGGACTAATAGGACTCATGTGCATGGGGGGTTTCCACGTTCTGTTCATCGCTGTAACCCCATTAAACTAGCGCCTGCTCACATCTCGGGTTTTGTGACTTGTCTTTCTCCAGTCTCCCCCCCTCAAAAAAAGCAGACAGAGAAGAGCCTTCCCATTTCTTTAATCTGTGTAACTCACAATGATACTGTACACAAAGCACACCAGGCATTGGAACGATGCACTAACAGCAAGGAGGAGAAGGAAGTTGTACAGAAGGTTTGCCACACACGAGCGGGTCGTCGGCACGGTGACTACACACAGGGTCGGGCATCCCCTCCGGTGGCTCCCCACGCAGGGCTGGTACCCCTAAAGCCATTTTTTATAAATAAAATATAACTAACATCGTTGGAATATAAAATTGACAGTCAAGGGTATCAACAGGCAGAGGGGAGGGGACCGTAAGGCTTCTAGAACTAATAGGAAATGCAGCAAACAGTGGCGATACCTGAAGAAGGGGCTGCTACAGCAAGCACGGTGGCTGCTGGGCGGGTGGGAGGGTGTTGGTTACCCTTTGGCTCGTTACTGCTCATGATCCGACACTGTAAACGGTTTTTGGTATGAGAATTTCGCCTCATCTGACTTGAGTGATCTGAGCAAACCCAGGAAAACAGCTTGGAAGGAACGCACGGGCTCCTCTGATGGGTTTGAAAAGACTTTAAAGGGACAGCGTCAGGTAGAAAGTCTGGCCCGAGTGTGCAGGAATAGAAAAAGCTGCTTTTTATAAAAAATCTGAGCTGTGCAGCAGAGTTTGAATTCCCATGGAAACGAAAAGCCAACCCCAAAGCCCGAGGCAGCCTGTGTGGTGCAGGCTGTGTTGTGCTGTGTGCAGAACAGGACGTGGGCTGTGCCGGGGGCTGCCCGGACAACGGCCGAGGGAGGAGCACGACAAACTTCATATTCTTTCATTTCAAAGCAAACAAGTTATTGGTAACAAAGATAAATTAGGTCTTTAACCTGACAGTGCCCCTTTAGTGAGGATGGAATATACATTCATCTTTTCCCTTACTGCATCCCAACAGATCCTCTTCCATACACATGGAAAGGCATCGGGTCACATGCATTGCTCTCCAAAACAGCTCGGAACAAACAGGTTATAAACACAGAGTTAAACTATTGCTATTGTTCTGTGAGTGAGTAGCACGTTGATCTTTGCTTCAGAGGGATGAGTGCCAGATGGGGGCAGCTGAGGACAGAGCGATGGAGACGGGGACGGACTGAAAAGGTGAAGAAAAACTTATTGGCATTTTTCCTGGTAACTACACCCACCTCCTCTGGTATTATTGCAGCAATAAAGGTCCTCCTCTACAATTGCTTCTCCATGTTGGATCCATACAATGGCAACAGATGGGGGGCCAGGGAAAGGACCCGGGCAAGGTTCAAGAAGCTCAACAAAGGATGAGGACAGAGGTGTTATATGATTGTCAGGCTAACTGGGTAGTAGCTGTTTAAAACATGAAGTGATGGAGAGGTGAGTATCATATTGCACTTCTGCATTCATTGACAGTTACATTAAACTTGGTCCATAAAATAATTGCTTTGTACATAATGCCTGAAACAAAAAGCTACATTTTTAAATATTAATAAACCCTGAAGGTTCCAGTCCCTCCAGACATTTTTTTTCCCCCTCTACATAAATAAATAACTTTCAGTTTTATATATCCACTTTTTATGTTGAACATTTACATTCGCCTCTGTTTTACACTATCTACACATAAGAAAATGTGAACATCTCATCAACACTGGAAAATGTACAGATCATGCCTTGGTTGTGGACTTGGAGGAAAGGTGATTTTTGCAAAGGCCATATCCAGATTTGCAGAAATCATTTAGTGATGTGGTTTGGTGACTTCACAGGATGGATTGTGGCTTGGCTTCCTACTCAGATGGCATCTGTTTGATAGAACATTTGACTAGCAAAAAGCTGGGAGACTTCACATTGTTTCTGAACCCAGTAAGCTCTGGATGTACATTCGGAGAGAGCCAAGCTGAGCCGGCAGAAAGGGAAGTCAGTTTTCGGTAACAAAAGTCATCAGGTACATTCTGTAATTGGATAATTATCAAAGAGAAGTGGTTACACATTTTGCAGTCGGGCTGCAAGACGTGGGGGACGCACTGGGCGGGCAGCAGTCGGGCTGGATCAGCACTGTCCCTCTGCCTCCCTCGGACCCTCCAGCGCCACGAACACATGAGATCGACCTTGGGTGTCGGATGAGTTGGGATTTGCCTACTGTGGCCCAGAGCCAGTGAGCAGAGCAGTGTTCACAGTGCTGTGTATCTCAGTGTGGCCGTCCTGCACTTCTTATTGAAACAGGTAATAAAATGAAGCAGCCAGTCTAAAAAATTCTTTGTTATAAATAAGATCTTCGTAAGTAGAAAGTGATATAAAGACAGGGAAGTGTGGTGGGGAAAAGCCGGGGTTACACCTAGTCAGGTAGGACTATAAAATCTCCACGTGAAGAGGCCAACTGGAGTCTGTGAATGGGCACCCCAGGAGCTGTGTGCAAGGAGGGAACCTTCGCTGGCCCCAGGAGGGACAGGACTAAGGGGCTTTTTGGCAAGCCCTGGCTCTAGGCACTGTTCTCTGTCCCTGTCTCGGTGTCACCGGGTGCCAGCTCCCCTTGCCACGCACCCCACCCGCCCGCTCCAGCAGCACAAAACCATCGCCTCAGGCACATCCACTGAGAAACACACCGGGAAAATTAAGATATGGCCTTTTCTTAAGGTTGCCTGACATTGCTGGCACACTTCCTTACAGTCTCCTTACTGCTGGAAAAACTTCTGCACAGATTGTTTTTTTAAATATATACATATATATATATGTGTGTGTGCATATACCTATAGATATACACACACACCCTGGCTTAGCAATATTTCATTGTCATGCACTACAAACACCGGTGTAGCTACATGAGATGGTAACAGGTTTCCATTCTAAAAATCATCAGTGCAAAAAACAATGAGGTTTTACAGTTCAGTAACTACAGGTAAAAGAAGCGAGTCTAGTTCCCATGAAAGCTGCTACTGAACTTGGAGAGAACCTGGGAAGAAGAAAATGTCTCAGAGGTGGGTGTTGAGAGAGTCAGACCCTGCATTTGGATGAGAAGAACTGCAATGCAATCTAGCTGAGTGCCTTCAGCTGCTTCCAAATATATGGTGGTTACTGTTGGAAACAATATATAGTGAGATTATTTGGTGACTTTTAACAGCAAATTAAGTGTCTGAGGTTTGTAACAGCTCAAACAAAATAGCTTGTATTCCTCTTTTAATAGGTCAACACATTAAATTCCATCAGCTTCTAAAAGGTCTCTTCAAAAAAATAACAGTAATAACAATAACGACCCTGCTGTCTTGGGCACGAATCTGCCGACATTCTGCCTCTGCCAACAGCATGGACAGAGCTTTAGCTTTGCACTGCACCAACTCCTTGAGAAAGCGGCTGCACTCGGAGCTCTTTGTACAGATTAAGCTCCCGGTCGCTCTGCCTGGCACAGTCCCTCGCTTGGGGCTGTCCTGTTATCAACCCCCAGCCTGCCCCACAGGGCCCCTCAGTCTGACTCCAGGGACAGCCAAGGACAAGGTTCCCCAGCCCCACGCCCTGTTGTGTGGCTCTGAGGACAGCACTCGGTTGCACAGATCGGAGCGATGGCTAACAAGGCGAGGAGGCACATATTTACAGTCACTAAACCTGGATAAGAGAAGGAGGCAGGAGAGAGCGCCATCTTGATCTGGAGACATCCCCCCCGATTTCCAGCTGTTCCTTGGGCTCCTGCTGCACAAACCCGACGCTCTCGCTGCAAGGCCTGCACGTTCTGCGTGGGAAACATCCCACCTCTTCCCAGAACACCACGATGTTATTGGAGTAGCACCATATTTACCCTTCCAGCCCGAAACGGCGACCTCGTCCCTCTTTCCTTTTGTTTTCTCCTCCGGTGGCTGCAGCTGACAATCCTGGCTCTGGCCTGGCTACTTCTGCCCCAAGAGGCCAGACTCCAGCCGGGACGCAGCGCTCCGGCCCCAGCACCCTGTGGCGATGCTCATGCTCCGCTGGCTGCGCTCCCTGTCCCTGTCCTTGTCGCTGTCTGACTGGCTCTGGGTGCGCTCGGGGCGGTGGCCGCCGGCCGAAGGCTGGGAGGAGATGGTGCGGAGCAGGTGGTTCCTCTTGCGCAGGAACTCGGCCTGGCTGGGCAGCCCGAAGCTGCCCTTGCGCAGGGCCATGCGCGTGGTGTTCTTGGCGGGGCGCGCGCGGTGGTTGTACTCCAGCTGCGCCAGGTGGGCTGCGTAACCCTCCGTGATGAACTGCGGGGCGAGAGGGGTGAGGGCAGGGGTTTAGAGGGGTGGGACACGTTGCCCTGAGAGCCACTGGCCACCAAACGTGTTTGCTGTGCCAGGTTTTCTCAGTCTGATGTGGTCCTGTCATGCGGGACAGCTCCCGTTCTCTTGGCCAACACAGCTCAGCCACCGGCCTTGAGCTGACCAAATTCCCATCTCCCTCCCACGGGAGGCCCTTGGGCTCGGACAAGCCCCCTCCTACCTGACACTGGCTCTGCAGCTTCTTGGTGGGTCGGCCAACGATGTAGATGTGCGTGGGCGGGAGGCTGATGGAGCTGTACACGGAGATGTCCTTCGTGGATCCATACGCTGCATGGATCCTCATGTGGAGCTGTGGGGAGGGAAAGCAACAGGCAGTCAGAACACACAGGCACCCCATGTTGCTCAACAGGCAGGGCTCTGGGTTTCCAAGAGCATCTGTGGGAATCTCAGGTCACTGGAACTTATATAAGTTCCCAGCTGGATAATGAACCGCTGAGCAAAGCACTAATTAACAAGCTGGGGACGTTTACAGGCCAGAACAAGAGGAGTAACAGTGATTCAAGAGCAGATCCCCACTTGCTGATCCACAGCCTTGCCTGGAGGTCCACAGACTTTGCTGCCTATTGTCACTGGGAGAGAGGAGTTGCAACCCCCCATGCAGGAATCATTAGTCAGGAATGTTCCCATCCTATAGCCACCGCTGTGATCTTCTGGGCAGGGATAGTCTGTCTCCACTCCGAGCAGAGAGCAGCTCCTGGCCAACCCTTCCCTTGCTGGGCTTGGAACAGGGGCTGGCAGGGGAGTTGTGGACACTGGTGCCACCACAGACTGGCAAGCTTTGTGCCTGGAGCTGAAAGTCATGGAAATGGAAAGGGAATTTCTGACCCTGGTCCCCAGTTGGTTCTTCTGGAAGACAACGGAGCAAGTGAGCAAGGAGCTGTGCCCACCACTGCGACTCTGGCTGAAACAGGAGCCCAAGAGAGTTAAGGACAGGCTTTCCTTGCTAATCAAGGCAGAGCAAGTGCTTGGGACACTGGCAGCTCCTGCACTTGCCAGCCACAGAAAACTTTGTTCTATCTGGAGCTTCTCTGAGCCTCTGAGCTGAGCAACTTTTAGACCTCCCAGGGGTCAAAAGCTTGGAAGATTCTCTTGGAGTCTCCCATGAAGGCTGTGTGGTGCAAGGCCATTTCTGCAGCAGCTCCATCCCCTCTCAGACCTGCTGGCTGCACCACAGGCTGCCAGAAAGCCACCAGATGAAAAAAAGTGCATATGCGGGGAAGGGAGGATCTGACCAGCAGCAAAGGCCTAATGGAAGAGGCAGCAGTTGTAGAGCAGAGGCGACAATTTAACAGCATAGACATTTTTGTAGAGCAATAAAAGGAAGGAAATAAAATGAACAGATTAATCTTCCCCTGCAGGTCACATTGCTGCCAAGAGACTGGTGCTGACAGGGGCAGTTGGATGAGGAGCAATCTAAACCCATGCCACGATCCTATTTCAGCATTGGCAGGCTTACGTCGGTGATGAGGGATTTCAGGAAGTTGGCCTTGTGCCGCAGCGGGTCGTGAACGAGCCCATCGCAGAAGGAGACAATCCCATGGGGGAAGTTGTGCTGTGCTAACCATGCTACCACCCTCTGCTTCTGCATGTCAGGGCGGCCTGTGACATAGATAATGAGGTAGCCGAGGTCTTGCCAGTGCCTGGAAGGAAAGCCAAGAGTCAGTGGGTTGCAGACCTTGAGCAACACCAGTGTCAAACAAACCGGCTGCCCCGGCCCCCACCCTGACCTTACAACATCCACTGCTCCAGCCCGGACCTTGGGGTCACTGCCCATGATGGACACACTCGCTGCGAAGGAGCCGTCGATGCTGAACACCACGAACTCCGTCCCCTTCGGCAGGACTGTGATGTAGCTGTCTGCAAACGTGTGGTCACCCCTGGTGAGAGGGATGCAGGCATTTAGAGACAGTGAGATACTCAGAAGGCATCACTGAGTCCTGCAGAGCACCACGAGCCCAAAACAACACCCAAATCTGGCCCAAAGGCTCCAACAGTGACGATATCCTCAGTTACAGGCATTGTGTGAGGGTCTCGGTGTTAAAGCAGGGATGGAATAGTACTCTGGAGCCTTGGCATCAACTGGAGCTGAGCTGGAGCCCCTGGGCTGTGAATCCTCTCAAGTACAAAGTTCTCTCCCTCAAAGACAAATTTATGGTCTTTAAAATCTGCTCAGCTGTGCAGTTTTGCAGATGACCGTGAGGCCATACCCTGTGGTGCAGAAGACCTGCTCCTGCAATGTCTCTGCTCCTGTGCTGATGGTGATGAACGAGCCAAAATAAAACAGGGATCTTCGTCTTACACCTGCAGAGAACAAGTGGCCCCTATTGCTGCAAACCAGGCTCTGATCCTACCCAACAGAGCTGCCCCACAAGGAGGGACCACATTCTACAGTCATCAGATTCCTCATGTTCCTCTTGCAAAGTGCAGGGTACCTCACCTGACCACCATCTTGACGGGGTACACGCCGATGCCCAGGCGCCGGTTCTCGGGGATGACGTAGGAAATCCTGCCACTGCTGTTGCTGATCTCTGTGTCAAAGTAAACCCACTCTCCCGAGGGTGGCTGGGTCATGATGTGAATGTCCACCTGGGGAGACAGTGAGGCTGTGTCACCACAGCAGTAAACACACAGACAAGTAGAACAGGCCAAGCACAAGGACATCCCACCCAAGCCCCTCTGGACGGCAGCAGGGCTGGCTCTTGCTCCCACCCTCCGCACCTTATGGATCTGAGCTAAGAAGCACCCAAACATCAGGATGCTGGAGTGAAACCCGGCCCCAGTGGTGAAGAATCCCATGACAAATGCCGTTCCTGGTGGGACGCACCCACAAGTCTGAGCAGGGCAACCTGGCCAAGACACAAGGGCAGCCAACGCTGTCAGTGAGCCCTGTGACCCTGGTTGTGCCCACCTCTGTCTTTCTCACCACACGATGCACAAACCCCAGAGCACACACAGTACCTTTTCTCCCGTGAGTGTGACCATGTCTAACGGGCCGTACATGAACCTCCCCGTTAAGGTCTGGGGCCCATCTTCGTTAGCGATGGTGTCGTTTATCCTGTGGTTGGCTGTGACATTCTGCACGAGGCAGGAGGGAAAGAAAAAAAGAAAATAAAGGAAAAAAGTCTGCAGCAACGGACAGCCTCACAGGGAAATGCCAAATATAACCAGGCAAATTGGAGCATGGGTTTCTCTGTGTCATTCCTCCACTCCACTCTGGGAAAGTATTTGACCTGTGGCAGAGGTGAGGCTCTGTGCCCTGCACTGATGGGTGGGTTGGAGTACACATGGCTGGAGAGCCAATTTCCATGGCAGGCTGTACGTGCAATTCTGATACTGTCTATTAACTCTTTCACTTTGGTATTAAGTGGAAATACAAACAGCTGCCAGAGAAATCTGCTGACACTGTTTCAGTTCTAGCACAGAATTGCCTTCCCAGGAACTGGAGACTTTACTGGGAGAGAAGGGCATTTATGGAGCAGAGAACTGATATTATTGGACTTTGAAAGATGTTCCGTTCTTGCGAGTGTTTTACAGACTCAAGGCCAAGAGGAGACTTTGCTGATGCAGATCTTCTGGGTTGCTCTGCACAGGTAGGACATAATCACTAATATAGACCAGCAATGCAATGTGACTCTGTCCACACTGTGCCCACACCATTCACCCTCAGAGCAATTTGTGCAGCCCAAACTGACCCCCCTCTACGTGAGAGCCCCCAAACCCCCTCACCCGGAGCTTCACGTGTGTCCTCTTGCGGAGCCACTTCTCCCGGGGCTTGGAGGGGGTGAACACAGACACCTCCTTCCCATCCAGCTCCAGAACGCTCGAGTTCTCGTGTCTCATCACCTGTGGGAGGACAGATCCCACCAAGGCATCACCACCTGCGTGGTGACCCCCCTCCTCCTGCCTCCACTGTTCCACACATCCCGAGCCAGCGCTGAGGAAGGGCAGTGCCTGGAGAGAGGTCCCTGAGTTTGCTGCCGGGCAAGCTTGCAGGTTTTACAGGATAAGTGGCCTCTCCTGAACTAGCAAAGCCTGTGGCTGACACTGACCTAATCCTGGCTGGGATGGAGATTTTTTAGCCCATCTAGAGATACGAAACTGCCTCAAACACAGCAGGATGACCTTTGCACTTAAGATACCTGCCCTTACCCCAGGGATTCATTAGTCCCTTCCCACAGTCTGCAAAGGGAACACCAGCCTTCTCCCATTCCATGACAGACCCAGCACCAGTCACATGCCGTTCCTTCACCTCATTTCTTATTCCTCCTGAAACACATCCCACACTGCTTTTGTCCCATGGCTTTTGCTTCTCTCACTGATTTGATCCTGGTGGAGACACACAGGACTCTGCTTGGCCACATGTGAGCCAGAGCCCAGGGTGTCTGTCCATCCCGGCCTCATCTCCAAAGCTGACAGAGCTCCAGCACTTTGTGGGATGTCACTGGCCAGCAAGAGGATCAGAGAGGGGACAAGGTGATGCCCACCAGCCAGCTTTTGGGGCAATTCCTGTCTGTCAGCAAGGCACAGGCAGGGATGGGAAGCAGGAACCTGGAGAGAGGAGGGTTAAATCCTACCTAGGTTGCCCTTCAGCTGTAGAAGGGAAAAGGAAGAATAACACCCAAGGGAAGAGGACACCTCAAAGCCTGATGTAGGACTGGGAGGTGACCCTGCACATACAGAACTCCAAAATTGGCAGTGGGCCTTGGTGACCAAAAATTAACAAGTCTCTTAAATGTGGGCTCTTTTACAAGGCCTTGAACATTTTGTGAGGTCAGCAGCTCTCCAGCTGAGCTCGGCTGACACGGGCCAGCTCCATTTGCAGAGCTGAAGCTGGTTTTCATCCAGGGAAATGGAAAAAGGACCCCAGGGAGGATGAGCCTGCTGGGGAGGGAGTTCATGAAAATGCAATGTAAACAAAATAACGAGTTTTACTGAAAATTATTTAAATTGTGAATCTATTTTGAGTCCTATTTGGGCTTGTTTTAACAAGATTTAATCTTTGGAGGCTAAAACTATTCAACAGCTTCTTTTTACCCAGAGGTGACTGTCCAAGGCCATTAGAAACAAGTCCTTATTAGGGGAAGCAGTGGTGTGGTGCTCAGGAGGGACAGAGAGAAGACAGCGGATGAGAAAAACCCTGGTTTCAAGGCAGAGATGAGTGAGCAGAGACAGGTACTGGGGAAAGGGGTGTCAGACCACCTAGGCTTAGAATGGATGGAAAAGTACCTCCAGGTACTCAAGCTACAGGATTTGAAGTACCACACTGTGCTACAAACCCAGATTCCAACTGAATCCTAAGTAACTGGCTGTTTCCTGAGTGGAACATTCTGTGTACAAGACTGTTGTGACTGTTCTCCCTCATGCACAATTACAGTTCTCTCTTCTTTTCAGCCCTGTTAGGCTGAGTTTGATGTGGGACCATCCAGCAAGGTCTGTGCAAGCACAGAGATGTCTCACTGGGCTGGACACAGCCCAGGAAGAAAGGGTCTCCCTGGATTATCGCTGCTGCTCAGCTGCCACCAGCACTGACATGTCTGCTGTTTATGGTTCTCACACTATTTGGAAGATAACACTGAAAGAAAGTTTGCCAACAGAGTCATAAATAATTGAGAGTTGCAGCAGAGGAGGCTGGAAGGGAGCAGGGAGGGTTTAACAGCTGAGCTGACACAAAGCAAACCCAGCGCTGGAGTGGGCAACACAATCCACAGAGTTGCTTTGAGTTTTGTTTTTTCCAATTCCATGCTCTAAGTATTGTTCCCTGGAGAGTTCATACTTTGTAAGGCAAATAACTCCCCCTCATCCCCAAGGAACTGAAGGGAAAATATTTCTTTTAGGAAAAAATACATTTTAAACAGTAAATTTGAATCTTAGGCCAAATATATGTTGATAAAATCTGAGGTGTCAGACTCCAGATACCAGCAATCCCCATTTTCCTGGCTCCAGAACTGCTTTCTGCTGTAGGAACAAGGACTAAATCCCAATGAGTTCCCAGAGGAACCCACAATAACTTAGCAAGGCAAAATGGAGAACTGAATTTTGCCTATCAATTTGTGTTAAATTAATATAAAACTTCTCCTTTGGTTTTATTGTACTTGATGCTATCTTTATTTGTACTTCGAGAAGTCTCCCTTTCAGTTCCAGTCTTGAGATCCAACTTTGCACAGAGAGAGCACAGATCACTTCAAGAAACAAGTGCCACTGACCTTTGCCACCGATCTGATACAAAACTGCCCTGGGCTGTCTCCATGGATTCCTGGTTTCAGAACCCAATCTGAAACCTGCTCTGATGTTAAAACCCAGACCCAAACCACGCAGGTGTGACAGCACACCCATGAAGTTTGCATCTGTGCAGCTCCACCAACACCACAGGTGAGGAACAAAAAGGGGAACAAAATGGATCTGGGGGGGGGGGCCAAAGGGTATTTTTTCACGTCTGTGCATCAACAATTGTTACGGAAGGTGCAGTAAAAAAAGAACAAAGAGCCCAAAATATTTTTCAGCCCAAGGGAGATCAAGGGAGGGAGGACAACCTTACCTGTCTAAGCAGGAAGGAGACAACGTCTGTGGACTCCCAGTAGCTTGCATGGAAGAGGTGAGGCAAGGCCACTGTCGGGAAAGCTGTCAGGGCATCGGGGCAGTACAGGGCGTAGTCGATCCGTTTGGTTCCCCACCACTTGGCAGCAACTGGAAGTAAAAGACTTGTTCAGACAAAGGGGGGTGGTCACATGCACACATGGTCTCCATCACAAACAGGATCTTAGAGCTCTGGCTCCTCACTCCAGGTACACCTGAGGCTGCTCCCTGGCTGGTCACACAGCTGAGAGGGAACAGCCAACCCAGGGCTCGGTGTTTGCTCACAGCAAGGGAGGAACACACAGAGGCACCACCAGCATGTGAGGTCTCCTTTATTTAAGCAAATAGGAAGGCACTGGAGGGCAGGTATTAAGGGGTCCAAAGGGGTCTAAGGCTCATGTACAATAAGCCTGGGAATCCACATGCCAAAATGTAAGACAGAAACGTGTCTCTCTTGAGCTGTGGGAGGAAGGATGTGTGTGTCTTGCCCACTACAGTTACACGCCCAGGCCATCTCCAGCCCTGCTTCCAAGTCCTTTAGCTTTCACCAAAGAACAGCATCCAGGTTTTGGCCACGCTAAAGAGGATCTGAGTACTGGGAATCCATGTGAGATGCTAAAAGGCACCACAAGGTATATGGCACGTGCTGATGTGTAGTCCCCAACAAGTCCTTGTTGTGCTCTTGGGCTACTTGTGCTTCTCCCTCAGGGAGCCACCAACTGGCACACAAGTGTCCAACAGCTGCCTTTCACCCCTGGGACCCCCCCCACCTCAACAGCACTCCAAACTCTGCCCATACACACATCCTGTCTGAATCCATGGAAATGAGCGGGTCTCAGCCCAAAGCCTCAGACCCCAAAGCCATGGGCTGCTTTCCCAGCACTGAAGAGTCCTCAACGCCCGCGTGCTCCAGCCCAGAAAAGCAGCCAAGTAAAAATAAGATGGATCAGATCAAGAGAGCAGCAGGAAGAGCTGTGTTTGCATGCAGGATGCAAGCTGGGGCTTTGACAAGGGCTTCCTTAAGCTTTGTTTTCCTCTGTGACAATGTTCCCTTTTTAAGAACTTCCAGGAAAGCTGCCAGGTTTAAGGTATGATCCAACACACCCCTCTGTTATGGGAAATCTGGCTGGTGATGAGCAAAGATGCTGAACTGAAAAGATGGATCCACCAGCTCCTTAGAGAGACCTGCACAAAGCTCTCACCCCAGCAACATGCAGAGGGATATGGCATCAGCACAGCCCTGTGACCCTGGTTGTGCCCAGGCCACCCTCACCCTGATGGTCCCTGCTTTTCTGAACAGCCATGTGAAGGAGGAGGAGGGTTTGACAGATCAATGTGGCTTTTCCAGAGCGCACAGGCATCTCCTCGCAGCCTTTTCTGACTCCCTGTCTTCCAAACTGACAGCTCCTGGTCACGTCCCAATCTTTCTTTTCTCATGCAAGTCCCCAGCTTGGGTAACTTCAGAGTCTTTGTAGGAAGCAGACAGGATCGACTCTTCCATGCTCAAAAGACAGCGGTGAGGCAGAAGCGTTGTCCCCACAGCTCTGCCCGGAAGAATTCCTGCTCCTGCCAAGTTGTTAGCCGTGTTATGATCGATCTTCAGAGCAAAGTGACAGAAATACTTGTTAAAATGCAATTAGAAATTGCAAGTGCCTCAGTGAAAGCGCAGAGATTTGTTGCGAAGTTCTGTGGCTACAGAATCAGAGAGGAAGTCGACTGGAGCGGATCTCCCCAGAATACCTGTCTTGATGTCCAGGTCGGGTATCCGAAGAGCACAGCCTGCAGCCCCACTCCGTGGCCTTTTGAGCTTTCTTCCCTTCACAGGGATTTCATGTTTATGCAGCCTATGACTCTTGAAGGAGGTTTGGGTGGGGGATTTGTGAGGGAGGGCAAGTTGGGACAGAAGGCTAAACCCTCTACAATGATTAAAGTGGTGTTTGGTTTCTAAAAGGGAAAATAAAATATAGAAAAAAAGCAGAAATCGCACATTATTATGGCACACACTGATTTCATCCTTCAGAAATTCACAGTACAAGAGAAGCTGCACCCCAGGGAGGCTCCCTGGAGGGAGCCATGGTTTTGTGGTGCCCCTCTGGACTTTCTCCAGCTCTCCCTGGGGATAAACATGGATCGCATCCAACCCTCAATGCCACGGCTTCACGTTACCACCACACTAATGAGGTCGAGAGCAAGAGCTGCAAAGGCCGAGCTGGGGCTCAGGGGACACGCCAGCACTCGGGAGCTGAGGGCAGGGCCCGTGACAGCCGTGAGGAGCCGGCACACCGGGACAGGGAGCACCTGCAGCCCATGCTGCAGCCACGCTGGTCCTACCTGATTTCAGAAACAGGTTTTGACGGCTGTGAAATGCGTGGAGGAATTAATTACACAAAGCAGAAGCTACACGAGGAGGGGGGAGCACAGGGAAAGCAGAGAGGCGAGCGCTGTGTGGGTCAGGCCCTGCCGTAGCTCTGGCAGGATCCCTCTGTCACGACATGTCACCCCAACAAAAACACCCCACCACAAACCACCACAAAACAAGAACCTTCTCCCCCCAGGAGCTTCTTCCCAAGCAGATTCATATTTAGCAAGCACCTGGCAAGATGTCTTACCAGGACAAGTAAAAGGACACACTCTGGGAGCGCAGCATCAGCTCTCGATGTGCTTTGGGAAGGAAAACCTCATTTGTCAGAGCCCAGGTATTTATTTTTTCCTGCTGCTGAGCATTGCTTCAAACAGGGCAAGAGGTTACTACAGCAGCCCCTGAGCAGCACCCACAGACCTTCAGCAACTCACACCTGCCTCAGGGAGCATTATTAACCTCAGCAATTAATTACAGACTGAGTAATTCACAGTCCACACCAGGAATGGAGTATCTCTAAATTTTAGCCACCTTCTGGGAATGGAGTTTGGGCTGAAGATTTTTTGGTATGGGTTTCTTTGTTTGTTTGTTGTGTTTTGTTTGGTTTTTTTTTTAATTTAAATTTTCAACCTTTTTAGATCTGAATTATCAGAGGTCCCTGAGGGCACAAAGTGTTCATCTCACACTTCAGCTGAAACAAAGAAGGGGATGAACTATTAAAGTCTGTTCTTCTCCACTGTATTAGCTGGGAAATCATACAGTCTTGGGGAAAAATAAACTAAAAAATTCCCTTTTATTCCTCATTCAGCTCTGGGATATGGGTCATAACTGGCCGACTGTGAGCTACTCTGCAGGCTACAAGAGAGCTGAATTTCTAATGCTAAGTAATAAATGTTCTGTTCTGAACAAACCTGTCCTTGCTCTCTTACAGAAGGGCTTACTCATCCCTGTTTTCATGGGCCACAGTTGAGGGATCTGCATCAAGCTACACCCTGCATTACCAATCTGGAAGTGCTGATCCTGACCAGTTCTGCAAACTTATCACAGCAGCACAGAAACATCCCTTTGGATTAACCCTCACCACACGCAACAGCCAAACGGTGCTCAGAATTAGCGGTTATTATATTTTTTTAACAATTTATCACCAGCACAGTCCAACATGCAAAACACAGCGGCGGTCCCTTTGTGACCATCAAATATATCACCTGTTCTTCCAGGGGATGTGATAACACATGGCACTGCCTGTGGCAAAACCGGGTGAAGGTGGAATAATTCCAGCTTGTGGTGATTAATGGGAAGCACAGCCCCGGACAGACAGACAGACAGAAGCTGTGTGGCTCGGCCCGGTGCGTGGTCGGAGAGCGGAGCGGCAGCGAGCAGGGTCTCGGAGGGGTGGAACACTTACTGTTGGCTATGTTGGAAGCAGTGTAACTGTCTGCCATTCCTGAGACCTGGCTGGCAATGCTGATCTCACTGGCTCTCCGGAAGCCCCTGAACTGAGGGGCTGAAATGGGGGTGGACAGGGACGCGTTTTCCATGAAGACGGCACCATGAGACTGAACAACATCTGCTACAAAGTTGAAACAGGGAAATCAAAATATTAGACCAACAGACAGAGGCTGGGCAAGATGAACTCGGGGAAGAGGCAGGAGGCAGACAAAGCTGGGAGGTGCAAACACCTTTCAGAATGGATTGGAATGAAAAAAAAAACCAACAAACAACCCACATATCATCGGAGCTCTGGTTTGAAAAGAAAGCAAAGAGCACAGCAGGCAGAGACATGTGGCTGGAGGAGCAGTCTTTGATTGAGAGAAGCAAAATAAGTAGCTCAAAAATCAGATCCAAAGAAAAACCCAGGCAGACTTATTCAAGCAGCAATAACAAGCATGTGTCATACAAACAGATGTGAATATACACAATTTTGTATATTCACATCAAGACAAAATAACCCAGGTAAGGAGAACAACAAAACACAATCTTTGAAAGGGGATATTTGTTTTCTTGAAATATTTAGATTTAAATGAACTTCTCCAAGATAAAAACAGTAATAAAAAAAATCAAGAAAACATCTTCATGCCTGGCAGGGACTAATTTGAACCTGTATTTTATTGCTAATGGATACAGCCAACACTTGTTAAACTGAAGATCTAGTGAAAGGAGCCTGGTGCTCAGCACCTGCTTCTCCCATCAGAGCTGGTGGATCCAGGAATGCTCAAGTCTCTGTGAAAACAGAGCTTCTCTGGTACAACGAGCATGTCTGGATTTTTAGATCCCAACCTGAGGTTTACCAAGTGTGGCATAACCCCTTAGTACATAAATACAGAAAAGGAAAGTTTAAAATCATGCTCACACAGACTTTATGTACGGATTGGAGAGAAAAGGGCCTCAAATGGCAAACCAAGAGATGCTGAAAGTCATGACAAAATCTCTGCATTTCAGTTTTCTCTCTGTAACAGTGGTAAGAACAAACATCCACCCCTCTGTGGATATTACGAGGCCCAATTAAATGGAATATTCCAAGTTCCTGCACTGCAGAGGTTTGTAATGCCAATATCAGGTGCTTCATAGCAGGCAGCACCAGTATGGCAGGAACATGCAAAAGCAAAGCCATTTACTTAAGGTTTTAAGGTTGCCCATCTCTGCTGCACCTGAGGAGCAGCACCTGAACTTTATCCCCAGGTGTCTGACTGGGCACAGGTCTGTGTTCTCAGCCAGGTGGAAGATGCCATGGGGAACGTGAGTACCTCACTCCCACACACCAACACCCTTCGCCTATTCCAGTCACTTTAGGTATCTCTGGATTAATCCCAGTGTGCAGCTGACACAGGGTGTTGTTTTGGCAACTGGTTTATTTTAATGTCGATCTTTTTTTGCTTGGGGCTACTGATTTTTCTCCCTCCCATCTCTCAGTTCACAGTGACTGTGCCCACACAAATCCTGCTGCAGCCAAGGGAGAGGGAATATATGAAGCCAAAAATGTGTGGCTAAGTGTTGGTAAAAGAGTTCTGTTCTCTGCAGGGAAAATCAGGCCACAAGCTGCTCTGTGGAAAAGCTTTGTGGACTGCAAGATATGAGCCTTGGCGGGAGCCTGCCCTGATGATGAGCTGCACACGCTGCCCACGTTGTGCCTGAAAGGCCATTAGCAGCATCACTTTCTCAGCATTTTCCTCCTCTTTTCACCTTGCCTTGAGATGCTGTCTCAAGCCTGTGACAGTATCCACAACCCAGTGCTGTTTTCTGACTGTACAAAGAACCAGCTCGAGCAAGAGGAGACAATTCAAGCAGAGAACAGGAGCTGCACTGAACCCCATAGAGGTCTCCAGTGTAAAGGGTCTCATTCCCCTTGCTGCAGGACCTGGGACAACCCTCTCATCTCTTCCCTGGTTACCTCTCCCTCCCCTTTCTGTGGCCTGTGAGATCCTTCTGCACTTGTGTCACCCAGCAGGTGCCCCAACAGAGGTGATGACCACCAGCTTCCCTGAACCTGCTCAGATGCAAGGAGAGGTTTGGCTTTGTCTGTGCTAGGAAAAATGCTAGGTTAAGGTTTAACTACCAGAGAAGACTGAACTTCATCCTCTCCCTCAACCTAAAGCATCTGTGGCTTGAATTAGGAAGCAGCTGGAAGACACAATGAAGGGTGTTACAGTAACACTCCACAGGAGAAAAATCAGGGCCAAAAACGGTGCTGCCTGAGCAGAACCCAGAAAGTGAAAAAAAGAAGAACCAGTGGTATTTTGGGCTTGCTCTTCTTGGCCAATCTCACTTTCCTGGGCCTGACTGGGGATTTTGGAATATAATGAGCTTGCAGGAAAAACATCCAACCTGAACAGCTCTTCCAACCCCATCCTAGAGCCACCAGAGGAATAATTCTCACTCCTATAAAAACCTGAAGTGTTTTAGCATTACTGAACTGTTCAGTTCAGTGTCACCCACACTGGTGGCTGATCTGCAGGGCATGAGGTGCCACCCAACAGCAGTGCTCCTGTGCTCCAGCCCACTCAGGTTGCTCTTGTGTTTCTCGCTTTTCCCAATCTACACACCCTCTGTCCCTGAAAACAGACAGTTTCTAAGAAAAACAAGTGCCAGGAACAGGTAGGGCAGGAAATGTGGAGAAAAACGTGTTTTATGCATTTCTGCCCCCTGAGGCAAGCTTCCTTCACCCCAAATCTGTGACTTCCAAAGAAAATCCTGGGACCTGACTCACAGAAAAAACCCCAAACATAACAATGTATTTCCTAACTCTGTGTGTTCTTTGCACGAAACCCCTTACGTAGCAATTATGAAACTAAGGGGGCTCTCTTGGGGAGTGTAGTGACCAGGGTGGGATGTCACAGATGCTGCCATACAAGCAGAGACTCCTGAAGAGAGCCATCTGAAGTCTCCTGCACTGCAGAGGTGCATCCCCAGCCACAACTCAGGTCCTGACAACCACAGGGAGGTTTTCCAGGAAAGGCCAGGGTGAAGTCAGAAGGCCCAGCAGCAGCAAGACTTTGATCAAGATAAGCTGTTCCTTCATCACTAGATAAGGACAGAGGTGCCCTGGTTTACTGCACTGGCTGAAATGCACTTTGTACTGTGACTCAGGGCAGACTTTATCAGAGTGAACACAAGGAGACCTGGCTGAAGCAGTGCCCTGAACACCCTCCCTGCCAGCAAAGCACCTGCTGCTGCTCAAACCACACAACCAGTGCCACAACTGAGATTAAACTGCACTTCCATAAGAGGCAACATAAGCAGCCAAATCACCTTTTTTTTTGGCCTACAATGGATCTTTAATACTCATTTTGGTGCTGTGCTCCTTCATTTATGAACTCATTTGTCAATGTTCTCACTGTTCCCCACTAAGTGAACAGCCCTGGGTCATCCTCTCAGGTAAGTCCTTGGGGTACCTGAATGGTAGATTTTGATATGTGCTATCTACAGGGTGAGCTGTTGCAGCAAAGCAACAAAGAAATACTGAAAGCAATCAAAAAATATGTACAGTTCAATAAAAATAAAAAATAGAAAAGCCAGCCAGCTGCTCAGCACAGGCCAGACCCCACCTGCACTGGAGTCACTGCTCAGTACTGGGCACTCTGCAGTTGCTACCCTAAGATCAAGAGCTACAGTTTTCTGTTGCTCATATTTTTTCATCATTCTGGAAATTTCCTGCAGTCCAGTGGCTCAACTGGGATTCAGCACTTGCCACAGTCAAGCCAAGCACTGCTTTGACACATGAGGTAAAGAGCAGAGAATCATCAAATCCTAGAACAGTTTGGGTTGGAAGGGACTTCAAAGATCATCCAATTCCAACGCCTTGCCATGGGCAAGGGATGCTTCTAAAAGCTCTGTCCTGACCACAGGCTATACCAGCTGAAAGCTAAATGGCATTTCATTAACCACCTCCAAAATGATTAATTAATAGTACCAGTTACTTTCCCCCTGCTTTGTAACAGAACCTCACAGCACAGGCAATGTGACAAGTGCACACCCAAAAATCATCTGCACCTTCAAGAGACAAAGTGAGAGACAATGTGGGATGGCCAGAAGTGTCACCATCCTGTATGACCACATAACATCCCACAGGATCAGCTTGTTAAAGCCAGCAAGCCCAGCTCTTGATGCAAAACACCAAGAAAGGGATGAGAAGGGGCAAGTGAGACACAGGGGAGAAGAAACCAAACCGAAGTCAAGTCTCATCAAAACTGAAGATGCAGCACCAGCCACAACCAGAATAAACGAGGCCATGCAGCATTTGCAATGGAAGATAAGGCAAAACAAATGCATAAAACTTTGCTTTTAAGGCAGAAGACGAGAAATGAGTTTTAAAAAGCTGACACATAGAGCCACCCTGGGATCCAAAAGCCTCAGTCGCTGTGTTGGGCAGAGCCACGAGGAGTGTCCAAACAGGAAAGACTCAAAGGGACAAAATCTGGTGTGACACGGGCATTAACTGGACTTCTGGGCACGGTGCAACATGGTGACTGCTGACAAGCCTTTCCCAAGGGATCTGCCCATATGAGTACCACACAAGCAGGGCCACCAGGGACAGCAGCTCCCCTTCAGCACCAACACCAGCACGGGACAGTCTGTAATCCCAACCTGTTGCTGCCATGGTGGGTCTCCCAGCCCCAAGTGTGATCCCAACTGGTTATTTCATGCGGCACAGCCCGAGACACAGCATGAGGATTTCAACCCCAGGAGGCAACAGTATAATTTCCAAAAAGCACCCCAAGAACCCAACACCACAGACAATACAAAAGTGTAGATTACACACACTCAGCAAAACCAGCACTTTTATTGGAAACATCTTGCCAATTCAGTACGGGAACGGGGATACTTGTTTCCATGAAGCTGTCCTGGTGCTGGAGAGCACCCAGAGGGCTACTTTCCATGAGGAGGATGGGATTGTTCTGGATTGTCTCAACTGGAAGCAGATGGGGAAAAAAAACATAACAGAAGGACAAAGAACAACAGACATGCGGCCACAAAGTGTTAAACATACAGTTACACCCCAGCACTTAACTATGAGTCTTCAATGAACAGACAACCTTCAAATAGAGTAAAAGAAACAAAACAGAGGTGACTTTCCAAACAGACTCACATCAGAGATTAACTGGGAGCAGAGGAGAACACAACAATGGCATTTCAACAACAAAAGGGAGTCCTCTTAACCCGCTTCTCCAATGAGCCAAATCCATAAATACCCAGCAGATCCAGAGAAATCTTTTTACTATGAGGGGAAAAAAACATGTAATGGGAGAATCAGACTCACAGCCTACATAGTGCAAAGCACAGGAATAACCAGGGATGTGAGTTTGATTTTACTCTGCAAATTCATTGAAATGAAACAGGGACCAGCATTTAGTACAGATGGGAGAAAGGGCGGGGTGGGGGGGAAACAATCTCAGAAGATTTCTGAATTGTGGACTTTAAAATAAAAGCTACCTGCATGAGTAGATGTGCATGAGCAGAAGGTTTTGCACAGAACTAATTATAATGGAGCACCTGAATTTTACGTGATCAACAAAACACGCAGCTTAATTATAGCAGCAATTAACTTTTCTGGAGTGCCCTACAGTGAACACAACTTCAGTAGTGGCTTGGTGAATCATGGTCAGTCCTTCTCGGTAATGTGTATGTCACACTGAAATTTGGACTCTGATGGGAAGGAATAGCCTGTTCCTTTATGATAAGCAAATGAAGAGGCTTTGTCTTACAGGAAATGAATTTAGAGTTGGTTTTTGTCACTTTTCCAGGCAGACACAGCACTCAGCCTCTTAAAATAACAAGACTCAAACCTGGAGAAGGTTTTGCAATCGCTCTGCCCCTCTCCTAAGTTGAGCTAATTGCTGTTTAACTCTTTTCCAGCACATAACAAGTCTCTCCAAACAGAGCCAACTCAGAGGTCCAGGCAGACACAGCACTCAACTGAAATCCCTGCTGCTGCACAGAATGATAACCAGAGCACAGGCTGTTTGGTGTCCATGGGTTCAGGGAGAATAGGGGCTTTGGAAGGTATTATTTAAGAGAAACAAAGAAAGATGTTCAGGCATAATCTTTTTAAGCAGCCCCTTGGAGCAGAATACACCCAAAAAGCAAACTGCTTTTCAAGTTGCTATAGATTCCCTGAGTTGTTGCAACTGGCCTGGGTACAAATGTAGTTGTGGGTGGATCCATTTTTGAGAAGTGTCGCAGCCAGATTCTTTGCTAAATCTGACAAGTGAGTGGGGCCTGCAGAATGTATTTTATTCGCTTTATTAAACATGGGGTATAGTTTGTGCCCATTTAACAAACAAGACCTCTAAATTCAGCAATTACAACCTTTAAAGATACTGATACACAGGAGACCACTGCTTTGGGTTTTCAGTTTAAGATGATGCATAGTATGACCAGAATTATTCAGCTCTAGACATGAGTCTTCTTCATTTAGTCCTGCATGATTCAAGAATTAAACAAATGGAATGCTCCCCCCAGAGCTTGGGGAAAAACAACCACCAAAACCCAATCTTTCTAGCTGGTGGCTTTGTTTTTCTCCTCTGGTTTGCTGGCAGATTTTCTTGTGTGTTTTAAGTCTAGTTTTATAGTAGTGACTCTTAGTTGCAATTTAATTTAATCAGTCACAGACTAACAACCTCTATCCAGGGAAAAAAATTATGGTGAATTGTTCTTGCAATTGTCCCAGAGCCCTGGCCCCTGCAGAGAACTAAAGCTTTAGGTGAAGTAAAAAGGTCAAATTTAGTTCTGCATAGTGTTGAGCTTCCCTGAGAGCTCCTTGCAATGAGAACCTGCACTGAAATAGCAAGAGCCTGTGAGAGTCCAGGCACAGAAGTGAGGTGAGGATGGCAGGAAAAAGAATTTATTTTACTGGACCAACTGCAAGAGCACTGATGAACTGGTAGCTGAGGCAGGGCATGGTCAAGAAGGGCATGAACACAAGTGTTTTGGACTTTATTACAGCTGCAACTGGGGCAGAGCAAGTGAGGAGGCCACAGACAGCAGAGGAATTCTAGGTTTTCTAGGAAGACAAAGTGTCTCATTGGCAAGGTGGGAAGGGCAAGGCACTGTCACCAGCCCACTGACCTGCAGGAGCCCATCCTGTGAAAAAGCATAGGATAAAACCAAAGAAATCATCTTATCTCACTGTTTTCTTGGTGCCTTCCAGTCTTCACTGGCCCTCCAAGCTTTTAAGGCCTAAACTCTACCAAGTTAATCCTGTTTCATTCAGTCCCACTCACAAGCACCAGCTTGGGTGTAAAACATGGACCTTGACAGAGAGGTCACCTCATTGTGGCTCTCAGCAGCTGAAGGCCCTTGTGTGACAAATAAAGGGCATGATGGACACAAGGCGCTGATTTTGTTGGAAGAAAACTCCTTTTCTGGTAAACCAGGAACAAGGCTAATGCTACAGGGCCAACTGCTTTGATAACTTCATGTAAAATGTGCATACAGCCCTTTAAACAGCTAATATGGCCCCAGAGTGACTTACCCAAAACAGCAGAGTTGCCATCACCCAGTGGGAACCTCTGGTACCGGGGAATATTAAAGGGGGGCAAAAGGTAGAACTTCTTCTCCAGAAGAGGCTCGAGGCGTGAAGCAGATGGGTCTGCAGGGTGGAACAGGTTATAGACCTGCTGACAAGCTGGTCTGAGCTGAAAGACTAAAAAGATAAAGAAGAAAGAAAAAAAGACAACTCAAATATCAAAAGATTATTAGTTAGAATATTTGTCTGTAAAAAGGACAACTGTTGGGTTAAAAGAAGTGCTAAGGATTTATCATCTCCCACATCTCACAGTTTAGTCAACTGAAACAATTTATTCAGTATTTACAGACTCATGAATGGTCCAGTATTTTTAATGTTTGGAAATACAATGCAAATAAATAGTATAATCAGTGCTGGCCAGAGCACACAGTGATCTGCTTCCTTACAGTGCATAAATATTATAAAGAAACATTTGGGTTTAACCAAATTCCTGCATTTGCAGCAGGAGGTGCTTCCACCATCCACCAAGGGAGCTCAGCAGTTTGCACCAGAACTTACTGTCAAGAGCTGGAATTACAGTTTTTCGTAGTGCAAGAACCAGACCCAAGGGAGAACCAAAGAGGAAGAAGTCTGTGATCTCAAATTCAAACTTCCCAATATTTCCTCCATCCAACATAGTGGAGCTACTCGACCGCCTCGATCCAGGGTCGTTTCTCAGAACGCTAGAATGTAAACTGGGACAAGAAAATAAAAGTCAAAATTTCATTCATGGTGTGTTTTCATAAGTAAAGCCTGGATTAGTGATTGACAGTAAATATAGTTTCTGTCTCTTCAGTGAAGGAACCGTGCTAATCAACCCACAATGACCCCATTCCACCGGCACCACTGTACAAATCCAAGCTTCAAGTGGGTTCATTTACACACTATGTCCTCAAAATATTTCTCCTTTGAGGAGTCCAAATCTTGGTTGCTGCTAGTAAAACACTTATTTTGCAAGAGAAAAGAACCAACAAGCTAAAATTACCAGAGTAGCAGGGAAAAAAGCGGGTTTACAGTGATTCACTCCACAACACACGTTACTGCTGTGCTTCCTGGCTATTCATTCACCTCATTCTCAAATATTATGGAAAGCTGTGCTCACCCATTTCTTCCTCGTGGAAGTAGTTGGACAAACGTTGTTGGATTGAAAACAAAAAAAATAAAAAAAGAAAGAAGGGGAAAGAGAAGGAGAAATATCAAAATCTGCAGGAGGATTTCTGATACCTTTGTGCATCAAGGTTGCACCACAGATTCCATGTGTGTGGATGGCACTCACTGGGAATGGGAATTTGGGGTAATTCACTCAATGGCCATGCAGTAAATAGTATTTATCCTGCAACCAGGACTCTCTCACTTCTCTTCTGCCCATGAGGCCACACCTGTCAAGTTATTACCAAACTACCTCTCAACCTCAGCCCAGTAACTCCAGGTAACTGAATTTAAAAAGAATAACTATATAAAACATGTCTAGTTTCCCCTCCCCTCTCTCAGGTTTCAAATCTGTTGCAAAACTCCAACAGGATGTGATCGAGGCTGGGCAATAAGAGATTTAAATTCACATTTCCCCTGGACACTCAGAAGAAGCAGCAGGAACTCTCAGATGGATCTGGGAATCCACCCCCACGTTAGGGAGAGCTGCTTCTTTGCAATCTAGATGTGGAATTGTGAAATGATAGATGTGTAACACCAATAACTCTGTTCACAAAGCAGTTTCTGAGACTCCTCTGTCACCACCCAAAAGCACTGGGCTGTGATTTCCTTTGCTCTCCAGGTTGTGCAGATTCCTATGGCAGCCACACTGGGTTATCTCATTGTAATTAGAAGCAGAGAGTTGAAGACAGAGCAGCAGCAGTGCCTTAACAGGGCGTTTGCAAACACTTTAAAAAACATCAGAACAGGTTCTATAAAATATGTAGGGTAAGTGGATATCACAACAGTTGGGTTGGATAAAAGGTTTACTGGCCCGGAATCAGGGCTGACACAATTCCAACAGTCTCCTGCTGGCTCTGTGGCCCCAAGTCAAAGCCCCAGGTGGTGACCAGCACTTGCTGTGTCCTCACATGCAACAGCAATTGCTCATCAAGGCTGTTTCTGAGGGCAGGGACAGCCCAGCTCTGCTGTGCTCACCAGAACAGGGCTGTTCCCTCCCCACCACCCCAGCACCGGAGTGGTTGCTCACACACATCCTCCGAGACAGCCAGTCAGGCAACGAGCAGCTGGAAAAGCTCACACTTTCGTCAAGAAACCCAGTTTTCACCCAGACTTTGTTTTCCTGCTATGGCAAATAACGCATCATCCCAGAGACAGCTCCTCTGCCGAACGCCGTTCCCAAGGGGTGCTGAAGCGCCGTCTGCTCCTGCTGCGCTGTCACGTATCCTCTGGAGCTGCACACAGGCACATGCACGGCTCTCCCGCTTCCCAACCACAGGGAGATGATAAGCTCACTTATGCCAGACGCACAGATCATGGGAAGTCAAAACAGTGATGTCAGAAGTGAGATGCTCAAAAATGAGCATGTTCCCGTTTCTGGGATGCAAACGAGCTTCCCTGAGATCACCGTGCTGAGACGCACAACGCTCAAACACGGCTAAAACAAGCCACCTTCAGTGGAGCTGAAATTGCTTTTGCTAACGAGACTGCAACGCAGCAAGTTTGCTGTGTGTGAGGAATGCAAAGTCACTTAGAACACGGTCAGCTGTGCAGAAGACAAGGCAACAGCAACAGGATTCCAACAAAGGCAAAAAGGAAAGACTATTCCGATGGCAAATGTGTTATGGCAGGATGGGTACAAGGTGTCTTTGGTGCATCCCACCTGGCTTCCCACAGCATCTCTCTGTGAGGAAGAATGACAGCCCTTACAGCACTAAGCAACTTGGAGAGTTCTCTCCTTTTGCTGCGAACTTGATAGTCTTTTCAGCAATCAAAAGAAATGAGAGCCAAGGGGAACTCAGAAACTGTCATGCTCCAAACAACCTACAGTGCCCTGTTCTCCCTTTAAAAAGCAGCAGATGTACTGTGTGCATTAATTAAACAAGAGCTTATGGATTTCAGAAGCAAATCAACTCATTTACAATAATACAAGTACAGCACAGCCAGAAATAATGTAGTTGTGCAGAAGGACTGAATTTAAAAATAAATGTGTGATTGTAATCTCCAGATGCTGCTCTGGCTTGCTGGGCATTATCCCAGAGAAGTGGGTAGGTCTGATACATGAATGAGTGTCTTTGGCACAGGCTGGAATCTGCAGTGGGCACGGACAGAAAGGTCCCTGTGTGCCAGGCTGCCCGTCTGCCGAGCCCATTAGGGAAACTTGGCTCTGTTCTGCCAATCTCCTGCCTGAAGCCACGTCACATGAGGGTTTGGGTTTTGTATGGGAAAAATCATTCCTTGCTGACAGAGGCTGACAGGACATTCTGCTGAGGAAGGTGCTGCTCTGTACGGACGGCACAAGGTTCAGGACCGGTGTGGGACATGCAGGAGGGGATGAGGTGAATTCCCTGCTCCCCAGCCTTCCCTGCACCACGGAGAGAGCTCATACAGCAGCTTCAACCTGCCCCTTTCCCTGAGGGAATCCTGCTCTTGAGCTCTGGGAAGAGACTAATTTTTAACTCAAGGTCTAAAAGGAGATTTAAAAAGATTTAAATCTCTAAAGAAGTACAGATGCACCAATCCATCAGCCCACTGAATACCGACAGCTCTTGCCAGGGACCCACAAGTACTTCATGTTGGGAGCAGGCACAATCCTTCAGAGATGGAACACGAAGGAGCAGCATAAAGCAATTTGGAAAATAAAACTGTGCAATCCATTATCCATGTCAGGTCCAGCACTTATTCTAAAATAGGTGTAAAACTGCATCAAGACGCCAGCTCGCTTCCATTAACTGAGTCCGTGCCCCTGAGGTCAATAACAAGGAGGAGAACGAGCACATTTTTGCACGACTCATATTTTCTCCTGTAATACAGGAGGCTGTTTTGAGAAGGTAAGACCAAGAGCCTGATTGCCTCTCATTAACCTGCTGGAAATAGCCAGGAAGCTTACAGTGGCTTTTGTAAATGCAGCTGTCTTTCCGAATATTGTATCTCTGTGCACCAACAACATTCACTTTGATACCTTCTCTCTCCTATAAATCATTTACAAAAGGCCCCTGACATGGCAGGACAACACAAATCCCTGTGCTGAGACAATGAGTCCAAGTAGTGAAGGAGGAGGAAAAATGCAGCTCAGCAGAAGGAAAAAGGAGCAGCCTTGGACACAGCTGCAATGCAGGCAGTGTGTTTGCTGTGGGGAGACATTGCTCCCCAATTCCTGGGATGTGGGGGAAGAAGGATTAAGAGGATATTTATTGCAGTTCCTACAGCCTCGCTGGACGAAAAAGTCTGGGCTGTTCAGTTCCACAGGTCGAAGAAGATGATTCAGTCAGAAAAATCCTCAGGGCTTACAGAAGTAATCCCTGAACGACTGGTGGCCATGGAAAGGCTGCTATTAAAATTCCATTGGTTATGTTAACGGATACATTTCTGAAGGTCCATTTGAAGAAGCTTAGGAATGTGATATCAGGGGCGTCAACAGTTGAGTAACAAATTTGAAACACGTCCTTGGTGCAATGGAGCAGCCCTGGCTGAGGACAGAATAACTCAAAATCAGGCTTCAGAGATGCTTTAAAATTAATCCAACGCCGGATTCCCAGTTCTGCTTCACAGACTCCGCTCGCACGATTTCTACATTTACTTTATGACCTCCATCCCACACTTGCAGCACAGCAGAGAAGCAGCTCCCTGACAGCCTTGGCTGTCACACAACAGCACAAAGGGTTTCTTGCCATTGCATTATGGATGCAGCAAAGAAGTTGGATTCTCTCAGTGCCACTCAGCAAGAAAGCTGTTAATTTTTTTGCATATGCAACACACTGGAATCAATACCCCTCTAATCTAAATTAAATGTTTTCCTCCACTTTGCTTATCGCAGGATGACAGAGCAACACTCAGGCTTCACAGATGCAGCAGCCTCAGCTCCAGAATACTGCTGGTTCTGTTCCTTCCAAGTCTTAAATCTTACCTTGAGAGAAAGGCTTGATGCTGCTTTATCGTGTCCAGTTCATAGGTTGATGAATCACTCCTTTTCCGTGGCAGCTGCTTCTTTGGATCTTCTCCGTTGCTACGAGGAATATCAATGTTGCTCCTGCTGAGGTGTCTGCTGGCTTCCAGATTAGAGCCACTGGAACAATAGCTGTTGTTCACCGTTATTCCAGGAGACAGAAGGTCCGTATCCTGGGAATTGAAATATATGGATTTGGCACTCTAACAGCTGAATCAGGAATAGACTCACACTATAACCTTCTCCTTCCACCCTCCTTTCCCCATCTACCCCAAGATCCAGTTGAGGACAACACAGTACCTCAGGCCAAACCACCTTCTGAGAGTGTGGGTGTTGCTTCCCACCAGAGGGTGAAACATCCCCGTTCAGAGACAACACACCCCAGTTGTGACACATATGCACACATTTGCCATTGGTAAGGAATCGAGTCTTTGTTTTTTCGGGAGAAGATCCTTACTAAAAACAGGAGCCATGGAGGTGCTGTGGCCATCAGACCTGTTCCCAGTAGCCACTGGGAGCCAGCATTACCTGGACACTCACAACACTTCCTCGCCGGCTGCTGTTCTGGCTCTCGGACACGGTCTGATTGCTGTAGCATAAGGCATCAAATCCCAGGATTCCTCCAACACAGTCCCCTACCAAGCAGACCTGAGAAAGGCAACAAAAGCAGGAGAGGAGAGGGGGGAGAAATAAAAAGGAAATAAAAGAAAAGCACTCCTTGACTTCAGCTCCAAGCTGACAGGTAAATGGATGCTGTGTTACACCTACACAAGCTGGAGCAACAGAATGCCCAATGCTTTCATCAAGAAAACTATTCAGTCAACGAACATCCATCAGAGCCTGCAGACTCCCATTATCTCACACAGCTGATGTGTCCTGGCTGTTCCCCCCAGCCAATAGGAACGAAGGGAGAGCAACACAGAGCCCTGATCCCAGGGCTTACTCCAGCCTCAGGAAACCAAAGCTGGATTCCTCCCTTGCCAGCTGTCTGTGATACTTCAGGGAAGCTTCCCTGTGCTTCTGCCCATTAGTATCCTGAGGGGTAATGCTGTCCTGCTTCCAAGGGTACTGAGCAGACAGGCACAGTAAAGCACCACTGGGTAGCAGAGGGCTGGCTGGGTCCTGGGTACAACACTGGTTGGGAAGCTCAGGGTGGATAAATCACACCACAGCAGAGCAGTGTGACAGCCAGTCCAACGTCTCTGCCCTCATGGGGCTGGAAAGTCCCTTTGCTCAGAGGTGGGAAGCTCAGTCATGGTCTTTTACGGGGTGCAGCAGCTGCAGAGCCTCAAAAAATAAACCCGCTGCTGTGACAGCCCCAGCACGAGCTGCTGAAGGTCCAGTCAGGACAGGAATGCTTAAACATCCTTGGTTTGCAATGGAGAAGAGACCATGTGTTTAGTAACAAAAGTAGCATTCCTGCTTCAGAAAGGTGTGTCACGCTGAAAATTGATTAACTTCACAGCTTTGTAGCTCCATTTCTGAATGTGAACCCAGACTTTGCTCTGAATCCCAAAGGTTCAAGACAGAACATAAGCAATAATCTCTCCCTCTCAGAAAGAAAGAAATGGAAAGCACAACACTTTCTTATTGCAGCTCAGCGCTGTCATGGTTCCATCCCTCCTGAGAGATTAATGGCAAAGAGAGTTTCAGAAGGAAATTGCTTCTCTTGCTGTTCCCCTCACTGTGTTCATGAGCAGCCCCTGGCTCACCTGGCCATTGAATGACGTGCCCTCCTGGGATCTGATGAACTCACTGTAGGCCTGGTTGGCTCTGACAATGACTGTGGCCACTGCTTCTTGGTACTGAGGGGAGGATGTTGCCAAGAGAGGGAGTGCAGCAAGGGGAATGTGATCCTGGCTGTTGGACAGACAGCCTTCATCATAACTGTATGGGCTGAGGCTGCAAAGGGTAAGAGACATTGGAAATACTCAGCCCAACATAAAAGGTGGGGAAAACAATTTATAGACAGTACAGTCAGTGTTGTGGTTCATTAAAAAAAAAAAAAAAAGCCTCAAGACAGAAAGGCCATTTATTCTTCTGTGAATTGGTGAGAGCTTAATAAATCTTTCCCTCCCATCAAACGTAAATCTTCAAGGACAACATACTTACACTGGCAGAACAACCCTCAGACAAGGAATTAAATCCTTAGTATTTATTGGATTAATTAGAATAAATCAATCTCAGAACTTGTGCTGCTTGATTCCTGTATTCACTGCAGCACAGTATGAAATTGAGACTGAATGCCTCGCTGGTACATTAATAAGTGCATCCTCAAAGCATGGTCAGAGCTTTCCATAACACATGCAGAACATTTTAGGGAAATGAATAAAACAAAACCACCACCCCCCACCAAAAAAACCCAAAAAACCACACACACACACACAAACAAAATAAAACACAAAAAAACCACCAAAAAACAAGAGTGTAATTGCAGACATGTCATCTATGACAAAGTAGCTTCAGTTTACCTGGACACAAGGGAAAATGCTTCGGAGCAGATGGCTGGGCAGGGGACAAGCTTGATGGCAATGTGGCCAAGAGCAGCTGGGTAATGCACCCTCATCACTGTATCAAACACTGTCGTGATGGTGTTGACATCCCCTTGCTTGGAGCTCTGGTCACCACTTCCTGAGTCCAGGATGTTCCCTCCATGGAGGACCAAGAGGAGGACATGGATTTTACTTGGCTGCATTAATGGCTGCACCGATTCATCCTAGATGGGGATGGAAGAGACCACAGGGAAAGGCTCATTTTGCAAAGAGGTTTGACTCGTGCTTAATTTATGGCAAAGGCCATTAGATACACCTGAATACAACACCTGAGGACCTGACTACACCTTCCAGGTCTCTTATCCTACACATGTCCATGCACAAATCCACACACAGCCTCAGTGCAAATGGCTGTCTCAAGCAGAAGGAATACTGGAATTTTTTAAAAAAATGCATAAAATTTTACCCAGGTGAAACATGGCAGCAGTAAAGACATTATTTGTGTGCATCAGGGTGAAAAAATACAGAACTAAGAGATAGGTGTTGCCTTCTGTGGGGTGCTGAGCTCAGCTGCAGCCGTTGGCAGTGAAACACAAAATTAACAAATGAGATCAAACAGGTGAGCAAGTGGCAAGTTACTGAGAATAGCTGTAGGAAGACCAGTCATTGCATGTTTGCCTACAACAGAAGCTATAAATAAGACCTCATATTTGCTTAAACCGGTGCAAAAGAGGAAATGGACACGCTGTATCTTGGGGGAAGGAGGGAACTGTATCCAGAGTGGGTTATCATTAAATGACTTGCCAGACCAGCTGTAAGCCCAGTGCTCATGCCCCAGGAACAGGTACAGGAGCATCCATTTGACATATTATAACACAACAGAGCAGTAACTGTTTTAAATATCTATTTGCTACCAGGGCTTTCAGTGTTTACAGCTCCCATACAAACCAAATCCTCCATCCCACACTGAGATACATGCAAACACTCCTGTGCCCGACCCCTGTGCTCACAGAGACATCATCTGAGAACATCCTGAGCAACTCCCTGTTGAGGTAGAGAAATAGCCACTGGGAGGGGGTAAGGAAGGGATAAAAGGGCAGCTGTATTTCCATTTGGCAAATTCTTCTAATTTTAGCATTTTTAGTCCCCTGTTGTCCTTTGAGCAGTGATTGAGTCCCTCACAGTCCCTGCTGGTGGGAGGAAAGCATGCCCAGGCACACATTAGCAACCTAACAATGAGCTTACATTTTTACCAGATAATGTTAAAGCATGTCTTAATACACAGCCCACCAGAAGTACTAAAATTCATATCTAAATCTGTAATAAAGATTTTCCAGACCTCCTGCATAAGAATGGTCATTAATTATTCAGCACCATTCCACTGTAATGCTCTGACTCCAGTTTCAGTGCCTGCACAGTGAACTTTGTACCTGGCTGGAGGCACGGGAGGAGCTCTCCCAGCATCTCAGCACCTCTTCTGCTTCCAGACAAACTGTTTCAAGTGCTCATTTCAAAAACAACATGAGTCACCAGGCTCAGGACATGCAGAACTTTATCAGCAGTCATTCGGAGGCACCTTTCCCTTTCAGTTCATTAACCTCTGCCCTTGAAGGGAATGGGGAACTGCTGATTAGTTTTAGGGGTGGAGGTGACTATTTAGAACTTCCTTGTAAGATCTGGAGTCTCTTAAGGTACGTTAAACCACATCTTATGGTGAGAAAGCTCTTAACCTGAAAAATCACTGCAATGGTAGCATAGGAATTTCATACCATTTTAGCAGTTTGTGAACAACTACAAATAACTGTCTTTTTCATCTCACTTTGAAGTCTGTTCTTTTCCTAAAATGAAGGCAGAAATGGGAGGGGGTTGAGTGTGTACAGCCCTCTGAGGAAGACAAGTTCTCCACACTACCTTGAGTTCCAAGAGAAATTTTAAGGCTGTGACTTGCTTATCTTGAGGCAGCCGGAGCCGTTGCCATCCCAGCCACCCACTCTCCCCATGGCCCTTGAGCTCTCAGTCTATTATGGAAAAGCCAAATCACCATGAACTTCGAGCCTGGCACAGAGAGTAATTTCAAAACCATGCTCATGGTCTTTGAGAGACCACTCAGACATAACGTAGGCACTCTGCAAAGCAGCACCACCACCTCTGCAGCACTGACAGGCAGATGCTTCACGGGCAGGACAAGTGCCGCAGCTCCCGGATGTCTCACCAAGACTCTGAATTACAGGAGCCTGAATATGCAAGCCTAGAAAGCTGGGGTGGGTGGGAGTGTTGCTATTTATTATTTTACCCAAGCACTGACACAGGCTGTGCTATAACTGGCTTCCAAACAAGACCCTGAGCAGCTCCATGTCGTTGTGGGCTGCAGCCAAGCGATGTCCCCTGCCCCTTGGTGCTGCAGGAACACATTCTCCCACTCCCATTACCATCCAGCATTACATCTACCCAGCAGTATCTCAGGCTACACTTATCCCCACAAGATTAGTAGCTTTTTCCAGCTGGATACCTTTTGCTGCCTGCAAACTACAGAGAATTTTCTACATGATGTTCAAAAGGTGGGTGAAACAGTCTCTTAAATCTGAAGCACACGGGTGCCAGTGCAGCTCAGCAACACACGGAGACAAAATGTCACTCACAGAAAAGAGTTTTAAACGTTTACCCCGTTTATCCCACACAGATATATTCCAGCAACAAAGGATCTCATTTCAAGAAACCAAAGCACTTACTTCAATGATGCTGAGCCTCTCCACGCTGGAGCCAACTTGGTACTCTGCTGATGTCTCGTGGTACAAGTCACCTGGAAGCAGAGGTGTAAAATGTCAGCGCTGCAAGATTCTCTTTGGCAAAGACACTCTTCCATAAAGACACTGTTCCTATGCCCCTCAGTCTCTTCTGCCTTACATCTCCTTCATTATTTCACCAAACTGCCCTCTCCCTCCCTCTTGCCTCCTTCCACCTGAGAAGCCTGGGCAATGCTGGGTCATTTATTTTCCAGCAGTTTCTCCTAACCTTGGTAAGAGCTGAAGACATTAGTGAGCTCTTCTCTCATTACAGCGATCTGGTATCACTGCTTTATTAAGGATGGCAACAATGGGAAATCCCTGCACAATTGTCAGAAATGACTGGTTTGTTGGAAAAGAAAAGGAATCCAATGAACTGCGCTGGGGAGCAGAGATCTGATGTGTTCCTATATCTGCACCTACACAGACTGACTTTGTACCAGTGTCATGTTCCACCGTGCTGCCACATGAATCGCTCTGGCTGAGGAGCTGCAGCTTCCTTTCACCATTTCATAATGATGAGCAGAAAATAAAACCGAGGCAGATACAGTCAAGAACAAAGGATGGAGCAAAAGGAAAGAAGAGTCAGAAGAAATTCAAGTCATTCGAGGCAGAGCTGGAATATTTCATCATTATAGGAGAGAATCCTGACTGTCACACAAAGAAGCCAACAAGGAAAATAAAAGAGAATCAAGAGCTATCCCAGCTCCCACTGAGCAATTCTTTTTCAGCAGCACTGGGCAGTCGTTTTTATGTCCTGTCTCAGCTTTTGTGAGATGAGGATAACAAGTTTTACCTTGCTCAGAATGTGGCTGTAACAATCTCCTGGAAATACTGTAAAATAGCACATGCAGTTTGTACTTAAAAAAAATTACCCTGGACATCATCGCATTCGGGGGTTTCAATTTTATCCATCAGATCATTGGAACTCCATTTGGTTATTTCTTTCGGGAACATTTCCTCATTGTCAGACAAGTCCTCTTTAAAAAACAGATTTTTTGAGAGTCACACACACAAAAATATATACACAGACAACAGAACAGAGTTTTAAATAAAACTAAGGCCCCATAACTCTATGTTATCTATAAACATTTGGATGGTTTAAGTCATAATAAACCATAATACTTTACCAGCTTTTGTTACATAGAAACCAAACCATCTTTTGAAAAGTAAACAAAAGGCAGGAGCAATATGTTTCTAACAAACAAAACTCCTAAAGCATGGACAAAATAACATGGGTTTTTAATGCTACCAGCTCAATGTACCAAGCTTGACCGTTTTCTTGCCTTTCTTTCTGGTGGTGCTAAAGCAGCCAGAATGCTCCTGCACAGGACAAAGCAAGGTTTGCCACTGGGATCCTCCCAGACCTGTTTGAGAGCTTGGGGATGTCTTTGGGGGAAGAAGGGACAAAGATCACTGTTGTTAATGGGACCAAACACCTAAAAAGGCAGGAGCAATAAAGGAAATGTGAACTCCCCAGGCTGATTTGCTCAGGATATGAGACTTATTTGATCACACTGAGTACATGTATCTGCCATTTCCCTCCTACTTCAAGGTCTTCTCAATCCCCTGGCTCAGTTCAACTACAGTTGATAAAGAATAAGGATCCTAAAAATATTATGTTCCCAGAAGTGTAATTAAAATTAGAGTGTAATATAAAGGAGACACTCTCCGTTCTCTTTTCCTTTTTTCCATTGAGGATGTATCTTTTACTGTTACAAAGGTTAAGTGCTTTCTAATTTATTTATTGTTCTGTGCTTAGTATTTCTTTCCTGAAAATTTTGAGCTTGTAAATTTAATAAAGAGTTATAAATGTAATAACAGCAGTAATTACAGATGTCTTGCAGATCTAAAAGCTGTAATCTTCAGAGTCCCAGACTAGGATTTCCCCTTTCTTACTGCTGTACAGTTACTAAAATGATTAGTTGGAAAAATCCTATAACGGGGAACCAAAAGATTATGAAATATGCTCATCTTTTCAGCAAATCTGAGTAATAGTTTAAAAACCAAATTATATAAAGGGGACTTAGTGCAGATCCAAGCAAAGGCCAATTATTTTTAGGAGTTTCTATTTCAACTTTGACCATAAAAAGAGAGCAACCTGGAAATTTTGTATCAGCATGCCATTTCCTTTTTCAGCTATGGAATAAATCTGAGTAAATCACAATTTCCCTGCACACGGGAGTGTGGAGCTACCTGTCCAGAGCAAGTGGAAAGCAAGTGCTTTCTCATGTGCTGGCAGAGAATTAAGAGGACAATTGTACTCAAAGCTCCTCCAGCAACTTCATCTAAATATTAAACTTAATTCCTTGAGAGGTTTAATTACAGCCCTTACTGCTGCTCAAGTGATCCCTGAATGGGATATTACTCCCATTATTAGCATTTATTACAGGATAGATATTTGATATTACTGCACTTGTCACTATCTTTACCAGAGTGCACCAGTGAATGAGGATGAGTGGGAAGCGGGAGACAAGGAATCTTCTCGGGCTCAGGTTACGCCCACTGCACTGAGAGGAAATGTGTGTATGGGAAGCACTTCTGAGGGACCCTGCTCGGTGTTGACTCACATCCTGATCTGTGCCAGTTCCCATGGCACCGACCCCGCAGCATGAGCTGCAAGTGGAGCTTCATCCCTGATCTCAGACCTGGAGCTGGGTCAAGGGTCACCAGGAGATCCCCCACCAGGGACAGGGCTGTGTTCAACTGCACACACACCAAGGCTTTGATTCCTAAACCAAAATCCCACCAGATTTGGGCACAGTTTTCAACTCAACTGTGTGGATTGCAGAGGACAAACTGTACGTACACCGAGACTCACTGTTGCAGGAGAGGAGCTGCTTGTACTCTTAGCAAGCTCCTAGAAGTATTGCAACAGAGGTGCACGAGGCTCATTTTTGTTAATTCCCCCTCCCAAGCCTGTTAGGAGCATGCCAGGGATTCCCTGGGGCCCTGGATCCCAGGTAGAGCCATTTCCATCTCAATTCTACTACTGAGTAATTAGAGAGGCAAAAAGCAGTGGAGAGCAAGGATGCCGTTTCCATGACTCGCTCCTCTTCTCTTGCACATATATTGCTACAATAAATCCCTTACATACTTTGTGTAAGTGCTACATAAGTTAATAAATAGAGACACTTAAACTAAGTTGGCCCTTCTCCTTCCAGGCAGGAGACACACGTTCATCCCCTGATTTACACGTGTCCCTGCTACTGTACAAGTCACTACACTAACATGCCACTTCCCATCCCAGAATTTCAAAACTGTGCCTAAATACTGAATAACACAGCTTTTTGGAACACAATACTGTCAATTTTTAGAGACTGAACTTTAGCTGAACATCAGCGAAATGGAGCTCTACAAAACTGGGGCGTCATCTTCTAACAACTGCATTTCACAGAAAGGTCACCAACTTCATCAGCACATATTGCACATCTCACTTCCATCAGACGAGCTGGGAGAAGAGTCCATCTGTTGTCAGTAGAGATGGAGCCCTTCACGCTTAAATTTGCATTAAGTACAATATACAAAAAGAGTGCAGTGGAACAAAGCTTCTCCACACACACATGCACAGAGTAAAAAAAAAAATAACACAGCTTTTTCTTAATACAGATAATCAAAATTACTTTGAGGATTCTGGTATCTACACCGATTAATTTTGGCAGCTGAAGTACCTTGCTGCATTCACTATTGTATTTCTTGGACCATGAGAATAAGGAGTTAATAAAGGCAAATTTGGGTTTCTTCAGGTCCAGACAGGACAATTAATCATACCTCTTACTGAGTAAAAAACAAATTAGAAAAATAATCAGTCACAGTGAATCATTAGGACACACCCAAGCACAGTTACTATGGTGGATTTTACCCACACTCATTTGCACAACATAAAATACAGCTCCAAGGGCTAAGACTGTTCAACATCCCTTCAAACAGATCAGAGTCTGAAATGTTGCTGTGTTAAATGTAAGAGTCTGCTGGGTGATGCTGGAAGAAGCTGCACCGTGTCGTGGTGAGAAAGGAAAAGACTTCAAAGCAGAAAGTCTCGCTTCCTTCCCTGCTCACCCCCCACCCTCACGCCTTCCGCTCCCTTACCCCACCATTTCAGGGGAGAAACGATGGTGACTGAGGCTCCACGTACCATGTGCATCAAAGAATTCATCATCTGAGCTGTCATCTGAATCCCTGGCAATGCTCTGCATCCTCCACTCGGAGATACTATGGCGCGAGGGACTTGCTGGAAAAAACAGAAAAGCTTGATTCGATACGCTACAGCGGCAACACGGAGAGTTCCCAACATGATCTTTGCTGGAGGGAGAATCATGTGTTCTCTATGAAAATTCCCTGCTGCAATATTAAAAACCCTAAACCCCGATGATGCTGGTGTGATGTCAGTGTACCGCTTTACAGATCCTGTCTGTTTACTGTTGTTAGAACCTGCCAGCAAGATGCTACATTAAAGCAAGCTGCTGCTTGGATCACTCTTCTGCTATTTTGAATGGCAGCTATTTATACTTGTTAGTAGGACGTGCAAAATCAGCTGGGTTTTAAAGTTTGCAATTAGGAAGGAAGCAGGCTGATTGGAGGCTTTCTCCGTGCCTCTCATCAGCACACAGACTGTGCCTCTGCCTCGCTAACTTTTGGGTGGGTAGCTAAGCAGAGCAGCCTGGAGAGAAATAATCTGTTTTCTGGAAGGAAATTGCTTCCACACAAATTGGATTAGAGATCTATTTAAACTTTAAACTTGAATGATTTAAACAACGTGCTGTCCAACTACTTCATCAGGAGCTGTCGGAGCACGGTCCTGACAGAGCAAGGAGAAACCCAACAGTCCTTTGGGTGCTGTTTGCCCTCCTGTTCTCACACCTACCTTGCTCCCCTTCACTTTCCCCTTCAGAGTTCCCTGTACTAAATATAATCATATTATGGCTTTTTTCTTTTATTTTTTTATTCAGATATAATTTAGCAACGATCCAGCCTGAGCTCTTCTGGGCTGAACTTGGCATAGATCAGCCGCCTGCTGAAGGGAGCACCGTCCAGAGAACGATGAGAGAGGGTTTCTCCCCTCGTGCCTGTCACACAGCACACACAAAGCACTTGCAGCAGCCACCTAATCCAGTAAAAACCTGAGGAGACTGACAAATTCTCATTTAGCATATTCAAGACGCGGAAAGGCTCCGGTGACTGTGACAGCTGCACGAGCCCTTGCACACCATTGTTCCAACAGCGTTAAATATACAAGTAAAATTCTTTTAATTTTTTATCTGTTTGTCAGATGGAAAGAGGAGGGAGACCCTGTGCAGAGTCATCTAATTGCAGCTCAGCAGCCCCCAGCACCCACCACCCACCCCTCGGGGAGCAGCAAGGAGGCGGCTGGCAGAGCAGAGCTAATTCATGCCGGAGTGACGTCAAGGCACTCGCATAATAGTTGCTAAAAATAGAGCATATAATAACATATGGAATGGTGACAAGGGTCCTGCTATCAGAGGTCTCACTCGGGTGGTAGGGAAAGGACTGAGATCTTTGGGAGAAAAGGCATTTTTTTTCAGCTGGAGGTGGCGGCACGTCGCGACAGCCCTCCTTGCTTCCACATGGTAATATACTGCCAGCATGGAGGAGGATTAAAATATCTGCATGACGTACTTCCCAGCACATCACAATTAATTTCTTTCATTACTTTTTCTTGTAAAAGCCGAGACATTCTGCAGTTGAAAAGAAATTCCTGCCTTGTTCCCAGTGAAAACGTTCGAGTGAAATCCTGAGAGGTCTGAAGACTCCAGCTCCCAGTGAACACAGCAGCAGTGGAAGAAGGGTTTGCTTGTACAAAGAGCATAATGGGAGATGGGTGTATCAATATAAAATCCTGGTGCAGGCAAAGTAGCCAGCATTTTTATCTTTATGCAGTGATTTATGAAGCATCTGGTAGGTTCTTCCCTGGGGCTCACTCGAGTGAGTCATCACAAGGTAAAACTACTGCTCCTCTCTCATTCACCCCGCGATGAAATCAGCGATGGAGTGAGAAATAAAAATGGAGACTCAACTCGCAATATTTAGTGCATATCAGAGATGGAGAAGCTTCACTCACCCAAATGTTCCCTTCCACTGTCACTGGAAGAAATTCTACCCCTTGGGGTTTTCAGAAAAATCAAGACTTTTGTTTTTCCCTCTTGCAGTGAGAGCTGCTCTAACTCTGCTAACCAGCTGAGCTTGACTAAAAGGAGAGGGAAATGCTGAGGGTTCAAACCTTCTGGCTGTAACTCACTGGGGCTTCACCCCTTTGTACAGAACAGTTTGAGGAAGGGAAGAGTTCAGTACAGCAAAACAAGGGAGAGGGAGGGACAAAATCCAGGGCTCAAAGCTGAGTCCTTACAGGGCATCCACAGGGGACCTTTAACATCAAAATCCTGAAATCTCCCTGAATGGTGTTTCAAAGGGAATATAACTGTGATCCATGGTCCCACCTAATCCCAGGGTGAGGTGTCATCTCCAAGCAGCTACCGCACATCATCACCAGAGGACAGCAGGAGCCCCCACCCACCTTTTGGGGTTCCTGCCTCAATCTCCCCAGTAGCTGAAGAGGTGCTTTACTGTGTGAGCTACACTGCAGCATCCATGGAGAGAAACACCCTTCTGAAATGAACCAATAACCCTGGCCAAGGAGCACAGGTACCTGCTGGGACACAGCAGACAAGCAGATATCCAGGAGGGAGCACCCCTGAAGGGCCTTGTGGCTCATGGGTAGCAAGAACTCTGTCTCTCTGTGCTGCTGGCTGACACTCCACTTTGCCAGCCAGCTCCTGCCTGCTCCTCTACGGTGTTTTCATAGCTTCTCTGCTTTTGACATTGGCAAGAACTCTGCCACGTGACACTGAGTCACAGTTATGGGATGACATTCTCAAACCCAAAACAAGCCACCTGAGAAGACTGAGCCTGTGACACCAGCAGAGAAGGCCTCTGAGTTAACAGCACCCCCAGCAGAAATACACATTGTCCCAAAGGTACCTGACACAAGCAGACATGGGCTGACCTCCACAAAGCCCAACCTCCATGCAGTTCAGAAGAGCAAGTCATCTTACCTCCTCTCTTTGAAGACCGTGAGGACTTGGAAGAAGTTGACCATTGCTTGGTGAGCGACCTCCCAGAGGCTGGTTCACTGTTGGCAGCAGAATCCTCAGTGTCAGCAGCTGAAACTGTGTTGGCTTCCACTTCCTTCTCCCCTGGAGTGTCTTTGACACCGTGCTGCTCGGGGTCACTTTCACCGCAGAACTGGGCCATCTTCTGAGCCAGCATCAGCTGGGCCTCCTTCTCCAGGCGCCGGATGTCCTCGATGGTGAGCCCGTACCACTCGTCCTGCCAGCACCACGCCTGGCGGTGGGCTCGCACCATGACCTTCCGCAGGCCTGCAAAGCCAAACACCCCCGTCACCAGCGCTACAAACTGCAGGATTCAACATGTTCCCTTCCCAAAACCTCAGGACACAGTGCCCAGGATATTCCAGTGACATCAAACCCACAGTGCTGCAGCGAAGGACCTTCACATAGTCAGGGTGGCAACCTGGTCACTGTGTGTGCTTTATCTCCTAAATTCTTGGTAACCAACCACGCCCTGAGAAATTAGCCAAGTCTTCTGTGACTGTTTTCAACTAGGGAAGGGATTTCCTAATTCTGGATGGAGGACTTTTGTCCTCTTGTGAGTGCCTGCTCTAACGAGGAAGAGCCACACAAACTGTAATTGCAAACCCCTGAATTTCTGGTAAGTTGTAACATTTAGATCCAGACATGGATGTTCCGAGACAAAAAAAAAAAAAAAAAGCCAACATCAACAACAAAACCCCACTGATTGTTGTTTTTCTTAATCCAGAAATATTTCAAGTCATTCCTTGATGAACATTACACAGCCCACCCCAATTGTTACATGACAGAAGCACATCCCACATCAGCAGTGCTAAGCTTAAAACCTTTCCTTTCCTTGGAAACCTGATTTCTGCACCTGATTTCTATATATCAGTGAAACAGCATTACAAATATGAGCTTCTGAGATAATGGGATAGAAAGCAAAGTAAGGGAGAGAATAAAGATGCTTTATTTTGCAGATACCATCTGTCTTCTGAGAGAAACGGAGCAGGCAAAGCCAATTTAAAATATTTCAATGCATCACATATCTGAAAGGAAGAAATGCCTCAGTATCAACACACAAGGCACCAGGCACCAGATATTTTCCTCAAGACTTAGACTCACTGGTCAACATCATAATACCAGTGAGACTTTTAAAACATTATAGTCACTTAGGATTTCCACCAATATTGTTCCTTAAAAGCTCATGACAGATCAAAACTCCAAACTGTTATTTATTGTAGCACACAGCAGAAATGGTGCTTTAAAAGCTTCTGTAAATACCAACCAACTGATGTTCAGAAGTCCTTCTGAAAATAACTATTCAATTAATGGAGCCGCCCTCCACCTCCAGGAGCCAAAGTGGGATGGTCCTACTGTGTGCAGGGTTTCTGAGGTGTTTCCAGCAACATCTGCTTCACTGTTGTACAAAAAACCTTAGATCTCATTACTGTCACAGTTTCTATGATATTCAGCCTAAATATCCCTTTTGTTTTCAGCAATCATTTTTTGGGGGGGGGGGTTGTTTGTTCGATTTTTTTTAAAACAAACAAAGAGTGTATTTTTATATGTTTCTCTCCTTACAGGTCTGAGCACTTCATTGCTCTGCTCTTTGGTCAGTTCTTAATGCCACCAGCCCTCCCAAGCCAAGCTATCAGGAGGAAATGGCTTCTGAGATCAGCACTAATGTCATGGACCAGAGAAACCTGAACTTCATTTGCACAGTAAGATTAAATTTATCAATATTTGATGCATTTCTCTGCCTGACTTTCAGAAGGGAGGTCCCTGTGGGAGAGGGAAGTATGAGCCAGCAGACTGCGACCTTCTGGGGGCAGAACAAGCAACTTAATTGTGTTCAGACTTAGTCGAGATTCAGAGTTATTTCCCATATCAGATTACTTTTTGCAGAACTACAGGAGGATGTTTTAGCCTCTTCACCTCCTGTTATGATTGACAACCAGCAGAGCTTGACGACGAAGATTAAACTCCCATCACACCCACACTGAAAGCCAAGGAAACATTTCTCTCCCTCTAATTCAGTCCCTAACACCACAATTGTCCTCCGGACTTCCACATCCAAAATGTCCACTTCTGCCTTGCTTGGAACACCTTGAAAACAGAGTGTGATCAGACACAGAAGTGAACGTCCCCCTTCCTCTCATCCCAAGGCTTCCTCCATTCAAGGGCTCAGCAGGCTCCGCTCACGCTCCAGGATTCAGCCTTGATCTATCAGTGCATCAACTCCTCAGAAATTCTCTGTGTAGAGGCACACATGCCACCAACCACATACCTGTGTTTTAATGGACTAACATCACAGGGAACATGAAAACCACGTGGGGGTAAAGAAAAAGTCTCTTGAAGTTCCTCTCTGCCTTGTCAGATCTCAAAAAATTGCCTGTACTGCTTCCTGCCAACCCACAGACCCCCTGTGTGCCCTGCTCACACTGCTTTGATTAGACATCCCAAATCATCCTTCCTTAAAACCTTGTTCCTTTGAAAATAGGATGGCACTACAGGGCTTCACAGCTGTTGTGTCTCTACCCCTCCAGGTTAGTTATGAAGTCAAAAAGACAGATTACTTTCCCAGTCTCTGGCCTTCACTGGGATGTGCCACTGCTCTTCTGTAAACACAGGGAGAAAAGCTGGAGGAGAATGAGGCTGTGCAGGTACAAAAGAAATGGAAAAATAAAAGTTATGGCTTGCAGAGAAAGTCTCCAGTGCTAGGGAAGAGAACTTGAGCAGCTCCTCCATGCACAGCAGTGAAAATATCACTGATTTCCTGTTCAGCCTCAGCTGCAGCCTTCCAGCAGGCAGGAGGGACACTGGGGACACACCGAGGGCCCCACACAGCTACAGGAGTTCAGGAACCAGCTACTAATGACTGACCTCACTTGTCCAGACACTGCTTCCCTCCTCGTGCCATGGAAAAAATCAAGTCCTAAAGCATTCTTGCATTTTTGTAGCTTTTGTTTAACAAAAAACAAACCACCCAAACAAACAAGAAAACCACACATGCACAAACATTCGCATGCAGATTGATTTCAGAGTACCCTGTCACTGTACATTGATTTAATTATAACATTTCCCACTGCTCTTCGGAGAAAGATCATCTGCGAAGAGTTGAGCAGGGTGCAAACATGTAAATCACTTGGCTTTCAGCTCACCACCTCAGAAGCTGGTTGCAAACATGAGGTGTTGACTCTCCTAAATGATTTGTGTTGTTGAACTTCATCACACAAAAGGAAGTGCAAATGACCATGAGGCAAGCCAGGACAGAGAGAAGTCTTCATCTGAATTTAAAAAGCTTTGGTCTGTAATTCTGGGTTTGCCTTTCAACATGAAGTAAAAATAGTAAAGGTAACAAAAACTCAATGCAAAAAACCCCTCAACTAAATCAGAAAACCCACCAACAAATCCTGCTCCAAACCACCTCAATATCCATATAAAGCAACTGTTCAGATATCCATTGATTCTGTACCCAGTGGCAACATCCCAAAGCATTTTATAACACACTTTCACAGTTTCCTGGCAGCAAATAAACGATGCCTGATTTTCCCTGTGCAACAGTGTTTCCCTGACAGTCACAACAGATCCCATAACCTTGTCAGTAGGTTCTGGTTGTCTGAATGCACCCCATCAAAGGCCACCTGCAGTTACCTCCTTACTTCTCTGCCCTCTCTTGCTCAGACCCATTACAAAGAAAAGCCTGTGGTCACATCCACATTATTCTAACTGCAACCTGCCTCCCCTTGGAAAGATAAAACTCTACCTTTGGACTCCAACAGGCAGTGGATGAACTTAGTCATTTGAGTGCTTTAGTCAAGCAAAAGTTCTGCAAAAGTGCTTTTTAAAACCACTTCATTACTGTGCAGCAATTTGGGCATATTTAGCCTAAGCAGTGGCTTAGACAAAGCTCCAGTTACTGGGATGGAACACACTTTGCCACAGCATATAATTAATAACCCATACACAGTCAACACACTTGTTTAACAACAAAAGACTCAGAGCCCACGTGCACCATTAGGAAGCAAGTGGGAGCAGAACATTATGCAGTGCCAGTCCAATTAAACTTAAAATCCATGGAAAGGAGTAAAAAAGCATACAAATATTACAGCCAAGTAGACTAATAGCCCACAATCACAATTTTAGTCTGTGTCTCAGGCTGTCAAAGCACTGAGTAACTGTCCAATTAGTCATAGGAAAGAATGGCTGTTGCACTCAGTGCGACTGAGAACGTTTCAACACCGTCCCCCAGAGTTACTCCCTCTGTGCTCAGCAGCCTTTCCACATTGTACAATCCATCCATCACTTACCTCAGACCTGCTCTTTTTTCAACCCATTCTCTAATTTTAGTTTGTACCACTAAGTACTCCCCTCCTCAGGCAGAGTTTGGATCCTGCTGTTTGTTTCTGCCTCTGTTCTCTTGCCGACTTGGTGACCCCACACAGAGCTGGATGATTCTCCAAGAAATAAATTTGCAGGGCTTGGGAACAGAGGAACCAGGAGGAAAATGCCAAGGAAGGAGGGGCTGAGCCACCAGAACATCTCTGGCTCCTAGGAGCTTGGTCTACCATCAGCTGTACAATGCACAAAGGTCTCCATCTGCTTTTGATCACCACCTGAAAGCCCCAAACTGGGATCAGCATCTAAGCCTGGTCAGTCCTGTTGCAGCCACATCCTTCGGTCTTAAACATCCTGATACCTTGCTGGCTGTGGTGAATATGCTGTGGCACTTTGCCCACTCACTAATGGCTTCCCCATGGCTCTCCCACGGCAGAGGAGGCCACGCAGCTCCTGTAGATACCCAAAGCTTTTGCTTTCACTTTTCGCTCACTCTACTTTGTCTTGCCTTAAAGGCTTTTCTGATTTTATGCATCTTAACCACTTTGAAAAACAGTATTTGCCATCATTATAACAGAGTGGAAAAGCTTTTGAAAGGCAGACAATGAGCTGGCTCTGCTCTCTGCAAAACCTCAATCAAGAGGGAAATGGCAGGCAATCTTCCACAGAATACAAAAGAAATGTTTCTAAGGGACCACAGTTAATCTATGCCAAACACCTCTGAACAACTGTAAGAGTCACGTGCTGCTTTTCCATTTAACAGATACAATGGAGTTGTTATTCTGCTCCCGTGTTTTCCAGCATACACTAAATTAACCCGTGTCACCAAAATGCCAAGGGAGCTCATTGCAGAGAGGCACTTGTAATACAGCCTACAGCACGTAAAACTTCCATCTGTGGGTAAAGGAAAAGCAAAGGAGCTTTAAGAAAACAACCTGTGAGCATTCAGAGAGGGGTGCACACTATTCTCCACTGCTCTATCAGTGTTTTCCACATTAGGTCTCAGGAGCATGGTATTACTGTAAAGAGCTATAAAATTACTTATGCTACACTCAGGCACTTCATGGAAGATTTGCTTCTCAAAAGGAGAGTTGTAGAGGTCATGCAGGAGGATTTACTGTGTACAGAAAAAAGGTACCATCCTCTACACAGCCTTCTCTTTGCCAGAGCACAGCCATAGCTCTGCCCCTTTTTTTTTTTTTTGAGATGGAAATGCTTTTTTAATACATTCTTTAGGTTTTTCACCTGGCCATAGATCCTGTTGTTTGTGGCAAGGCTCAGAAACTGTATCAGCTGTGTTACAGATTTTCTGCAAAGAAAAAATTACTGCCAGCACTGCCACCATTCAGTTACTAAACAACCAATTCCTCCCTAAAAGTCCTGACCTAAGAGTGATGGATCCTTTAAAGCAGCACATTAACTTACAACTCAGAGCTGTCTGTGACCCACCACAGGTAACAGTACAGTGATGTGCAGGGTCCTGAACACCCCAGAGATGTATGGCCACGCAGAGACCCCTCAGACCTGTCACAAGGCAGGTAGAAACTAGGGATGCTCCAGGGAGTGGTTTTCTGGAACCACTCAGCTCTCAGGAGTGAAGCTTATTTCTTTAGGCAGCCCTTCAGGATGGATTTTGGCCACAACGAAGAAAACTGGCAGATTTTGAAAATGATCTGGCAAGTTTAACAGACTAATCCTTATCTAAAAAAAAAAAAAAAAGAGAATGCAAGATCTTGCCTACACAGAGACTTGAAGCTCTTTCAGTGGGTACACGTGCTTTGGATTTGTACATACCACGATTATAAGGGATAAAATAACAGGGTTTTTTCTGAGCTGACACACAGAGTCATCAGATCTGAGACTCTCACAGACATGTCTCGGGATATGATGCATTGCACACACCTCACCTTTGTGTTCTGATTCAGAAACATCAAGGAGCTGACAGTGAACTCTGCAGGACTACAAATGCTCACCAACATCGTGGATAAACCGCTCGATCTTCGACTGCATCCCCCAGTATCTGAACTCCACTTTACACAGTTTGTATGCACACATGATGGGGTATTTCCCAGGGTTGTTCTTGTACTCTTGAATCCAATCTTCTGAGAGGGGCCCTCTTTTAGTCTTCACTGATTTATACAGCTTTGGATCCTCCTCAACTTTGTATTCATGTGGAGGAATAGGATCCTTAACAATATCAATGGGATCTATAGAAAGAGAATGGAAACAGTAAGATGTTTTCTATTCCTGAACAAAAGAAGAAAACATCATTTCTGATGAGTTATCTCTGTATTAATAAGTACCAGAAGCATTACGGCAATTTGGTTTCTTTTTACTTACACTCAAACAACTGATATTTTAATTGTTTATACACTGCTGCTGGGCAGAGATCAGCTCTGCCAGAGGAACAAGCACACACAGTTCCTGCAAACAGAGGCTTTGCTCCAAATAGATGTTTCTGCCCACAGTGGCTGCAGATCCACTCTGGCAGCTCTGCACACTCTGTCTTTCCAGATCCATAAAGATCTGTTGCACATTCCATCTTTCAGCTTTTCTAGTATCACTCACAGTGCTCCAGCTGTCTCATCCAAGACAGTTAAATACACCTGCCCTGCTATGGAATACACTACCCACAGAATATCCATCAAATGAGGGTACTGGGAACTCCTCACCTGCTATTGTTAGACCAGATGTACGGAGGAAGGCAGAAAGCCTAAGTCCTAATTATCAATCCAACAACAGAAAAGTGGAAACTGGGAGCGCAGTGAACGAACATATTTTAACGATCTGCAACCCCCACCCCAGAGCTCAGCAGAAGCATCTGAAGTTTGGATTGAAGGGCAGGATCGCACTTCCCAAGGAATGACAGCTCTGCTGACACCTCTCAGGGAGGCAGCATGACTCGAGCCTGTTTGTTCAGCACTGCAAACCTGATCAGACAGGCTCAGGAACGAGGCCAGTCTGCAAAATAAAGGAATTTAAATCATGTAACACTCCAGTGAAACTGCTCAGGGTTATGGCCGCGTCCCATACGGCTCCAGCAGCCACACAGCCTCAGGATGTCCTTTCCCAGGGCTGCCAGGACTCAGCTCCAGCTTAACACTTCTCCAGCCTCAGCAGTTCCTGAGCAAGGGATGTCTCTATCCCAGGGATGCTTCAGCCCTGCATGGCTGTCATTGCCAGCACTCTCTGTCACACAGCCGAGTCTCGGGAAAACGCCATGGGCATGGACCAGGATGGAATGGCAGGACAGAGAAATTGCTACAACACTTGCCATTCTCTGCCTTTTTATGATGTTCCCTTTTGCCTTTTCTCATAAAATCCTTATATTAACTCAATCTTCTAAAGCCAGCTGAGAAGCTGAGTTTTAATCTGCATGAGGACAAGACTAAAAGGAGAGGGAGCAAAAATAAAATGCACCTTCCTGCTTCAAAAGTGCAGACAGGAATAATTTCCATACCCACAAGGGAGCCTCACAAATATACAGCAATATTTTTACAATTATACAGCAATATTTTCCTCTTCTCTGGTTATTTCTACTTATTACCCCCAAATTTATTAGATGTCTTACTCCTCTCTGGAGCTGCATAAATAAGAGGGAAAAGCATCAGCTTCAATTTACAGACGGGGGATTCAAATTATTTCCATGTGATTTACATCAAGCCTAGAAGAGAACCCAGGTGTCCTCATTTTACTTGATGTAACCCTACCCACAGTGACACCCCGGGAGGGTAGGTTTGTGTTTAGCAGGGATGGAAAGGCAGATAGGACACACCAAGCCAAAAAAAAAAAAAGCAGAGTGAAAGAAAAAATAAAGGGAAAAGGCTATTTACCTAAAATAGTTTGCCTTTTTTCTGCAGCAGAAAGGTTGAACACGTTGCTATGGTCTCCTGGATCAGTTTTGTAGTACGTCTCAATATCGATAGAGAACTTCTCCACGAAAGGACACGTGTACCTGAAAGCCAGAACAACAGCTTAGAGTAAATCAGCCTCAAATCCCAGCCAGCCTTCACTCATGTTTTACCTCAGATACGCTTAAAATACCAACTGGACAGATTAAAGAGATTGTTCTTTAATAACTCCTTAAGACTGGAGCTCACCAGTTTTCAGCAAGGAGATAAATTTTGGGCCCACTATACTAAAAGTGATGTTATGAAACACATACTAATACAAGGACACCCTGGAAATGCTTCTGTGCAAGGAGAAAAGAAGAGCTCCTGTCTGAAATCTAGGGCAGAATAAAATATGGACTGGTTCTGTGCAGCACAGGTTTCCTGATCAACTGATTGACTCATGGGCATTTCAAGGGAAGAGATACAAACTGACTGGAAGTGGACTTTAATCACTTGAAAGTCAGGCAGCTCCACTATATTCAGCCATTGGCAATAGCCCAACGGCAAACACTGACTCCCCACCTTTCCCAGGACCAATGTCAATCCAAGAGAGCAGCTAAAACAGAACTAGGAAACTTTTCCAGGTTTTTTGATAAAAATATCCATTAAAGCCCTTTTATTATGAAAGATGACAGCAATATCAGACTTGTAAATCTGGCGAAATGCAAATGCTCTAAACCAGAGCAACTGGCATAAAGGCTGTTTATTCCAGGGTATCTGAAGTCCTCCCAGACAAAACCAGCTGAAATAAGGAGGTCCCAGAGGGCTCCACAGAGCCTCTGGCTCTCTTCCCTCCTCAGGGTGAAACCCACAGAATGTAGGTTCCTAGTTAAATGACAGAAAGACAGTTCCCAGAAAAGAAGCACCAGATTTATTTATATATTTATTAATATTTTTATTCCCTTCCCCTGTAGAACAAACAAATCCTGTCTTCCTTGACAGTATTCAGCGTGACATCTGTCCCAGCACCGGGTACATTTATAACTTCCCTGAGCTAGCAGATATCTGCAATGTTAAGCAGAACATGCAGTGCAGGATGCAAGACTAAATAAAAACCATTCAAGATTTCCCACGCTTTGATGGACAAAACAGCTCAACATTTTAGAGCAGTGAGCCACAAACTCTCCAGTAATGTTTGCAGTCAGCCCAGGCAACGCTCGCGCTCCGGAGATTAAGCACTGCCGAAGAATTTTAGGACTCGACCCTGCTTTTTCTAAAAGGATATTACTGGGGAGGGAGGAGTGGTTCAGTTTTACCTTGTCCTGGTGTAAGGATAAGCATTCCATGATTCCTCTTCGACTCGCAGAGCTGCCTTGGGCAGTATGGACCGGAACCAGCTGGGGATGTGCATCCCAATGTGATACACCTTGTGAGTGTACTGCCCGTTGCCTCCCGGCCCATCCACGTAGGGCCTGTTCTCCAGGATCTCCACCCCGCTGCCTTCCCCACATGTCTCCTCTCTGCTCTTTTTCTGAAAGGGAAAGTCTCACACAGTTAATCTTTCCAGGTTGTTGTACATACCAGGCTCTCAAAGTACATGGACCCTGGGGATGGTTTCTAGGACTCCTCTGAAAGAGAGAACTGTAGCAGCACCCTGGCACTAAGGTTACCAAACCTAGAGACTATAAAGGAAAAATTTAGAGACTCATCTGGCCAACACAAAAACAGAGAACTGACTTATTAGAAATCCTGTGAAAATTTTGATTTGGATACTAAGTTTGAATGGAGATCTACTGACACCTCAGTTCCTGCTCCTGTAGCAGGTTTACCCATCACACCTCAAAACTTGGCTCCAGCTGTGAATCACCCACCAGCAGGAAAATCTTCTACATCAGCAGATGGCACAGAAAAGGGAGTTTGTTCAGCCTGGCATGTTGCTGTGGTGGTGTATCAGCATGAAGAATCATACACACACTTGGCACAGCATCATCTCAGGCTGGACATGAGGGGGAACTTCCTTACTGGAAGGGTAGTCAGACATTGCAAGGGGCTGCTCAGGGAGGTGGTGGAGTCCCCATCCCTGGAGGTGTTCAAGAAAGGGCTGGATGTGGCACTCAGTGCTCTGGGACTGGCTGACAAGGGGGTGATTGGTCACATGTTGGACTCAATGATCCTGGAGGTCTTTTCCAACCTAAATGACTGGGTGATCACAGTGTTAAAGACCACTCTATGACCTAATCCCACAGGATTTGGGGGCTTGTCACATGTGATCTGGCCTGGCAGCAGCTCTCCAAGAAGAGACTATGCTCTGCTAATTAAGATATTTAGAAGAAACAGCCCAAGTTTGCCAGAATGCACATTGCACCCCTTGGCAGCCTCCAGATTTTGGCTTATTTGTGGGATTGTCCCTCATTGAGAAACCTGGCAAAAATTCCTTCAATAAAAAAAATACTAATTTCAGTGCTTCTAAGAAGAGCTAGAGGCAAACCAAATATTTATTAATTTCTAACACACTTCAGCAGATTGGATGATGTATAACCTTCATCATTTCCAAACAACAGATTCATAAGCATTTTGAGTTCATTGTCTATATTAGAGAGCACAGTACTTCGAAAATTAAGGGGGGGAAAAAAAGGAATTTTATACCAAGAATCAACCGTGAAATGTAACACAATAACAACTTTTCATTTCTGGCATACAAACAATTCAGAGGATAACATGGTTTAACAGAAAATTATTAATAAGATGCAAAAGATCAGCTTCTCATCTTTTGAGAACAAGATGATAAGCCAACAGAGCTATTTAGAAGTAAATAGCTCTGTTTTTAAAGAGCTTTCAAGTGATTTAAAATTTAAACAGCCATAACCAACAAACCTAAACAACTGACAATCTAAATAGTAAGTTTCTTCTCACTCTACAAACTGCAGTAGAAAAAAATAGAAAAATAGGAAAGTACTTTTTTTATAGTTTGTTTCTAACACTCAGTTGGCAGTTCATTAAAGCACACATCCTCTTCAAACAAATTACTGACTTTCAGTTCTTATATAAGCACTGACCAAGTCCTGTACAAATATTTATGACAATAACATTAAATAATCTTGATGACCCCAAAATCTGGTTAATTCAAAGGTCTTGGAAAAGGCAGTAGCCCAGCCAGCACAGTGAATGTGTCAGACAGAATAACAGTACAGCATCTGCTCTGAACAGTTCATACAAATTATGGAGATCTAGAGTTTTATTGTATGGCAGAGGCACATGGAAATCATAAGCAAAGGGAAGATGGGTTCTCTTCATGCCAAGTTATCGCAGCAGAATTGGCCATCAGATGGATTTAAAACTCCATTCTAGAGCCCAGTCTATTCTGCAAGTCCTCATTTGGGATCAAAACACCCACACACAGAGCCAGCACTGACATTCTCCACTTGGCTCTTCCCTCCTCAGCCAGTTTCAACAAAAATCTCTCTGCATGAAGATGAGCTGCCTGGTTCTCATCCTACACTAGAACCCTGGTGACCTGCCATACCAGTCAATTTTTTTTTACATGAATACTTCCATAAGGAGCTTTTCCACATGACCTGGTAACACTGAGGTTCTCAGCCAGAGCTGATGGTGGGAGATGTCAGGGTGGCACCATGCTCTGGCCCCAACACTTTGTGAGGAGACAAAGAAGGCAAAAAAGCAAGTCCACTGAAACTCTTTCTGGAAATCAGTTCACATCCCACTTCTGATTCCTGATTTTATTTACTTTTATCACCTGCAGCAGACTGCAAACCCTGTTCTGAGAGCAGGGCATGCTTCCTCCTTCAGCCTTTCCAGGTGACCAACTCCAGCCCACAGCCTCTGTCACCCAGTTTCAAACCTTAAGCAAATTTTGGCCCTACACATTCCTCCTACTTGTCACTTCATCCACATAAGATATGACAAGGGCAGAAAGAACATTTTCTTATATGAATATGAAATAAAAGCTGCAGCTCTGCTGATAAAAAAAAAAAAAATCAAAGATTATATCCCAAACTATCTTTAGAGCCAGGACTTTTGAGTCAGGCCAAATTTATACTCAAAACACAACACATTGCTGGGAAGGATAGTATGATCATAGAGAAACTCCACACAATAAACCCACACAAAGCTGCTTCCCAGCCCTTCACACCTCATACTTACCAGTTGGCTCGTTGAGAAGGCAAAAAGTGAGGTAAGGAAGAGCCAACAGAGTCAGGTTAGATGATGAACAGTACAATTACTGACCAGTGACTAAGACAAAAAGATTTCTTTCTCATATAATAAAAATAAAGACATCAGCCACATGCACTTGAGAGACCAGGATGATACTCTGGGTGTAAGTGGTGCTGTGAGAGTGAAGCACTTCTGGGAGTGAAGAGCAATTTGCTCTTCAGCCATGAAGCCTTTTCATGCCTATTGTGACTGAGCCACAGCCTGGAGGGGGCTTGTTACAAGGAGTAGTCTGTAAGCAACAATTAAAAAATAACCATAGATTAGGAAAGTATTTGGTGTGAGAAGTGTCTGGCAAGGCCTCTCCACCAAGGAATATCTGCTGGGGGGGGGGCAGATGTACAGGTGTTTTAGGGTCAGTCTCCCAGGTTTCATAGACCCATGTCCCTGTGAGAAGTAGAGACTTTATTGAGCAGATTACCTGTGTCATTACTACTCACTACTAACTGACACAGCATCTTCCCTCTATAAATATCTGAGGAATGGTCCCCAACAAAATCAAAGAGTAGCTGACAGCCTTTATATGCAGGTTATCTAAGCCATGATCACAGTAAACCATCTTATATTGTACTACAACAGGAAATCCAGTCATCCCTTTAGAAGTCCCTCTCTTGTGCTGATGACACTCCATATTCTGCATGGTCCCATCAATAGCTTTTCAGGACAGATGGTGACACAGATCCCTTCTAGCTAAAGTAATAGCATTAAATTACTCATAACAGGGAACCCAGAGAAGCAGATGCACCATGATTAGCAAGAATGCCAGTTACTTAAAGGTTTCTATTAAAATAAATCTCTTGGCACAGCAGCATAGCATGGGACACAGCACATGACCTCAGTACAGCAATCATAGATGAATAATTCCCATGAATGTCGTTTAACCACTGGGCATGCCTAACCCCATTTATCATCTGCTCTTCACAACAGGAGAAAAGCAGCTGGAAACAGAGCCTTCCACAAGCAAAGGCAGGTTGGACAGTTCTCAGATCTTCCATCTCCTGTCCCAGTCAGAAATGTGCCTCCCCACCAGTTTACACAGAGTTTACATCCTGCAAAGCCTTAGTCCAGCAAACCACCTGGCACAGCTGAATGGCACCAGGTGACTCAATGCAACTTGGATATTGTTCTAGTGGGACACAGCTCCCTAAAGGAATGATGATGGATGGCAACAGAAACCCACACAACCTGAGGAGTCTCACCAGAGCTGGAGGAACAGCACTCACACCAGAACACACAGTGCTGGATGAAACAGTCAGGATGTGGCTTACTGGATCAGCTGGAGAAATACAGAACTTAGCCTCTGTAAGCTAAGCTTGGCTTGTAGTGTTTTGCTTTTGGTGAATTAGAAGAAAAAGCAGCCCCACAAACCAGCTCAGAAGAACACCAAGAAGAATATTATCCTAAACCAGAATCCTTCTCCTTGTGTTCCAGCCCAGGCTGCACATGGGCTCAGGTGCATAAGCAGGGAACCTCTGCAAAGCCAACAGCAGTACTGCAAACAGCTCAGGGGTTTAGTTTCTCCTGAAGTTGTCTTTTTTTCATTGTAACTTACTCCTTTGAGCACTGCAGCAATGCTGCAGAGAACAGTGAAGGTTGCCCAGTGATAATGGGTGATCCAGGCATTGTTCTAGCTGTCAAAAATAGATTATAGCAATAATCTTACCTTGTTTCCCACTGATTATTGTTTACAGCACAACCTCTCAATCTAAGTAAGTGAGATAGTAGTTACAAAAGGCTGAGATGCTTTAGCTTCCCACTGAAGTTCTTACATCCCCACAGCAGTGCAGTCACACAGCAGCCAACTCTGAGGGCCCACGAGAGTTTTGATTTGAGATTATTCCAATTATGGAGACTGACAGCACTTGACAAACCTATCATCCACAGATAATGAAGACACAAATCATTGTCTGGAAACAATAACCAGAAGATTTTTTTTGTGGTGTTTCATCCTCCAGATCCCAGTTGGAAACAGGGTATTTTGACAGTCCAGACAAATTCTTCTGGGGGAATGCATTAAAATAACACTGAACTCTTGGGATTTTTTCAGCCCACTTAGACACAGATATGGACACAAGAAGTTTCCAGCCAGTTGATGGTTTCACTTAACAATGATAGCAATGACAGCAAAGGCATCTATGTAACCACAGAACAAGAACATGACAGCAAGTATCCCCAGAGGATCCCTAACATACTTGCTCATATTGTGGCAAGGGAGGCTCAGAAAACATTCCCTATAACCAATTACTACTTTTTTTATTGTTTTGGATGCTAAGGCTACCACAAATGCCAATTAAGTATCCAGAAACAGATCTGTCCTTTGGGAACCAAAGGCTGAAGTGCCTCATGCAAGGCACCAGACCACAGAAATGTCTGAAGCTGCTTAGGAAGGAGGACTCCTGCCATCACTGGAGAGCTTGGAAGACCTGGTTTCACTAATCACACCTCTTCTGTTCAGCTTTAGAAAGTCACTTAAGGTATAAAGGGTTGAGTAACAAAATTTGGGCTGGGAGAGGAACAAACTCCTTGTTTTCAATCACTTCTCTATGCCAAGGGAAAAATACTTCCAGCTATCTTCAGCTGGACATTATCTAGGCTGAGGGATATTTCACTCTTATAACTGATTTTCCAAAGTGTTGCCTTCTTCCCATCACCCACAGCCTTCCTCAACATGCACCTAAAACCAGAAAGCCAATGACAGAGCCACTGGGAAATCCCAAAAGGATCCTGCAATTAATACCTGGTTTATTCTTACCACGTTTTCCCAGCACAGCATTTCTGCACACAGATAACATGTCCTGTGGGGATATTCATGCTCATGGGTGTATCTGCCCTGCCCTCAGCTGTCTCTTGCTGTGTATGACTCAGCTCTGGGTTCTGTTAACCACTCCTTTCTGAGCATTTGAGCTGACATCTAATTCATTACGAGCAATCTGCTTTCACCACCACCAACCTTCTGCTGATGCAGATATCTGATAGACCAGGCCCCATTCATGGGCAAGATTTACTGCAGTTAATCGAAAATCAGGTCTTTGACTACAAAAACAAAGATGTTGGTTCACCCTAAAAGTACAGTAGAGTCATAATTCCCAAGTTGGTTTTTGTTGTTTTTTTTTCTTTTCAAAACTTGTGCCAAAGACCTGAAACACTCAATAAAAACCAGATCATCAAAACCAGGGTGATACCTAAGCAAAAAGCTCTGTCCAGGGTGAACAAAGGAAACAAGAGGATGGTACTGTTCCACTCTTACAGAAGCCAAGATGCAGAACTTCCCATCACATCAAAACCAAAGTAATTTTATCAGTGCACAACACATTCAAAGAGCAAACAGGAGGCTACCTGAATCAAACTAAAAATAAAAAGCACCCTTACTGTTATTAATGCAGGAGAGTGCTGAAGTGGAATTGCACACACAACTTCTTGCTGTCAAAGGTTTTTGTGCCCCAGTCAGAACAGCTGAGTCCTCTCACATTAAAGTTGATGGAATCAACATGAGAGTACCATTTTGAAGAATGAGAAAATAACCTTAAGACGCAGAGCTGCTGGCAGGGCTACAATCTAGTACCCAGATCTTTCAATCCTCAAACAGGGAAGCTTCTCTATTCCTGTTTTGCAGTAGTCAAGCCTTAGAGGTTATATTGGAAAGACAATCTTAAAGGTAAGCAGAGGCTTACATTTAACAATAGGAACACTGCTGCCCCAGGAATGGGTTTTATTAGTACTTTTAAGCCTCTACCTTGTAGGTACAATCAGAAACAATCCACACCAAGTCAGGCTGACAGTCCTTCAAAACTGCTGGAGAACAGCAAGGGACTTGAGTTTTGCTCTTATTACTCAAAGCAAGGCTTGCTCTACCTCACTGTGCACAGTTAATGGGAAACCAACCCCAACCACTCCCACCAGTAAGGCTATTCCTGCCCTTTCAGAAGTTGTGGTCACCACAGGACCACGTGTTTGTTCACACCACATTATGCGTGCAGGCAACTTTAGACTGCAACATCTGTTTCCATGGCAATGGGGCTGCATCAGCAATCCCTGGGTTTAGTTCAGGCCATCCTCACCCAGGCTCCAGCTCTGCACACCAGCAGCACACCAGTGATGTCACCAGTATCCATGGTGCCCACAGCTGAGCTGTCCCTGTGCCCTTTGTGCTCTCACATCCTTCATGGGTGACAATTACTTTAATCCAATTACTGCTGCTAAAAAAAAAAATAAAATACATGAAGGGCCAGTGTCAATACTTATTTAGGGAAGGAAGGTTAGTTTGAGTCAACAAGATAATGATCAGAACACGAGGCTTTACAATAGCACTTTGACTCTGAGGCTCATTGCATCGAACACATAGGAATGACCTGACACTCTGGGGAAAGAGGAAAGAAATCTGTTCCTCATCAGTGGCTTCATTAGTAAAGGGAAAAGAGCAGCTGTTTTAAACATCTCCCTCCTAGGTTTGATCAATGGCTGGGCAATGTGCAGTGCTTCCTTCCATGCAGGCACTCTCCTGTCCCCCAAACACTGATGCTTCACCAGCTAAATACCATTCTGATAGTAACCATACAGGAATTATCACCTGCTTTCACAATACAGCACTCATCAGCTGCAATTTCCAGGCAATTTCCCCTTTGGGTCCTTCCCACCTCTGTAGGGAGCTGCCATCTGAACACTCCAGCCTACAGCAGGGATATTATGGAG
>VYXB01004711.1:64563-133931 GCA_013397135.1 Pachyramphus minor
TTTTTTTTTTTTAAAAAAAAGCCCTAAAAGTTAAAGACAGGACAGGCTGCCAGCAGCAGAGTCCCACAAGATGGAGCAGAAACACGCACAGCATCGATTTGTACCAGTGTTGTAGGAACTGCATTATTTAGAATCAGGGCCAGATATTAATGAAGCTGCTCATATAAAAACAGGATATTTTGGGGACAATCAATTGTGCAGGATCATAAATAATTTACAGCATTAAAAGAACCGTTCTCATGGCCACTCATCAATCACTTCACCTTACAAAGATGCCCAGTCATACTCCTTTAGAGTCAGGGCTGGATGTGCCAGAGGCACATGAATTAGGAATCACTTGATTATGGAGATACCTCAAACTTGTTTATGCCACATGCTCAATCTTTCAAAATGTCTTCTACACTTCCAGCTCAGTATTTCATCTACTTTAAGTATTTCCTTCTGTGTCTTTAAACTGATTTTTCACTGTATTAACTATTCCACAGACACTTTGAATTACTGTCCCTGCTTTAGAGGGAGGCAAAGCGAGTTGCCCATTAGTATATCGTGAGTCAGAGACAGAATTTCAACTCGGGGTGTTTTGGATCAATTTTAATCCTCTGGCTACATCCCTTAGATTTTAGGAACACAGTGAAATTGTTCATTAACAATAGGCTGTATCCTAAAGTACCAGAGGACTGGCTTAAAGAAATCCCCATGGTTTTCTTAACACTTTATTCATTACTTGCCTTTGGGTATTTGAAAAAGTGAGAACCTAATCTCAGTCAACAGTCAAGATTTTGTCCACACATCCGAAGCCTTCTTTCATAAGAATAAAAAAAATAAAGAAGGAAAAAAGATTTCTGACAGCCAACAAGCTCAGCAGGATTAGCAGTGCTGCATCCTGTATTAAAACCAGTGCAAATCTGGAGTTTAAAATAACGTTTGTGTTATAAACCTTATCTCAGCTTCATTCAATTTTGTTAAGAGAAAGAGAGCACATGGGAACTGTTGAGCCAACAGAAAGTTCACTGCCCTAACATCTATCTTTTTTGGAATGTAGAAAAGGTGTTCTCTATTTTCTGTACGTTTTCCCCCAGTGAAAACGTGTATGGGTGTCACTGCCACGTAGCACTGAATGTACCTATATCTACCACCTTTGTTCTCAAAGTTAAACATCTGCAAGTGTCTTATTCTCCTCTTCCAGAAGGATGCAAGTCTCGTGATCACAAAGAAAAGCTTATGAAAACCAGAAGAAGAAGAAAAAACCAAAAAAGCCACAAGTTTTTTAATGCTGCAGCACTGAAATTAGGGGAAAAGCTTCAAACCAGGCTTTGCTTTTAGACCTGTGAGTCTTCCGGGGTCTCTGGAGCTGTCAGCAGTGTCACCTGCTTTAAAATTAAAGCATATACTGTCTGTCCAGATGGCCAAGGCATCTGCATGTGAAAGAAAAATAATCAGCCACCCACTTCTTCAGTGTCCAGAGATGAAGGGTTAGTTTGCTTTCCCCTACTCAATCAATCCTTCACCATCTGCTGAGCCCGCCAGTGGCTGCCAAGTGGAGCTGAGGGTTTAAGGGACACGACTTCTGCATGTGGGTATCAGGACAGGACCTCTGGGATTACCACCCAAGCAGCTTTTCAAGTCTGTTCTCAAAGGTGCTTCCACAGAACTGCACGGAAATGAAGGAGAAAACAGGACAGTGCAGGGGTGTGGAGAGTGAGATGAGGGACAAACCTCTGCAAAGGAAGAAAGCGATGGAAATCGGGATTCTCCATCAGCAGTCAGGAGAGCTGAGTACAGCACACTGCAGGTGCTTGGAACACACTCTGATGTTTCAGGGAAGGCAATAAATGCAAAGCCCTGAAGGACTGCAGAAGAAAGCTCATGTTTACAGATGAGAGGAGCCCTCAACTCCCAGGATCCTGCCCAAGTCCAGCAGGCAGGAACAGATGGGTTATCATTCATGGATTGCCTCAAACAGGAGCCAGAGGCCTTCCCCACTCACAGACCCTCAAGCTGATGAACAACAAAGCATTAACTTTGTTAACTGGGAAGGGTGACACCACATCTTAAAAAAAGTCTCATCCTCAAAAGGTAATAGCTCTGTCCAGAAGAATATTTTTAAAGCACACTTTGGAGGAAGGTCACAAATACTCAGAGAAACCTGCGTGGACAAAATGAGGACCAGAGTTATTTACAGCAGACAAGCAAGCTATGCACACTGATATAAAAATAAGTTTTAATAACAAGAGGAATTCTCTTATCTTATGAAAGGGTCAGAAGGGCAATGGTCTCTCGGAATCTCACGGCACATGGAACCACAGTAACGAACGTTATTAAGATGATAAATGCCCTGACCTTTGGCTAATAAGATCTTGATCTTTCTGCCAAATGCATTCAGATCTCATATTCCAGGCTTTTATGAAACGGAGACTTAACGTGTGCATTGTTTCTGGAGCGAGGGGGAGGTGCACAGAAAGGAAGGTTCCCTGAACACACAAGAAAAGGATGCCAGTGTTCCAGGAAAGGATAGCTGCTGAGACAAAGATATGCAGGCCTCTTCTAAGAGGAATAATGAAGAGATCCTTTAATAACATCTCCCTGATGTGTAACACAGATCCTGCCCCTTTGTGTCCAACAGGCTTCACCTCCCAGAGACTGAAACAGCCCAGACGCCTGTGACGTGATGTGTCTGAGAAGACACCCAGGACAGAGTCCCTGGCTCAAAACTTCTGCAGGAAGAAAGGAATCCCTGCAGATGGTTACAGTTGTCCTCTCCACAAATGTTTGTGCTTCATGAAACTCATTCCAGTGCTCAACTCCAGTTCCTCTCTGCTGAAGGACGGGAGGCTGCAGCTTCACCACACCAAACCACAGCTCTCCCAGTCCCAAGGACAACTCTCCAGGCCAAGTTTATCAAGAAATCTCTCACCCTTGGAAGTAGCACAAGTTTTTAAATGTGCATACAGATTTTAGGAAAAAGTTACATCAAAAGAGGTATAAAGAGTCATTTCACTGTTTTGAAATATTTTGCCTGGCTTTTTGTCCAAGAATAAAACCAGGTCACAGTGGGAAGGAAGATCACTGGTTCTTAGCTCAGATATAAAAATTAGTATATTTTAATTTGGACATCAAAAGAGACAAAAATGCAGCAATGATGCAAGAAAGCCCTTGTGCCTATGGAAAAGCTAAAACCCAACAGCTCTGCAGCCAACACAGCAAGAGCTCCCAACCTGGAGACCCTGACAACGGTGTGTGAGAGGTGGATATTGAGAGTCTAAAATTTAATAGAGAAGAACAATTCAGTTCAGATCTGCTGGGCTTCAAGCAAGTCAAGGGTACATTAAACCCTTGCTGTAATATAAAATTAACTTATTTAGGGAAGAATTTAAGTGCTGCTTGAAGTACTGAAACCACTGGCTCTGTAGATAATATTGCAGAAGCCAGCAGAAAGCAACTTATGAGACTTTTTTTAACTCAAGTTAAAAAAAAAAATCAAATTAAAAAGTAAAACTGCAGGCCACTCACCTCAGTTTTCACAGCTTTATACACCAGCCTGGAAAACTTGAGGTCTAAGAGGAATTACAGAGCAACATGGGCACACACACAATGATTTATTGCATGTCTTGCCTGCCCAGTGAACCAAGAGAGATGCTGGGTTATCCACTGCACGATTTTAATTCTCCCATCCAGTAAACACAGCAAATACAAGCACAGCCTGTTCCCATTTAATGGAAGGATCCTTTGCTACTTGGGCATGATGCTGCTCACACGAAATCTGTTAAGACTTCTAAGAAGATGGAGGGACTGTTCTCTCACGAAAGGAGATGACAGACGCTTCCACTGCAAAGCAAAACCCTCCATGAAAATGCCTTTGAAAAGTGAGCACAGCTTGAGTGTGAACATCCCTGCCCACATGGCTTTGAGACACCACTTCCACCAGAAAGGCTCAGGTGAGAAGGGCCTTTTGGAAAACTTCCATTTGGACGATACTGAAATCCAGGAAAATTTATACCTGGAAAAAAAAAAAAACTAGGGAGCTGGTTTGGAGTTTAATGGGAATCTTCACTCATGAGCTTGAAGTTAAACAAGTGCTCAACTTCAAGTATGTGCTTGACACTCCCCAAAACCCTTGAGGAATAACTGTGACATCTTTTACACCGCTGGAGAAGTGCTTCTTCCAGGACCAGGCTGCCTGGTGTCTCCAGCAATAACACCCCCATACTGTACACAACAAATGCCTTTGAAATGAACCTTTTGCTTTTAAGAATTGCTCGTCTCCCCAGGAACTACCTTAAATCATTCTGTTCTACATTTCAGCCAAAGATTTCTAAGAAATGCCTCTTCACTGCTGTTTTATACAGATATTTGAGCTTGCTCCCCTAAGGGGGGTTCAACAAACAGAACTTCTTTCTCCTGTGGCCTCTTCAGGCATTTCAGAGGAAAAATAAAAAAGACAGACATGAAGCACTTTCTCATTCTCTGAAAAGGACGGAAGCCACACTCCTCACTGCTCCCTGCCCAGTGCCTGTCTCAAAGACAAACCCTCCACTTTTAAATCACACTGAAGAAAATGGACATTCAACATCCCAGTCTAGGAAAAGCTCCCACTGAAACCAGCAGGAATCTTTCCACCAATTTCAGGAACAACTGAAGCAAATTGCTACCAAACTCCAAACTCTAACTGGGCTTTCTGGTTTTGTTACTGCTTTTTGTTTCTTTCATATTTGAGCTGAAATTAGTATTCTCCAGGAAAAGCACAGCAAACTTTTCCTCTTGTACTACTTGTACGAGTAACACAGTAAAGTCACTTGCTTGTCATGCACTTCTCCAGCTCCACTGGATCCTGGGCTCCAGGCAGTGTTTCCAGCTCAGCTCCCTCCTTCAGGTAAGTGGGAGGAGATCAGAGACCTGACTTGCACCAGCTCTTGCACCTGATCTAAAAGCAAACCTTATATTGCTGCTTATCAATGCAGTAGAAAATCAGAGCAGGGTTGGATGGCAATTTGGAGCTGTAGTTTCTCAAGTGGTTTCCCAGGCTGGTGAACTTCCCCTTGCATGGAACCCTAACAGCTTATCATGTCCTTCTGACATTGAGATATGGCCAAAATCACTGTCAAGTAACAGAGCAGAACCCAGTGTTCCACTTTAATGAAATAAAAATAAGCAATTTAACTCCCAAAATCAAAAAGCAAATTCATCACCCCAGAGACACTCCCCAGTTAAGGATTCATCCTCTGTTAAATCAGGTGGGCAGCTCCTCCCTAATCAAATCACTTTCCCCTCGCTCCACTGCTCCTGACAAGTTCTCCAAGCCAATACTCTGTTGCCATCCACCAGCTCTTCAACCAAAGCAGCTGAGCCAGATTAGGAAAACCAAGTTGTTAACAAATTAATTACACTGATATTCAAAGCAGCTACAGCATTGGGAAGAGGTACAGAAAAATGAAGCCACCTAAGAAAACTGTGTACTTGCTTATGCCAGCATTTAACATTTAGGTTAAACACAGAAAGACAAGAGATTTGTGTCAGAAAAAGGAATTTGACCATTATTACCAGAAAACACACAACATGCATTGTTGTAACAGTCAAGTCCAAGTGCATGAATCCTTAAGGAACACAGTTGGATGGCTGAGAGAGAAACGGGGGAGTTGTGCCTTTGCTTTGGGGTTTGCTTTTTTCCTTAACTCACTTCAGGTTTTAAACCAAAGCAGACTTTTTTTTTTAGCATCGCTTCAAAGAGCAGAGTTCTCCTGCAAACTCAGTATTAGATGTGTTCTTTGCTGGATGAGCAAAATTAAATTTTATTTAAAGCATGGGACAATGAAATAACACTTCAGATTCATTTCCTTTTAAAACTGCTCCTGGTTGGATTTCGAACACTGGGAGAATACAGGCACAGAGGATTTCAGTTACAAACCCCCAACATTTTAATTAACTGCTTTATTGAAGAAAGGGAATTCAACAAAAATTCCCACCAGTATTCAGAAGCCTTTTAAAAATAATCTACGTTTTATGCCTAAACTGATTAGTATCTGTTTCACGGTGGTATGTAAGCACAGAAATATTACATCTAGATTTTTCCCACTATATTCAAAATTATGCCTTTGGTTTACTCTCTCAAATCTATATTAGACTGTTCCTTCCCAAGAAAAGAACACAATCCTTCAGTTTGCAGCTGGAATTGGCATGACCAGGAACCACAGCCCACCTGGGAAGCCATGGCTGCTTCCACAGGTGAGTCAAACAAAGGTTCTCTAATTTAAGAGGAAGCAAGTCACAAACTGAAATTTATGACTTTCCTACTTCTCCTTTGCAAACACACAGCAAACCTCAAATTTAAAACAAGGAATTCTGTAGCAAGACTTCCCCACTCCACGTGGCCCCTTGCAGCCTCCACTCCCCTTCAGGGCCCAAAATGTCACTGACCTGTATCATGTACAGCTGGGCGATCCGATATTCCTCCACACTCATGGGAAGAGGGATCCGATATTCCTTTATGAGCATTTTGGATACAAAACCCTTTTGTCTGCTCAGAAACACAACCCAGAAGCTTTTAGTGAAGGCTCCCTAAATAACGGCAAGGAAATGCATCGAGGATCCCTGAAACAGAGAAAGGGGATAAAAAAAAGAGAGAAGTGGTTATTTTCCATTCTTAGTGCAGAATATCCTCTTAGGAAAAAAAACAACAAACATTAATTTTTGTAATAGCTGTGAGCTTACCAGCAGAGAGAAGAATCCCCGGAGTGCTACCAGACCCTTGGTATCAAATTGAACAGAATCTTTGAGAAGAATTTTGATTTGCTTCAGGGGATACCATCAAAGCTATTACCCTCCTGACCTTTGCCACTGTATCAATCAGACCTTCATATGCAGCAGCATCTCCATGGAAGAGATGTGACAAAGGCTCCAAATAAGGGTTTAAACCTTCTGCTGCCAGGCAATAAAGTCTCTCTCCAGTGTCAGCAACACACCAGAGATGCATCCACTCAAAGGCATCAGGTTTTATCCTCAAGATTCATTTAGCAGAAAGAAAAGGCAATAATTAGACTTGCCCAGTCCTCAGTAGCACCATGATGAAGGAAGTCATTTGGATTCTAACAATAAAGACACCAGAAATGTACTTTTCTTCACTGCTTTACTCTGAATTACTGTCTTGGTAGGATCCCTTGTCTTGCATCTCCAAACCCAGCAGGATCCTCCTGTCACTGGTGTCAATGCCAGGCTCATTTTTACTCCCACTGCATGAGAATACAGTCAAACTGCAACACAAAATAATCCCATCACACCCCACCTCAAGGCAATTTAATAGAATTATTGCTGAACAATTCAGGGAATACAGCATTTACTACACCAAAGAGCAAAGCATGATCTTTTCAAATATTTCCAGGAAAATAAAGACAATAACATCGTGTAAGGAAAGGCGGGGGGGAGGGAAAGGATCACTGGTGAGGAAAAGAGGACAGAAGAAGCAAAGTGCCTGTTATCAGGCCAAGTCAGCCTCAGGTCTTGTAATGACTCTCACAGCACACAAAGCATTTGCTTGGTTCCTTCTCATCACCAAAATCCACCTTTCTGCTGTGCCTGCTCAGTGGAAGTCTTCAGACAGATCTCCTGGAGCAAAACCAGCCCCAAACTCTACAACTGGTGAAAAAAACCCCAACAGAATAAACCCAACCAATTGATCCAGCGGATTAAACCATGACATGGGAACCAGGAAACCACACCGCTATCAACAGCCCTTAGTGCCAGTCAGTGTTTGCACAACACTTCACCAACCTTTTACGAGGTTTAGAGAGGTTAAAACACGTGCCCATGGTCACAGGGGCAAGTGGGGACAAAACCCAGCGTCTGTAACACAGGTTTACTGCAATATCTCCCTGGTGGGGACACGTGGGGACACTGCCCACAGCATCCCAGCCAAGGCTGTCCCGGCCCAGGCCTGTGCCACAGTGCTCCCAGCTCACTTCCCTTTGATTGCCACGGCTCTAATTTGGCACTAAAGCAAATCCATCCCAGACTGACCCTTCTGGTGCTGCGTCAATCTAAAGAATTTATTCTCAAATTCAATTCTCTGTTGCATTTCAGTGCTGTCAGAACAATCTGTGCCTGTGGAGGGGGGCACAAAAAACTCTTTGCCATGGCAAACCCTGAAGAGAATAATTCTGGGAAGACTGTGCTTCCCAACATTGCTGTGCCTATGTGCATCCACAGGCACGTGCAGGATTTCCTCTATCAAACTAATCCTCCAGAACAGGTGGAGATAATCTCATTAAGTGGGTTTTAATTAGTGTCATGGCAAAGAACAACAGTTACCACCAAAGGAGGGATTTAAAGCACCAGATCTGCAATGGGACAACAAAAGAATTCCAACTTTTTGAGCTATTGGTACTGGGAGACTCAGCTACACGCCTGGAGTAGTTTGTTATGCTTTACAGATCTTTGAAAATTAGATTTAAAAGCTTCTCCCTCTGTTCCCCAAATGCTCTGAGAGTGATTCTGCTCTACCATCAGGACATCAGTCACGTTTGCCTCTGCTGCTTGCTAAAAACAGGATATTTCTATCGATTGGAAGAGATGAATAAAACAAAAAATGGAACCTAAAAAGCAATAAAATGGCAGGAAACCAGTACCAAGATGGAAAAATGTGTTTATAATGAAGTGCCAGTCAGGTAATAATTCAGATGGCTGAGACACAAGAAGGTTTATTTTATTACAGATTAAAAATCCCAACATTTTGGCCTCAGCAGGCACAGCAGCAGCCTCACAGTGCCCAGCGTGTCTGGTCACAGCAGCGGCTCCTGCTCAGCTTTTACAGGAGCTGAGGATTTGCTGGGATCTGCCCCTGCAGGTTTATTCCCTGTGATTGATGATTAAAAGCAGAGTCTGGGCTTAGCCCCCAGGTCTCTGAGCAACAGCAGGTCCTGATGATGTGCCCATTAGAAAAGGTCATGCTCCCAAAAATCTCCTCCAGCAGCCACCCACTGCAGTGGCTGCAACGAGTCCCCTGAAGCTGTGTGGAAAACAACCTGGAAACACACTAAGCAAGGACAAAATCCCAACTTCAAACCAAGAGGGCCAGCAGGGAAAGGCTGGGAGCAGCCTGACCCTAAAGGAAGCACAGAGAACACACCTGACTTGTCTGGTTTTTAGTTAGACGGGTTTAAAAAAAAAAAGGAAAAAAAAAATCCAAGGAAGTTTGCAGTTTGGGCTGCCTTTGAGCTGAAAATAATCTGTCCTAACCCTTCCAAGAGCTGTGGAGTCCTGGTGGCAAACCATGAAAGACAAACACAGGTTTTTACCAGGTTCAGCCTGGGGGAACACCATTCCAAGTGGGACAGAGGTGACAAAACCACCCTGAGGACAGCAGCCTCCTTCTGAAGTCTTGGGACTTCATTGACAATTGAAGTTCACCAAGACCAAACAAAACACAGAAGTCTGTCTGCAGACATGACAGAGAAAAGAGAAAGCCCTTCTGGAACCCAGGGAGCCACCACAGCTTGGGAAGACAGGTGTCAAAACACCAGCTGTGCCCCTGACACTTCCCCACAACCAGGACACTGCTATGAGCAGCCAGAGGTGTTTGAGATGCTCCACGTTCTGGGATTAGCAAGCAGCCAGTGTTTCACCACTGGATTTTGCCTGCCCAGCTGCAGGACTTTCCACAGGTTTGCCAAACAACTGGGACCAGTGGCATCCAGAGGCTGTTTGCAAAGCTCAGCCCGCAGGGAGCTTCCCAGCAAGAGGAAAGCAGCAGTGACGCAGGACATTTCCAGACCGGCTGCTATTCCTGCTATAGCCAAGTGGCACATTTGTCCAGCCCGTTATTCAATTTATACCCAGAGCTGTAGTAACTGTGAGAACCAGGCACATAATTTTATACCTCAATTATTTTAAAACCAGGTTCTCAAAGCATCATAATTACGCTGCAGAGTCAATATCCTGCTGCGATGAGTCAGGTCCACCTCGGAGCCATTGCTCCAGGCTGTCTGAAGGCTCAGCACAGCCTGTTGCATTTACTGCCAGTTTTAACAGTTTACCTCACAACAACAAACTTCCCAAAAAAGGGCCCTTGCTGTAAAAGCAGGGGAGCACTATCAGGATCTGCAGAAGCTGAACAGATCAAGAGACCCAGCAGAATCTCTCAATTTAGCCCATGAACTTGGTGTTCACTTTGGGAGCATTAGGGCAGCCTCCCTGGTACTAAGGAGGGAGCAGAGGACTGATGACAACTGACAGCTTGTAATTAAGGAGTAAGAATCAGTGTGTGAAGGGTGGTTAAATGTGCTCCTGGAGTGCTGGAGGCCAAACCCCAGCCAAGCTTCCCAGGCTGGCCCTGAGGGGATGGAAATGAGTATGACAACAGAAATCCTGGCTCCAGGGCAGCAGAACCACTCACAGTGTGGGTTCAGGCTACAAAAGGGCTGTTACAGCTCTCCCCAGCTGTCACCTCAATGACTAATTTTTTACCAGCTCACGTTTTCTGTGCTCAGGTTGCTGAGTACAGGCTTTTCAGGATGGTAGTGAGGAGCAGGACCCACCCCGTGCCATGGCTGTCATGGCCCATTTCAACAGAGAAGAAAAAGCCTGAGACGCAGAGAGCGACTATAATGAGCTTTTTCCAGCCTCATGCAGGAGGTTCATTTTACACTATTATAAACTTAAAATTAAAGCCTATCATGGAGGGTCACACAGCAGCCAGGAGCAGAGGCAGGTACCAGCCTCAGGTCTCAGGTTCTGATCACACACTGCCTGCAGAAGTTGAGAAAAACCTCCCGGATGAAAGAACAAACTCCTGAGGTAAGGATCAATACCCTTGACTCAGCTATTGAACAATTTTCCTGGCAATATTGTCCCATAACTGAGAAAGGAAAGATAATTAACAACCAACCACAAGGAAACCAAGCCAAACATTTAGTGGCAAAAGGATGAGCAAAGGCATTACCTGGAGACTTCACCTACCTCCCTAAAGACCTTCCTTAAGTTCTCAACATCACCTTTATCCCCCAAGAAGATGCCTCCTTGAAGAAAGAGATATCAAAGGGATGTTAGCTATTGGTCCCAAGTGTATCAAACACTGGGACTTTGGGAAGCAACATCAGGCTTAGAAACCCAGCCACCTTCCCCCTCCTGCAGAGTTCCCTGGAGGAGGATGCAGTGCCCTCCCAGACTGGAAGTGCTGCATCCATACTGCACTTGCATTTATTTATGCCTTTAGAGGCAGCAGCATAAATGTGAAACAGATTCCTGGGGCCCAAGTCAGCAGTTTTTAACAGCAGCCTCACCTCTCACACGGTGATTAATGCAGCAGTTTCGCTCCTGGCCCAGAGCAGTCTGGCTCAGCTTTATCTACCCACAGTAGCTCTGCTGCAAAGACCATTTCCTTTATCTGTCACTCTGATCCCATCTGTCCACGGTGTCCCTGCCTCTCAGGAGTTTTCCATCAGTATCTACAGAACATGGTTGTCAAACCCTGCTCAGCCCTTGCTCCAGCACATGCAGCCTATGATCCATCACATGGACCCATAACTGTCCTGCCCAAGTCCCTCTGCCATCTCATTGGGAAGGACCACAGGACAGACAGGGACTTCTTGGTTTGTGAATGCATGACCATTAGCACAGTATCACAAACAGACCACAGCTGTTTCCATGAATCCCTCATGAATGACCACCAAAGAGAAAACACAGTTTATGAGGGTTATCCAAGATGAATTGGGAGTGCTCGTATTTTATCATCCCCTTCTCTCCCCTCTTCTCCCAGCTCTGCCAAAGTGATCTCTCCAGTGGGATTGTTTAAAGCCATGTTTACACTGAGAGGTTAAAAGGCCCCAACATTTCTATTTAGTAGCTTTGTGGCCACCATTATTTGCCATAACACTCATCACTACCCTCAAAACTGTCTCACACGCACGTGCATGTGCGACAAACTGATGAGACAAGAGCTTTTTAGAAATAGCAGTTGTCAGTTTTCATAGTGTGGGTCGCACCTACTAACTGGCAGCTAAGCAGATTTAAAAACTCATCAGGCCTTGGGGAAAAAAAAATAGATCAAAAGTTAAATCTCCTTAAAAGTGCACAGTTCACACGCTCACGGCTCCAAGGCCACTGTGTCAGTAACTGACGTTCGATGCAGTCGTAGATCCCAATCACACATCTCATCTGTCACAGCTCCTTCAGAGACACATTTCCATGCAGATGCTTACACAGCTGAGTTCCATGACTGAGCTTAGATCCCATCTGACAGTGAATCAGCAGCTAATGAACATGTGCCCACATCGCAGAACCCCAACAGTCCTCCCAGCGCTGCAGCGGCTGGAGCTGCAGAGCTCCCCGTGCCTGCTTCCATGGGCTGGCCACTGCCACACAGCCAGGGAAAAAGGAAGAGGAAAACACAACACATGTGGAAATCAGCCTTCCTCAGGTGTAACACTCGGGGCAAGCTCCAAAGCTCTCAAAGGCACTGCGAGGGGCTGAGGATAAACACTGCTGGGTGAGACAGGGTGAACAAGTCGCATTTACAGTACTTGGTCTTTTCTCCGTTATTAGATACAATTTGACGTCACTTATAGAATTTAAGAGCTCATTGTAAAGCAGACGTTTATTCCAAGTGAAGGATGGAAGCAGTCCAAATGCAATACAGCGACACTGGAGCTATTAAATCTTGTTATAGTTCACTGGGCAGCCAAACACTGGCTTGAAGCAACGTGAGGGAGAGGGGAGGGGAGGGAAGCAACACCACAGCAAAGCGTGCACATACCCACGCCCTTTTCTCCTTAAATATTCTGGGATATTGTAACTGTTTCTTTGTGCTTTCCATTCCTATTACTTCTTTAACCAATCCAAGAGGAAAACTTGACTGCCTTCCTTCTGCTTTGTAAGTGATGCTGTGCAAAGCCAGCCAAGCCCTTTCCACGCACACACCAAGGGGATCAGGTGAGTCCATCAGCTGAACTTTGGTTGGAAAATTAACATTTCGAGTCCTGCCGTGCCTGGAGGTTACACAGTAATGAACTAATAAAGAAGCCATTAAAAGAACTAATAAGCACACTCAAGTCACAGATGAGTTCGGAGGGAAAGACAAATCAGCCTCTAATCCTTTTGCTGATACTGGGGATAAAGATGAATATTAAAAAGCATCTGACATGAAAGGTTAAACGTTTCCAAGTCATCTGCATCAAGAGAGCAGCCATAAACCCCGAAGTCCCGTGGCCTCACTGCAGAGCCAGAAGAGCCAAAGCAACTCTGCTTTTGATGGGGTTGCTCTTAGTCCAAGTCTCTCAGCATCTCACCCTGAAGACAAGCAACAATTACACACACACATACAAATATAGATGTGTAATGTATATATATAGACAAATATATACAAGCATACATATATATATATACACATACAGGGAAACAAAAATAAAAGCAGCACTGAATGTGGAGAGTGCAGCATGTTGGCTGAAAACAGACTGAAAATTGCTGACAGCTCATTAAATTACCATAAAGAAAAGTCCATGCAATGCCACAGGCAAAGAGCATGGACAGGATTTTCCTTTCGCTGGTGGCACATCCTTTAGCTGAATGGCCACTGTCACCAGGAGCAGCACACTGTGGGCAGCAGGGGCAGGGAGGTGGGAGGCTGGCCAAGTTTAAAAAACAAAATAAACATATTGAATTTCCAAGGTAGACTCCCCAGGAGGTTATTGCATTTACACTTCACAGCTCTAGGTGCTACAATCCCTCTTCCTGATGGAAGTCAGGAGAGGGAGTAGAAGGGAGCTTGGTGCAGTTCCCACAGGTTGGGCAAGGCTGCACTTCTATTAAGTAGTAAAATGCCAGCAACAAATCCAACCAGGCTCTTAATGTCCATGTCCAGACCTCCCCTGTTCTTTCTTTCTCTCTGTCAGTTCCTGCACTGGAAATTACACTTTTTTATTACAATGACAAGGGCAGAAAGTCGTGAAAACTCCCACTCTTTCATCTTGCCAGTCACTAAGCATGAAAATAAGAAACTGAGAGCAGCGAGGCTGAAGCCCAAAGCTCTACAAAGTATTAGTGACCAGTTCATCCAGACGGTCCTCAGCTACCCAGCAGAGCACAAACCCTGCCCAGATCCAGAAGACGAATGGCCTTACAGCTAAAAATCATCAGGAAACAGAAGTATTTATCCTCTAAAAAAGAAAACATTATGAACGAAGAAAAACACTTCAAGCTACAGAAACAAGGAATGTCTCCAGCTTGTTTACAGACATAAAAGGCTTTTGCTGTCTAACCTCAGTTATCCTCACTACAGTTCAAACCCCTCCCTTGTGCTGATCTCAGGAGAGCCAGCAAATGGTTCATTAACTATGTTCTTCCTCAGTTCCTTTTTTTCATGTTCAAAGACAAATTCGATGCCTCTTTTCCTTGTCTGTCTACAACCCTTCTCCCCTCAATCCCCACGTGTAAGACTGGTGTGAGCCACAGCATTCCTAAGCAATGAGCAGGATAACTCCAAGTCTTTCCTCTGACTCTTGTTCACACCCCTCTGCACGATGTTTGCCAACAGCATAAGGCAGTTGAGGCCACTCACTCAATCCTAAACCCATTGCAGCTGTAATCTCACCTCCCACAGAATGGCAACCACACAACTCATTCCCCATTTTATAGCTTAATTGTGGCCCTTTACACTCATCTTTTCCAACTTACAGCCCATTTCAGACTATTTCTCAAGGTTAATTTGAATTTTTTTCTCCAAATACTCGCAGATCCACTAAACTTGCTTTTGAGCTACAAAAATGCGATTTTAGGATTTGAGTCGACATTGGACAGACTCTGGATCGCTTCCTCAGTAACTCCCTACTCAAACTGAAAAGGACATCAACAGCTACTTCACTTTTTCAGTAGTTACAGTCCTGGCAGAAATAACATTCGATTACGTCTCTTCTGCAAATATCATGTGGAAAAGGAAATGAACATTCAAAGCTGCTTTAGAAAGACAATTTTGCCGAGGAAAACACAATGTGATTGCAAAGGCAGTGTTAGAGCACCGTAATACTTCACACTGGTTTCATTAGGCTGAGATTTGCCTTGCCTGAGGGCAAAGTAAGGATGGAGAAAATAAGTCCCACTCCATCAGAAGGAACTTGGAATGACACCTAAAATTCTTCCGTGGGAAGAACTGAAACAGATACAGCAGTGAAGGCCATGAAAAATGGTGCAATTGAGAGGCCATTTTGCACAAGAGCAGTAAATGTTTAATGTCCCTGTTGCGTCTTTCATCCATAACACCAACAGATTAACAAGGTTTCTGTGGCTGGGTAATTTCTTTGGAGTTTTGATCTTGGAAATAATTACACTAAATATTTCATAGGCGCCTTTGAAAGTTTTGTTTCTTCGTTAATAAAGAAAAAAGAATCGCTTGCTGCTCTCGGACTGCAGCAGGATAATGAAAGTGCACAGCTAATCAATAACCACTTTCTGTTCATTATTCAGCACATTTTGGGCTGGGGTTATTTCTTTCCCTCTACCATTTCATATCCCACATACTCATGGAGTTATGGTGCGTTTTTAAACCATCAGATATTACTGTTTTTGCAAATTATCCTTTATGTTAACCACAACATGGAGCATCCAGCCTCTAAATACCACCTACACCATTTAGAGGGTTCCAGAGTGTTTTCAGCTGAGCCAGCCAAGGCAGAGGAGGCCAAAGTGAATAACATGCCAGACCAGTTTCTTCTTTAGTCTGGTGACAAATTGCTGTGTAATTTCTGTCCCTGGTGCCTTTTTAAGAAGTCTAAAGAAGGGTAAAGTTTTTGTTTCAAGTCACTTGGACACTCCCAGCTCCAGACTCCTCCCTGGGGAGCTGGTGCTGCTGCTGGGACCAGACCCTTTGCTTTGCTCCAGATCCAGCTGCTGCACTGGAGCCACAGCTGCACGTCCTCAACACTCAGCACCTTTGCACATGCTGCCAAACCAGGATGCAATGGCCACTTCAGGCAGTGAGAGATTCCCAGGGATACTGTCAATGTTACCCACATCCCCAGTTCTCACCTCCTCCGGGAAACCCCAACACGTTCACTCCCCACTCCCCCCCCAANTGTGATCACTCAAAGTACACCTGAAGCTGGAAAGTGAATCAAAGACTTGGGAAGGAGAAAGGCACATGGATGAATCCATCAGATCACTCTCACTTTCCACGAGCATAAGCTGAGGAAAAGCAGCCACCACGAGAGACAGCTCTCCCTTGGAAAAAAAAAATCAAACCCTTAAGATGAGAGTGGAGTTAATTGGAAATCTGCCTGAGACATCAAAGTGCCCACTGCAACCCCCAAATCCCATAAGACCTTGATTTATTAGTTCAGCTAGAGACTTGGAAAAAACTCACTATTTACTGGTACCTTTGTTTTTTTCTAAATAACCAAGTTTTCATGGCAAAGAAATGGGAGTGGACAGTCTGTTACACACACATAGTGCAGAAGGCAAAGTGGACATGTAATCTGCTATTGGATACAGGCTGGAGTGACAAAAGACAAGATATAGGATGCCCTGCCACATGGTATGGGAAGGAAAAAGAAAAGTCAAATTATATCTATACCTTCAATGCAAAAACCCTGGAAATGAAAGTTTTCAAAGCATCCACAACAGATACCTGCAAAGCATTTAAAGTGCTGTAAAAAAACCCAAGCACACACATTTGGTTTCAGGTTCTTGCTATTTTTTCTTTTCTTTTTTCATCACCTCTTCAGTTCCTTCTCAGAATGTACCAACCACCTTCTGTACCACCCCAGCCATCCATCTTCGGAATTCCCACAACCCAGAGAAGAAACCTCAGGGACCTCAAGGCAGAGGACACCTGGAGTGAAGTCAATCCTAATAAAACACCTGGATGCTGAGACAGGCTGGAGGAGGCTGATTACAGAGCCCAGAGTGCCACTGTCACTCCCAGAGGGAACCTCCTGCACCTCTGGATATTTAGCTTCTGTTCAAGCTTTCCTGAACACAAAGCACACCATGTTTCTACATCATATTTCTAAACCCTTCTGTAGATTAAACTCAGGGCCAGCTGTGCACTCTTGCATTTGTTTGGTTTTCTTGACATGCAATTTAATTATTTCCAACATTTTGCAGACTCAGTGTTTGAAACAAAGATGTGATATAACAGGGACAGGAAATGGCACCTTGAAAGGAACACGAACCTCCCCCAGCCAGCCTGGACACCCCCAGCTGAACACCCACAAATCCCATCAGGGCAGGCTCCAAAATAAAATAGTAATAAATGATGAATTTGCCATAAGCCAAGGGCAGGAGCAGTGCCTAAGAGAGAAATGCAGGTACTGCAGAAAAGAGGAAACAGCACTATCTGACTGAGTCACCCAGCCTGAGTAAGCACACAAACCCAGGAGCAGGAGGGCCCCTCTTCTAGAAGGGCTACAGATGTTCTGTTTCCACAACTGACAAGGAAAGAAACTACTCAAGATCAAAAGATGCTCAAGCCCTCACAATAGCATGTTCCAAACCTCATGCAAATAATCCTTGCTGGGGATAATATTCTCAGCTGTAATTAAGTTGTGCTCTGAACCCAATATGTGCATTAACATCTTGGGAATCATGAACCAAACTCACTTTTCAGCTGTCAAATTCACAAGACAAAAGTGAAACAAAACCTTTGGCCTTTTATTCTGATCCATTTTGCTCCAGAACCCCTGCCACGGCCTCTCCCACTGCCACTGGTTTCGGAAAGAAACGATCTGGCTTCACTGAGACTCCTCTCCAGGAAACAATTCTCTTTCCTACAGGAAATTTCTGGATGTAACACAGCATTTAACAGCCATAGAGTACATATTGTGGTTTCAGCCCAGCAAGGCAAGCAGAGAGCTTTCCCAAGGGCAGACTTCTCATCTTCCTTGAGGACTCGTGGTTGTATTCCTCAAATTAAATGGGATTTCAACTGCCTTCTCCAACTACAAATTCAACCTTACAAGTAAATAAGGGTGTTCGGAAACAAGGCCATGTCATTCTGCACATATGGGTCAAAAGAAAGCAATTTAATGTAAATCAAAAGAAACAAAATCTGTTTCCTGACCTCCGAGGCCTGCTCAAATCAACTGTTTTCCTCCACTCCCCAACAAATACCCAAATTGTTTTGGGGGTGTTCTTTTTTGAAGTGTCCCTTATAAGAAAGCGTTAAAAAAGCAAGTTCACAAAGGGTTATGGCACAACATTTTTATTTCATTAGCTGCACCAAAGGATGGAAACCTTGTTCCAGCCTGGCACCAGCTGAGGGAGCAAAGCCCAGAGCAGAGAGTGTCAAACTCCATCCATTCAGATTTCAGGGACCGAGTGGAGCCGTTCCCTGGCCTGGCTTTACAGTTCTCATTATGGGCCTGGCCAGTTGTTTCACACCTTGGGAATTTCTCCATCCCCACTGATCCAGCTCTGCCTGTCAGCTGTTGGATGGCAGGAGCACAGCCTCACCTGCCCTTCGTTAAAGGGCATTAGAGATGTATTTATATCTGACACAAATCTGCTTTGTAAACAGTGACCTGATTCAGGACCGGGACTGTCTTAGATGGCCACAGAACACAGGTGTCTGATGGCCCTGACCCACAGCACCAGCCCTGCCTGACCACCAGGAGAGATGCTGCTCTCAAAGCCTCTGGAACTGGCAGGTGGAAAGTCAAAGCCACCAAATGCTGGAGGTTTCAGCACATCCACAAAATCCAACAGCGCCTTGCAGACAGAGGAGCCAAAGGGGTTCAACGTTTCAACCTGATAACAACATGGCATGAAGAAAAGGTGAATTAGTCTGGGCAATAAAAGTTACCTGCAGTCTACAAGCAAAGCAAGTGTCTGAGGGACAGTAAAGTTTGGACAATTTATTCCAAAATTCACTGCAAATTCTGGCTCGAAGTCAAAACAATCAGTAGCTCAACCAAAAATAATATCGAAGTTCTCGCTCTGCAGGCAACAGAGCCTGTTTTCTCATCTCATTTCTATTCTTCTATTTGCTGCCAATTCAAAGCATGAGGACAAAAAAAAAAAAAAAACACAAACCCAAAACAAAACAAACAAAAAAAAAAACCAAACAGCCAATTAGACCCGTTCTTAGAAGTATTAAGCTCTTCTACACGAAGTTAGTGCTATCCACTGAGGCCCATAAATTGCTGCTAAAGTACATAGGAAGCAGTCATGACATAACCCCAATTAATTCTGAACCAGGTCACTACAGTCAAAAAAGTGTTTTTCAAAATGTTAATTAATTTTTAAAAGAATGTATTAGAGGGGGTTCTCAATTAAAAGAAGACTTTGAGGAGACAAGCTAGAGGAGGATTGTCCATTTTATTAAAACAGCAATTTAACAGCTATTCAACGTGTAATAACTTCTCATTAAAAATCATCCCTCCCCCTTTTCCAGCAGATTAGCCACCCATTTGTCAGACACAATACAGCTTCATTAGCCTAAAACTTCAATTTCTGCTCTTCAACAGATTTGCTTTTATTTTGCTTCTGTCAGTAAGCGAAAATCCTGACTGACAGCAAAGTCCAGAAATCAATAACACAAATAGTGCTTTAGTCTTTCAGGAGTTCCAGATGGTACTTTGATGCAGCATTCCCAGCAATTCCAGCTGTGACAGCACATTCAGCCAACTGCTGCCAAAAGCCAGGTAGGAAACCCTGGGATCTACCTGAACAACGCTGCCCAAACACACGGCAAAGGCTCATCCATGAGCTGCATGGATTTCACTGCAGGATCAGAGCTCTAAGAAGTCCATATTAAAAGATAACACAAGCTGAAAGAGGTTACAACTAAGGCTAATACCACCCAAAAGCTGCAGGAAACAAAAACATTCCAGTTTAACACTGATCTGCAAGGACCATTCAAGCTCCTCCTAAGCCACATGCACAAGGCTTCAAGAAGAAGGGCCACCTTTCCTCCAGCTCCTGCTGCTGCAATCTTGGGGAACAAACCCAGGCATCAGCAGAAGGGGAAGTTCAGGATACATCCAGCATTGGTTTCCAAGAGAATATTTATCATGTCACGTGAGACCAACATTTTTAGCCAAGATGGGAGAAAATAGACAAGCTGCAAAGCTGCCCTAAAAATACCACTCATGATAATTACAAGGGAGAAATGGAAAGGATAAGCAACGGCAGCAATAACAATCCACACTTTTAGTGACGACCTGCATTTTTTTAAATTACACAGACCACTTCTAGAAGATTGTCTCAGTTGCTCAGGTGTGCAATTTATGTGCTGAGGGTTTTTTTTAAAAAAAAGAAAAGGCATCACTTGTGTAAATCCAGGACTTTATCCCCTCTGTTCTCCCAGTAAAACACAAGGTTTTGCCAAGACCAGCTGTCCCTCCTTCCTCAGGACAGCACTACTCAGCTTAAGCACTTTTAATAAAACTGATAAAGATCAAAGCCATGTACTGGTGACAGTGGCTCTTCCCAAGGCACAAGCCAGAACATAAACCAGCTCCAGCTCGACGAGTAACTGCAAGGTTTGCAGGAGTCAACAGTTGTAATAGAAAACTTATTTTTGTCAGCAAAATCAGCAAGGGTGACTCACAACAGGCTCAGGGAGCCTCGTTGATGAGTTTCATTGTTATTCAGTCACTTTTCACCCTTAATTTTCAAAAATACTCTGAGTGACAATAATGGCAATGGCGTATAATAGCCATAATTAGCTAAAGGGAGAGAACACTTCCAAGTTCCAAACTAAGCAGAATTGCTACTTCTAAAACTGCAGCAGAAATGAGGGATGCAGTCGATCCCTGTTGATCACTGAAATTAGAAAAGTCTATGGAAATTGGCCATTCTCTTCTGCAGGTTCAGCAACAAAATCCAGACAGCCCCATCAGGAGAAAGAACAGGAGCAAGGGCTGTTCAGAGCCTTGGCTTGGAGGATGATTTACTGCTAAACACATCAGAAGCATCTCCCACTGACAGAACAGATAGGCCTGACTGTATCAAAACCAAGCAAATCATTGCCTTCTCAAGCACAAGTTAATGCATTTTATTCCCAGCGATGATAAAGAGGACAAAAGGACGATTGCAAGCTTTGAAAATGAGCTGCCAACTAAGTGATGGCTCAATAGTTACAGTTCGGAAAGTTCTCCTTGCATTTTCCACCACTGAAGCCACTCCCAAAGCACCAGCAACAGAGAAGCCAACGTGAAACTCTCTCTGTTGACTTGGTCACAAGGAGAGATGCAGAGGAGTGAACTTGATAAGACAGAGGTCAAATTTAGGACAACCACCACTGCTCTTCAAAACATCAAAGTTGGCTGAAATCTTTATTTAGGATTAATGTCCAGCAGCTTTCCTCTCAACAGGGGATCACATGGAAGCTATTTTCTTTGTGGTGTTTATTTTGAGCTGGAAATATTTTCCACTTCCACAGACAGGCAGGATTGTAGCTACACCATGTTACAGAATAATGACTGAATTTTTGAAGCCTGTCATTGGGGAAAGTAGAGAAAGCTGCATATTCCTCTTTACAGTGTTTATTCCTGCAGAAGTTTACTCTCTCAAAATAAAGTCATGTGCTCCTTTAGCACAAAAGGACCCAACTAAGCAGAGCACAGGTTCTGCCCCATCCATCATCCCAGGCAAGAGGATATAATCAGATTAGCCAAGCAGTTACAAATTGGCCATATCTGAAGGAGAAGGAAGTCATTTTCTCATATTCCTCTCCCTGGCAATCACCCCCAAGCTTTTCAGAACAGCAGTGTCAGCCTCCCAAACACTTCCCAGTACTGAGCTCCTCTGGGATTCAGAGACAAGCTTCTCTGGAAGCCCTGGGTTAGTTTGTCACATTTATTGGAGCAAATGGTTTGCAAAGAGGATGTGGTAAAAGCATGCATTAATACCTGCAGCTTTTTCCACACCTCCAGCCATGTTCTCCAACAGCATTCTTGGGACTGGCTACAAAAACCCTCCTGGGAGAGGCTCTTCCAGTCTCTTCACCCAAACCAACATGTGCTGGGTGCAGCACAAGGGGAGATCCCAGGACAAGGACAAAGCAGATGATTTACTGTGTTCCTGTAGCATCTTTCACCTCAAGTGGCCCAACACCTCTTACTTCTGAAATGCTGCCAGGCCAAGGGCAATGGGAGCTCCAGGAAGAAAGTTATGGAGTATAAGGAGGTTTTAAAAGTCCCACATGAACAGAGTGAACTGCAAAGTGTGGTATTTGCACCAAAGGCAACTGTCTCCATCTCAGCCCCTTCTTTAGGGTTTGGGGTGCCCTGGGACCAAAGCCTAAGTCATCACTTAAGTTCTAAAAGGGGAAGAGGATTAGTTAACTAAATTCCTTTATACCTTTATAGTTCAGTTCTTACACCCAACAACAGTCACACCATCTGCACTGGACAGTCTTTGGAAGAAGTTCCCTGAGCCAGCAGAGCAGATGAACACAGAGTTATGGTAACAGTAAGCACAACCCTCTTACAGCTCCTCAGATGTGAAGGTGATTGACAGTATTTCCAGATCAAAAGCCTTGTTCAACACAGAACCACCAGCTAAACAATATTTTTGCTGTGAATGGTAAGTTGCTGTTTGCTGGAACACAAGGTGCCTCTTTTTCCCCCTAAGACACCACTAATCCTGTGTGCAGGGCTAAAATACCTCTGCTGCCCAGCCTGACGTCGTCAGTGTTGAGAAATACTGGAAACCAGAGTGCTCTGATTCACACTAAGGACAGCTGAAAGAAATGTCAGCAGTTTTTATTTTTAAATGCATGGAGCCCTGTGACCAGGGCTGGGAACACTCTCAGTTCCCCTTTGTGTTTTAGCATTTTAGTAGGAATTCTTCTGAATAAGGTGGTAGAGACAAACTTTCCATCAATAGTGCCCTTCTTGGGGTCAGTCACAGAAACCCCTCTACTCCTTCAGTCCCCAAACCAACTTTCCCACCCCTGGGACCACTTCCATCTTGCATCACATCCCAGGGGACTGGTGATGGTAAGGTCCATCCTCAAGGCTGTCTGGAAGCACCGGTTTCTGCAGCTTTTTGGCTCAATCTTCTCACCTTCAGAGGATGGAGAAGTCACCTCTGGTTGCCATTTCTGTAACTGGCACCCCAGTTCACGTCAAACACCTTCTGCCCTGTCCTGAGGCACAAAATTAGCACAATTAAGCAATACAGAGAGGGAGTGTGCTGCAGTCAGGAGGGTCACATACACCAGGACAGTCTCATAGAAACCATAGCAGGAAGGAGAAAAGCCTCAAAAAGCTGACAAGATAAAATACACGTGGTGAAATAAGTAATTCTGCTGAAAAAAATCTGCATATACAAGTTCCTCCCCAGTTCTCCAGCAGCTCAGGGGTAACACAAGCAACACCAAACTGACACCAGTAAAGCTTTTTTTCCCAGATCCCTCAGGCTGCCTGATGGGAATGAACCACACATTCCCAGTGGTGATATTTCAGAAGACAAAGCTGATGGACATTACAAGTAACTTTCTTCTCTGTTTACTTACAGGGGTGTTCTGATGGTTTCTGTCACTAAACACTAAGCAACTTTTCCTTCGGGTGGGTAAAGCCTTTCAGAACATACATTTTCCTCGTTGGTAGGATCAATTAAGCAAATAAATACTGGAATGTGCAAGAAAAGCAATTTATTCTTTCAGTTAAGCAAATCTTCCTGTAGGGGAAAAAAACCCCAAACTCAACAAAAAAACTACATTACTATCAAGAGCACACAAATTCAGCTCTGAGCTGTGCTCCCAGCACCAAAAAAAAAAAGAAGAGCTAAATGTTCCATTACACGCTCCCAGACAAGTGTTTTTGCATGACACCAAAGAAAGGAAAAAAGATGAATAAAAAAAAAGCCAAGAATGCTAAGCAATGGCTTTTAAATCACTCAGGATGCTCTGCTCTTGCTCTGGATAACCAGTGATATTCCAGTGCTTGGCAGGAGCAGGACAGCTCTACCCAGAGAGATGCAAACATGCACGGAAGGAGGTTGGTTGTTACAAACTGAATCATTCAGTGAGATGCCTGATCCACCTCCAAATCCCTTCCAGACAGAGGAATAACATCCACAGCCTGCCTGGTGCTGAGCTCAACTGACTGCCCAGCACAGAGCCCTTCCACAAGAGCCAAGCCAAAATCCAAGAGGTTTGGAAGCGAATCTGGACATGAACCCTCTTCAAAAGGTCAGAGATGTTTGGTTCAGGCTCATTAGCTCAAAGAACAACACATTTTAGTGTGACTGTCACTAAGACTGTGCAGGAATTCCCGGGACAAGCACCGTTTCCACGCACCTGCACACGAGGACACACAGCTGCTGGTGCCTGCGGTGCTGAGACGCTGCTCAAATCAACACCCCCTGCTCCAGGAAAACTTAAATCACATGGAAATTCCACACCACTGCACCTCTGCTGTTCCCTCTGTTCAGCTCATCCAAGTCTCTATCCCAACAGTGATTAAATGAGAAGCTACAGGAGCAGGAATGTGACCTGTGCTTCTCACTCCCCTGTTCCGGTTGGGATGTTACGAGCCCAACTTCCCTTGTTTTTCCCTTTGGAAAACCATCACCAGCACCTTTCATAAGGAGCACATGACTTTCTGCTTAGGGAAAAAAAAACCCACATGATTGTTTTTCAGGTCTTGAAAAATACTTTAGGCTGATGGATGTTTTTTTCTGGAATTACTTTCTAAATATAAACTCCACCTACCACGCCATCAAAAGCAGAGCTAAAGACACTAACAAGTCAATACATTAAGTGGTTTATCTTGTTAGTGGTTTTACAGCTACTTAATAATGAGTTCTGGTAACTATATATGTTTATTATTGCAAACGAGTCTTTAAAAAAAATACAATCTGTAATAGCACAACCTTTCCCTTCAGCTGCATAAAAACCTCTGTGCTCCAATCAACAGCGTCAGGAGCAAGAAACTAAAAAAAGATCAGCAGAAGCCACAAAACACAGTAAATTACATTCTGGAAACAGCTCTACTGCCACCATATTTTATAGAAATTCTATTTAAAATTCACACATGGAAAAAAACCTCCTAGATATACATCAAAAAAAAGCAAATCTGGACAGGAGGTAGAGCAAATGAGTTGTGTTCTCTGAGACAAGGGGATAAGAAAAGCAGAGTGGTAAACTAGAATCTGACCTTTAAGGGTCAGTCACATTTTCCATGTGCTGTTAAATATCTCTTGCAAGGGGAGGGAGGAGAAGGAGAGGAGGGGGCAGAGAGAGAATCAATTCATAAAAAACCGTCAGCGTTCGCATGAAGTAACCAGCAAGAAATTCTTATTTTACAAAACAGAGCAAATCTCCCATTGCTTATCTGGACAAGAAGAAACTTTAGCCTCACTCTATCAATATTTTGGTGTTTGGAGGTTTTACACATCTCGGAGTCTGAAAACAGACACTTCCATCCCACTAAATAACAAGCATTCCTCCCTCTCCCAATCCAGAGGCACTGAAGGGCATCACAGCAGTCGAGTTCGCAGAGCACCAGAGGAGCGTAAGCATTTCTTTAGCCAATAAAAACAAAATGCAAAACAAAGCTACAAATATAAACTCAACCTGGCCTGTGAGCCCACCACTTAGGGAACAAGTTATTTGCTCTTAAGCTTTACTGATCTTCCTGAACAACAAGGCATTAACAGATTAACATTAACATGGAATCAAAGTTGCTGCCACCTTAATACCTGGACACAGGAGCCACAGGTTTATTCCATAAAGCCCCCACCCCTCCAGCACCTCCACCCAGTAAGGAACTCAAAATTTATTAAGCATATCTGGTCATTAGGATCCTACATTAAACCAACCAAAAAAGAAATTTAGATAAATTTACTACAGCTTAGGAAAAAAAAACAAGATTAAAAAAAAAAAATGAGCAAACCCCTCTGCTTTTCCTGCTGCACCTTTCACAAAAGCTTGGAACCTCTGCAGGAACTGCCTCCCCAGCACATCTCAAGGTTTACTTACTGTTTATTCCCAGGCAAATTTCAAGCCACCACCCTTTTCCAGAGCTGGCTGAGAAGGTGACCCTGTGCCTGCCCACCTTCAGCTGTGTTCCCAAGCAATCCCAAGTGTTCCCAGGCTCCAGATCCTGTGAAAGGTGCCAGTCACCAGCCCTCCTCCTCCTCCTCCACAAATGCTGCTTATCTCACCTACAGCAAAGATTTCCCTCTTTCCTGGTCTAAGGCTACTTCCAATCAGAAGCAGGAAGATGAAAGCAAAGCAGATCCAGCAGCATGGTTGGAACTAGAAGTAATTAGGATGTTGGAAACCAAATCAAAACAGAAGATCCAGTTTTTAAGGAGTCTCCCTCTATTAATCTCAGCCTGAGAGGGTGATAAAAATGTTTCTATTCCAATGATAATCTTTGAAGAAAAACCTCAGTATTTGGTATAGAGAAAAAATTAACTCTCAAACTGAACAACTAAGCAGTACTCCCATTTATTCCCATTTCCTCAGCTATGCCAGGTGAGATTACCTCCACTGCATGTTTCCATGCACAGCTCAAAAATCAGAAATATCCCTAATCTGAATCTAAAAGAGGGATTTGAGATACCGTGGGCCAAGTGATGCTCCCTGTGAAGAGCAAATACAGTAATACTGTCATTTTTTGAAAAGTTGTCAGTTTAGGGCTGTTTTTTTCCAGGGATTTTTATTTGAGGGTACACTTTTTTTCTTTTTACCTTTGTGCCGGCTTCCCTAGAAGAAAACAAAACAAGCCTCTATGACTAATCCTTAGCTTTGCCAGCTGACAAGAACCACTGCACTACCATAGCACGTTCAAAATAAAAAGAAAATTACAATTTCTCTTTGGGGGAGGGGAAGATGTGAAGCACTTGCCGGTCCTCTGCCTTCCCCTCATCCCTGAGGCATCGCCCTGCTCCAACATCCCTAATGATCCATGGCTGGTGCTGCTCCCTGCGCTTCAGGGAGGCCTCTACAGTTTGGTGATGCACTGATGGGCCAGAAAAAACACATTAGGACAGAGGGAGAAGTGTCTCTTCCACACAGAACCAGTGTGAGAAGTTGCCATGGAGAAAAGGGAACTTGAGGTACCCGGTGCCGAGAGACGCCACAGCAAAGCCAGAGGGAATACGGAAGCAAATGGATTTAAAGTGCTCCCACAAACCTGAAGCTTCCAGGCAAGAAATTACCAGTAATTACTAATAATATAATTTTCATGCAGCACTCATCAGCATGAACCAGGTCTGTCCTCACAAAGAGGAACAACAAAAGCCACAAACAGTTACTGAATTAGCTTATTAAGATCTCTGGGATTTTTTTTGAACCTTCATAACCATCAAAATTGGTCTGAATACACAAACACGATTACAACAAAAAGGCCCAGATGTTTTCTGGACACAGCAACATCACAATGCAGAGAGCACAATCCGAGGAAGCTCTTCCCAGGGAATAAAGGCAGCTCCCTTGAAGTCACTGCCTGTCCTGCAATGCTGCCCTTTTGCAGGAAGGACCATTGTGCAGGAGGAATTTTGGAAGCTGTCAAACATTCCAGTGTCAAACACGCTTCTCTTTAAAAGAGCATCCATTTACCAAACAGCAGGGGTAGCTTAGCAGATCTCACCAAGGGAAAAAAATATAAATTAAGAGCACAGTTAAGAGGTGCCAACTGAGAACCCAAAGGCTGCAGCTAGTTTTCCTCCTGTGCCTGTCTCTATTCCCTGTAAGGGAGAAATCCCAACCACCACAACCAGATGCTCTCCCTGTTAAGAGCCAGGCAGAGGCAACACTGCCTGTGGACCAAAGCAGACCTGTCTGTGCCGAAAATTTAACCTCCAGGATGGAAAGATGAGAAGGCCTCCACTGATGGGGAAGGTGGTGCTGAAGAGAAGACAGGTGCAGCAGGACAGAGGAGACTTCATGCAGCTCTGCAGAGCCCTTCCCACTACATCTTGCCCAGAGCTGGGGCACCAGGACAGGCCAGGAGCCCTTTGGAGGCCGCTGTCCCAGCCAGCAGGAGCAAAGCCACACCAGGACACGGCTCATTCCACAGACATTTTCAGCAGGGAGAAGGAGAGAGCGCAGTGGCCGTCCTGTATTACTGCACCTGCTCAGCTCCCAGGACTTCCAGCTCCATAATGTCATGGTTCCTGGAAAAGCACTTCTAACTGAATTAGAGGACATCTCGTGAGCACACCCTTGGCAGCACGACACCCAAACACTCCTGACTGCATGATCCAGGCCTTCCCTAATTCACTTACATGCCCTTTCTAGCAGAGGTGAGAGGTAGATGTTTTAAAAGCACCCTGCTCTTCCTGCTGTGTTTGAGGAGTTCTTTTAATTTTTTTTTCTTTGTTCCTCCCTCATTTCCTTTAAATAGTAAAACAAATGGCTGTTCTTCCTCTTGTACCAATATTGGTTGTGCTGCTGAGAAAGCTCTTGTAGCAGAGCAATACCCAACTCAATTAAGGATGAAGCATGGACTTGGTTTTCTTTTGAGCACAAAGGACAGAGACACTCAAGAAGCTTCACCCTCCACTAACCAGGTTTGGCATTGCCCAGACACGCTTGCTTAAGGAATTTTATGCAGTGGAAGAAGAGATTTTCTACAGCGACAAATACTTTATACAATTGTCCAAACTAAAATACCCATTTGACAGGAGGTTCAGCCCATCCTTGGAATCATTCATGCTCTGAACCATGCCCTTAAAAGGAGAGCCAGTTATCTTTTTGCATCAAAAAAAGCTGTGTTAAACTGTTTGTTTCTGATGGAACAGGGAGACAGACACCAGGAGGAAACAAGCTGTGTCTGAAGAGCAGAATTCCTGGCAGATGGGTCAAGAGTAGCAGCTGTGTTCACAGAAAACACACACGTCTTTACATACTTGGGGCTGCCATGTGGAAAACATCACAAGAGACACTTTACAGCAAAGGGAAAAGGGACCATTTTTGACAACAGGTGCCAGGATACTGCTCTCCTGAACCTCTCCAGAGGATGCTGCAGATGGATGTCTCATCGGACAGGGAAAAGGTCAACATTAATAATGAAGCTGTACCAGTTCGTGACAGCCCCAGAAATATCATGTAGAGATACTTATCTTTACTGCAGTGTGATCAGCACATGCGTGAGAACAGCCCTCACGTGCCTGAGGCCACACTGAGCCACCACTGCTCCCAACTTCCTGGGCTGCACCGTGCTCCCTGTGCACATCAGGAGCACATTCCTCCCGTTACCTACACAAGGGATGAGAACCAAAAAGCAACATGTTCTGGACTCTATCCTTGATGTGAAGCAGCTGCCCAGCACAGGGATGACCAAGGAAGACTAAACCTGAGCAGCCAGAGCCCAACAAGACTGAAATCAGTGTTCACGCTTCATATACAGACGGCCTGGTTTTACAGCGCTCATTACACACCACTTTGTGCAGCAAAGTCAAAAAGCAGCTCCACAGCTTCTCTGCAAGTCAGCCAGTAAAAGGGCGGCTGGATTTACTAAACTGTGTCACGGAAAGAGCTACAGATGCCTTATCATTGCTGAAATGTTACAGAGATAAGGGCCGCGTGTCAGCCGCCTCCTGGAAACGCAGCTAAGGGCACTTTTATGCTTATTCTGCACTGAAAGCAGTGTATTAAATCTTTTATATTAACAGAAGTTCCAGCAGAAAATGAGCATCAACATTACCACCACATACTTTGAACTGCTCTGGCCTCAGCAGCCTCTCCTTTCAAGATGTTGTAAGTGGATTATTTTCCCCAGGTAGGGCCAGGGAGACCCAGAAATTGTTACAAGCAGAACAAGTAATGAGTTCACCAAATCCCTTATGCCAGTTTCACTTAAAATGCTGCCCCAAACACACCAGGTAGTAACAGTAATTACATAAACAACAACATTTGCTCCCAGCATTTCTCCCATTGAAGGGCTGGAAAGCACTTGAAGACTTTGTGAAGCAACTGTGGCTGCAGCTTTGCTCTCTCCTGGTGAGGACAGGGAGGCAGTTCTCAATTTCCACAGGAGCACTACACAGGTTAACAAGCCCTCTGGTTCTCTCCCTTATAGCTCAGGGATACAGGGGAACATGAAGTGTAATGGGAACATCTGGTGAACACACACAGGAGGGCTGCAGTAAGAGGAGGAAGAGCATTAGAGATAATTGTGTCAAAGACAGAGCCAGTCCTACCAGCTTTTTGCACTAAGCATTACACTTAAAAATCAGCCTGTTGTAGATAAGACAGTACACCAGCAGTAGCAGGATAACTCAGTTGGCAGCACTGAACAGGTTGTCCAGAGAAGTTGTGGATGCCCAATCCCTGCAAGTGTTCCAGGCCAGGCTATATGGAGCTTGGAGCAACCTGGTCTAATGGAAGGTGTCAGGGGGATTGGAACTGGGTGATCTCTAAGGTCCCTTGCAACCCAGGCCATTCTATGGTTCTGTGATTGTAGAGGAAAATAAATAATTGTTTCTATTGCAGGTAATCTCAGCACCATTTCAAAGAACTACTCTACTGAAAGCACCTCTTCAGCAGAATTTGGAAGGAGATATCTCTGGGTGCCCAGCTGAACTTGACTGCAATACAAATACACCCTTACCCTCAGAGGGGCCATCAACCAAAGGGTTGACAAGCAGGAAAGCTGTTCCCTTCATCACATATTCAACAGGGTCATCTCTTCCTGATTGTTATTCCGAGGACTTGGTCCTTCAACTATTTGCTATTTATGCACATTGTTAATCTGAGCACTCCTTGTACTTGTGAGCATTCCCAAGCCTACAGATAGGACTGGCTCTATTCATAAATAGCAGAGCTCCAACAGAGAAAGATTCCAGCATTAGCCAGAACTGTTGAGAGAAGGGAAATCAGACAGCAGGTACAAGGAGAACACCTCAATGTATGTTACATATTTAAATAACACATTTCCCCAAAGCCTCATTGGGTTTTGCATAGTCGGGGGGGGGGGGGGGTTTTTTGGCTGTTTTTTCTTTTGNCTTTGGCTGTTTTTTCATTTGAAAGCTGCAGTTCCAAAGGTAAAATTCTTACAAAAGAGATCAAGCAGCTGTTTCTGTCACAGTGGGAGTGAAAGGGGGTAGGGAGAGGATGAATACTATATAATTAATATCCAAGCTTACTGTGGAACAACAAGAAAGTACAGGGCTAAAAGGAGAAGGAAAGTCAAACTAGGGAGAAAAAACCCACAGAACCACACACACACACAATCCACAGAGTTTAGATACTTAACATATTGTCACAGAGGACAGATTGCCCAGAAGAAAGTCCCCAGAGCTGAGGAGGGACCTGTGCAGGGTGTGCTCACACTGAGGAGCTCCAAGAGAAACGTGAGGGGCTTCATGCTTCCTCCACACCTACTCCTGGCTGGAGGCTCGAAAACACATGGCTCCTGCTAATAAATCCCCTAATTTATTAAGATAACTTCTCAGCATAGGAAAAAAAAGAGCCATATCCACTAGAAACCACACTCAGTGAACTCAGCAACTAATAAATACAAAGACAACTCAATACATTTATGTTCATTTCTTACCTCATTAACTGAACTACAAACCAGCATATTTTTCCTCTTCCCCTCCCCATAACTGACATACTGCATTACAGTTTCACTGCTGTTCCAAGGATTTCTCCCCCGGCCCAGTCCAAGAATTAACTCGTCCCTTTAAGCCCCAACGTGTGAAACCATGCATAGACAGAGCTTTCCTGAACTTGAGATTACAAATTCTAGGTAGGCAGCACAATCCTGTTTTGTGCTGCTTCAGGAGAAAAAACAAAGAGTGCAAACACCAAACCTTTAGAGAAACCCTTTTTTTTTGCTCCATCAACCACTTGGACTAAAATCAGCTTTGCACAGACAGGCTTTGGCAATCCCCCCTCTCTTGGTGGAAGCCAACTGATCCACCTGCACTGCACCACAGACACTTTTCTTCCAAAGGCACCCACTCTCCATTTTTATCCTCTGCTGTACATGGCCATGACAACCTCTCTTCAGGCTAAAAAATGCATAAAACAATTACAGGTTGAAAAACATGCAGTAACAGCAAAATAAAACTAGCATTTCTGACATTATTGTGGTGGTGAGTCATCAATTAATTCTTGTTTGTCAGCTCCTGTAAGGGCCAAGATCCTCAAAGGCAGCTGAGGCCAACTGAGATGGCAGCCAGGCTTGGGCCCAGGTGCCCAGAGCCAAAATGCCTTTTCCCCCTTTAACTGTTGGCTGCCAACAAAAGCAGGAAGGGATCAGAGAGGAACTTTAAGTGACAACATTCTCCCCTCCAGCCTCTCTCCCAACTGCAAACGCCAGCAATATTTTAGCCAAGCCCAACTCTGCCCAGCAGTTCTGCCCCTCCACAGAAGTGGCTCTTCCATCATGAAAACCCAGTATTTAGTTTCTGTCCCTGGTGCAGTTTTACTCCAGACTCCAGCCAGGAGCCCTCTCTGCAGGTGGCAGGTCTGACAGATGCCCAGGCCCCACACAACAACAGCAGTGGATCAAAAACCACCATCACACCGACATGGAACACACCAGTGATACACAACATGCCTTGCTTCAAGCTTCAAGATGATCAGGGGATTTGTTTGCATGGTTTGTCCTTCATTAGGGTCCTGTTGGCTGGGATGCAGAGGGGAAAATCAGGGATGTATTTGTACTAATGGTAGGGATCACATAATAATTTGCAGTCTCCATGCCCGAGGCTCACATGTATTGAGCACTTGTTTTATTTCCTTTATTCTTCTTGCTTTATTTCCTTTATTCTTACTTGTCAGTTTTTCTTTCTTATGGCAACCCACTGTGCCTTTCATATACTTTCACCTTCTCCCCTACCATGAGCTCTGTTTGAACAAGATTTTGCATAACAGAAAAGATCTGTCCCCTGCTGGAACCAACCAGACCTGACTTTCTGCCTAAGGAAACAGCCCTCAAATATAACAGTGACCCTCCACAGCTCAGAGCTCCAATAGCTGGTGATCGATAACACCAAAAAAAACAAGCCAGCAGGGACCAAGAATCAAATTTCTAATCCCTAAAAACAACTTCCACAAACCCCTGTTGCTTTGAAAATTCAGATCAGCTAAAAAAGAACCACCACAAGGGGAATGGAGCTTGTTCAGTGGCCAACACGGCTTTCTCCAAGTGGGAACAGAGGCGAAGTGAACAGAAGTCCCAGTAAGGAAGTAGCAGCCCTTTGATGTTTTAAGTGCCTTAATGCTTTCGGAAAACCAGGCTTGACTACATTGGTGATTCAATATCCTATACAAAAATTGGGTTTCTAGTGCTTAAAATCTTGTGATTCAAGGAAAATTCGAGCCCCAGGACAGACTTGGAGCAATAGAACCTCACACTGAGCAGCTTGAGTTTTCCTTTGCTAATTATCAAAAGCTAGTGTTGGCAAGGAATATTACATGCTTATCCAATGGATCCCATAAAAAACTGCTCACTTGTGCACATTTTGAAAGGGCAACCCCTTCTGCCTCACCTCTCTTTCACTGTTATATTTAAATACATTAATATTTTAATATCCTGAAAGCACAAACAATTTATCTCTTCTTTAAAAATAAATAAGGTGGGGAATGTGATCATATTTAGAAAGCAGTACCTAGAGAAACATTTTAATGGAGATAGAAATACCCCTAAAGCATACAGAAGGTCAGTCCAAAGTCACAAGGGAACAGCAATTTTGGATGCCCAAAGTGACACCCTCTTTTAAAAGGAACAGTTTTAAGAGATAAGCCTGCAACCACCGACTAATCTAAAGAGAGAGGAGCAAACAGACTTCCATCACTTCAGAGAAATATTTCCTTCCATGTTTGACAATAAAAAGGATAAATAATAATAATGATAATTAAAAAAAAAAAAAAAGAGACAGAAGGAGACAGACAGACATCTGGGTTATGTTCTAAATGTAATTAGAAGCCTGACAACAGGACAGAATAATGTCAAACAAATTACCAGCAATGTGTTTTCATTCACAGGGTGACAAGTCAACAGGCACTCAGTTAATTTTAAGACTGATTATGTACCAACTCCTCCAATAAAATAAACACGCTCACCTCCACGGAAAGCAACAGGGAGCCCAAACACAGCATCGATTTCCCTCTGGGCAGGGCTGAACAGCTCAGTTGTGTCTGAGAAAGGACGAGCCTGAGTTTTAGGGGGATTTGTTTGTTTTACAAGCTGCTGCCACTGCTCTGTGGGTGCCCAAGCCCAACATGCCTGGGATCCCAGTCCTGGAGCTGCTGAGCATCCTCAGCAGTCACTGCCACAGACACATATAAATGCATATATAAAATGATACTACAGAGCATTACTCCTGCTTACAGTCCTGCCTGAGGGAACCACCTTTGGAAGGAAAAGCTGTGTGGTCCTAATAAAGGTTTTTTGAGGCCAGCACCTTCACACCATGTCAGATGACTCCTCTCCCAGGTTCTCCAGCTCTCCAGGACACCCCAGTGTGCAGGTAGGGAAGGGCTCAGGTGCACTTCCAGGGGCTGACTCACTTTCCCACTCAGGGTCTCTCAGGTATCTTGTTTGGGGCTTTTGGACAAACTATGGTGTGTTCTCACAGGGAAGCAGAGCCTTTCCTTCTCACCATGCTCACACAGTGGGTTTCCCAGCACAGAGTTGCACCCCTGTTCTAAGGGACCAGTTGTGCCTCCCACATCAGCCCCTGCAGGCCCCAATTCACACAAAGCTTCAACTTTCTGCTTCTGAGGCACTTGAAAAACAAAACAAGCCACGCCAAAAATCTTAATCTACCGAGAAGCAGAGGGAGAAAATGTGCAATTGCAGAGGGCAGCTCTTCGTTTTCCTGCAGCAATAAGAACTACCTATTTGTTTGAATGATGGTGGCTTCAGGAGAACACCAGTGCAGAGCCAAACGACGACAGCTCTGACGTAAATAGAGGGAAAAAGCAAACAGAGCCAGTGCAAAGCACTAAGGCAGCGATGGGCCACGGTGGTGGAGACGCCAGGCTGTGAGGAGAACACGCAGCAAGGCCGGATGACAGATGAAAAAAAAAAAGGTTACAAAAGCAGAACAAACTAGAAAGGCATTTATAGGATAATAATCCTTGCCTGTGTTTCTAATTATATCTGTAATAGTTAAAAGCTGAAATGATTTTAGAAGGCAAATATAGTTTTTGTCCTCTGTGCCATTTTCTGGTGGCATTTGCCCCAAATGCCTGAAGAGGAATGGGTGGTTTCAGTACCTATGAATGTGTGTGTAGCTGGGGTCAAACACTTCCAAGGAAACTCTGCAAGGGATAAAGCTGAGCTGGTTAAAACCCCCTCCCTGGGGCAGGGACATGTTGAGCAGATACAGACCTGCCCTCGAACCTGCCAGTGGAAACACAGATCCAGCAACACCAGGCACCTTCTGGGGAACGTTTTAACAAACCAAACCCAGAGAAACGGCACCAGGCTGCAAGTTAGACATCGACACCAAATCCTCAGAACAAACAGATACACACACAGTTTTGGAAGGGCTGTGCTGAAGGCTGTGAGAGCAGCTGGAACGATGACAACCCGACAGAACCATGCCTGGGCAGACACGGAGAGCGGGGGAGTCATCCCGTTAAATTTCTCTGGACTCATCAAGCAGTTCTTTAGAGCTTCACATTATCCCATTAGCACATCTACAAGCTCACAGCTGTGAACAACTTCATCGCAATTAGATCTCTGGAGCATGAACTGGCCCAAACTACTCAAATTTGAAACAAAGAGGAAATAATAGCTATTAGATTAAGCAAGTAAAGATATATCAATTTTAATTGTAGAGCTATTCAGTGTAGAGCACTCTGGAGAGGAAAAAATACTCAGCCTATCTCCTTGGGAGTAGCAGTGCTTAGGTTTAATCTCAAGTGTTGTCACTCCTCAGAGACGCAGCACTCCGAAAATTTTTATGCCGTATGTCAGACTTCAAGAAGTCAACCAAAATTTCAGAGCACCAAAGCCTCTAGCAACAGGCAATCAGGGCAAACATCATCACTGGAAGCATTTTAAGTTTGGAAATACCCAAACATGATGACAAGTGCAGCAGCACTACCAGTGCACTCTGAGAATTAATGCTGCCATCTGAAGGGAAGGGGGATGTCTCCTCGCTCACTCTCTGCTGCATGATTCAGGAGCCTGAACATTTGCTGACACCTGAATCTCCCTAATTAGTGTCTTTTACCCAGAAATAAAGGGAAGGGAAAGACTTTTGGAAAAGCAGAATTACGCCAGAGATGTTGTTATAACAGTTCTGACTATTTCCCGTAATACTTCAGATGCTGCAGTGAGAGATCTTACCCAACAGCTTTGGGAAACAAGGCAGGAATATTTATCATCATCACCTTCCTCAGCTCAGTATGCTGAAAGCACACAGAGAAAAAAACCACACAGCCTTGGAATAGTTAAGTGTTGGGGATGGAGGCAGTTGGGGGGGTGTAGTTTGTGAGGTTTTTGCTGCCTTTTTTTTTTATATTACTCATAACTGAATCAAACCAGTAAAACAGCCCAAGAGCACAGCCCTCACAGACCACACTAGGCAGCAAAGATAAACACACATATGCAAAGGGGAAAAAGCTACTCCAATATATTGAACAGACATTCTTGGCATCTCTACTTATTTTTCTGAGTGGCAACTGAAGAGGCTCAATCCCAGACTGGGCATGAACAACACGACTCAGACACCCCAAAACTCCGGACGTGGAGGCCACCATTTGGTGCACTGAGGATACGTATCCCTGTTCTTGAGAAGGGCTCTTTCAAACAGTGTTTGCTTTGCCAAAAGCATATGACAACAAGCCACAGTGCCCTCTAGAATCACTGAATGGTTGGGATTGGAAGGGACCTGAAAAACCATCTAGTTCCAACCCACTGCCATGGACACCTTCCACTATCCCAGGTTGCTCCAAGCCCCGTCCAACCTGGCCTTGGACACTTCCAGGGATGGGGCAGCCACAGCTTCTCTGGGCAACCTGTTCCAAGGAACAGCCAAGAGTCAAAGCCCAAACTGAGGCCAATGAGGGGCAGTTTGGAGCCCTCTGAAGTGGCCAGAGGCAGCCACAGCTACTTCCACGGCTGCTGTAAAAGGATCGGTGCTACCGTGTTGCACCTGTGATTATTTTAAGCAATCAGCTTTGAAAAAACACTAAATACTGTTCATTCCTCCTTTCTCATAACAGTACAACTTGTACTTAACCTTTCTATCACTAAAGAAATATTCCATTTAAGAAAGCAGCACAGAATCAGTTTAACAACTGAGCAAACAATGCCTTCATGTAACTATGCCTTTTAACCTTTGATTTACAACTCCCTTTGTCACTTTTGGTTTTGAAATTAAGATGCTTATATGCTGAAGGGTAACAAAGTTCAGGCTTTTAAATTAAGATCTGCTATAAATAATATGCTACCTGAGTCAAAGAACATCTATAAAGCACTAAAAACAGGAAAGTGAGCATTAAACAGCCTTTCTCTGAATAACTTAACAGATAAAAAGATAAACACCTGAAAACAAAACTCTTTGTGCACATTTTTGGTACAACAGTCAGCTCCAAATAATTTGCTTTTTGTGGCTCTCAGGAGAGACCTGAGTAAGACAGCTCAGGTTCTTGCTGTGCTGGGGAAAGCAAAGGCTTCAAGGGACAGACAATTTTTGACCCCATTTGTAGGTTATTATAACACTGACTGATCTCCCAAAGCAATTTTCATTAATAAAAAGTTTCCAAGACCAGCTTTTCTCCTTCCCAAGCCCCAGAGGAAGATTGACACAAGAACAATCCCGCCCTCTCTCCCTCTTTTTTTTTTTTCTTACAATGGGAGAATCAAGTTGAGTAATTTCTTTTGCTATCTGGGCATGGCTAGCAGGAGAAAACCATCAGCAGGTCATATGGCATCACTTCCCTGTATGAATTCCCAGTACGTGCTCCATGTAAAGGTTGGGAGGGTTTTTTATTTACGTGAATCCATGGAGCTCACTGCTATCACAGTCACTGCTGCGCCGTTTTAAAAAGGCAGAGGACATAAAAGGCATAAATTATCTCCTAAAACAAGCACTTTTTCGGTGCTGAAGTCTTCAGTGAAGAAATATAAAACACAATTGCAACAAGAGCTCAAATTGCTGCTTTAGACTCTAATGGCTTCATAACAGTAATTAAGGCTTCTTCCTGACTTCATAACTATGCCATAATGCATTTATCAAAAGCACATTACCACAATGGACACATTCACTCTTCCTGCAATGTTTCGACAGCTCCCTTTGGACACTGTCAGTAAATAAAATCTTATGTGAGCCAATTAAAGAAAGCACAAATCCAAATTCACTGTGGCTACCTTGCTTTGAATGCGCTGCTCTGTCAATTTTTTTTAATGGAAAATGGGTAAGTGCTCTGAATCCAGTAAAAAACTTCCTCCCCAGAGCAACTCCGGGATGCAGAGCCCTTCTTAAGAGCCACAGGAAGGAAGGAGAGGAATGCTTCTTGGAGCTTTGTTTTTATCACAGAAGGAGGAGAGGTTTTGACAGCAGAGAGACTATTGTCAAGTACATTTAGACTCACACCAAATCTCTGCCTGGACAAACTGGACTGGGAGTCCTTTCACAGCCAAAGGCCACAACAGGCAATGAAGAGCCAGTTCTCCACTTCACTGAAGAGCAGAAGGGAATTACAGAGCCCTCTCCGCCTTCCTCCCATCCAACTGCCTCCAACACAATGCAACAAGCCCAGCACAGCAGCAGCATCCTCCTCCCAGCCCCTTCCCCATGCAAACCCCACTATTTTCCTGTGGGAATACAAATTCCCTGCCAGCGGAGCCTCGGGAGGAGCGGCACATGTGCGAAGCTCACACTGTGTAATGAGTGCTACCCAAAGTGCAAATGCAAGTGGGTGAGTATTGGCATGAACCCTGCAGAGTGCAGCTAAAATTAGGGCTTGCAATATGGAAATCCGTAATATCCTCTGCACCTGGGTAGCTCAGTGCACTCCAGCCCAAATGTGCTTTAACTGGAGGGAGAGGAAAAGGGGGAAGATGTAAAACACACATGACCTTCCCTCACCATTTTTATCACTGAAAGAGGCTTTTGCATTAGACATTCTGCAGCAACAGCTCGAAAGATTTTACAGGGGAGATAGTTAGGAACACATTCCCCTTTCTTTTGATCACATGAAAGATTATTTTAAACCAAACAGGTACTCTGTTCCTGCAGTGAGCTGCAAGCTTTGCCACATGCTTCTCCCTCCCATCTCTTAACTGCTGCCATGGGGAAAATCTGGCAGGTTGTTTAAACATAGGATTAGTGTGAGGTCAGTATTCAAGCCAGAAGTAACAAATCCCACTTCACATAAAGGATGCAGAGTGTTCAGCATCCCTTACCCGTTAATCCATGTTGTTTACTCCCTTGGTGGGGAAGGTTTCACACTGATGAGTTCTGACTGCTCCTTAGTACTGGCAGAGTTGGGGGCAGTAACCTGAGCAGGACTCCCTAGAGCACAGTTCTGCCATCCCCCAATTTTACTATCCTTTACAAAAGTCCCAGAATTTCTCTAACAGCATTGAAGAGTGAGGCAAAGCAGCCAGGCAGCACATAAAGGAGCTCCTGGGTTTTTGTCTCTGGGTTGCAGGGGGTGAGGGGGAAAATTTGTCAAGAAATCTTCTAGAAGCCCTGGGGGGGAAAGGAGAGGATGGGAATTGGCTCCGGGAAATGAAAAGCATAATTCAGATGCTGACATGTTCTTCACAAAGCTGTTCCTTAAACTACATGGGAAGGAACTGCACCAACCTCAATTTAAAGTAGAAAAAAGGAGAAAAGCAAAAAAAGCTTAGGTACAGTATTGTGCAGGAGCTGTTCCCAAGGCTTCCATCCAGAAACAGACTCCCAAGCTTTCATTCAATAAGGTACAGCTACAACAAAATTACCTCCTGGGCGCTAATGGTCTCTTAGTTATAAACAACCTCTTTAAATAAGGAAAAAAAAAAAAGTGCATTATAAAGGAATTTGCCACACATTTCCTTCAATAAATCCTTCCTCCATTCAGTGCTTCCCAACAGGAGCTGGTCTACCAACTATCATCACCAGTAATTCTCTCCCACCAGGGGGAAAGTAAAATAAAAAATTCAGACTATAAAAATATCTTTTTTATCATAGGAGAAAGTTATTATGAGCCTTCATTGCTGCCTGCCTGATGCCTGTGCCCATGGATGGTTCCCTCTTTCTACAGTAATTGCTTGCAGAGGGAGAAAGGAACAAATGCTGACCATGTGAGGTGCATCCAGAGACTCAAGGTAATCATTCTCGTTCAGTTTTATTTATAGTAACAGGTATTTTATTTATTTGATTTTATTTACACCAAGAAGAATAGGTCCAAAGGTTCCTGGCAAAAGCATCCTGACAGGGCAGCTGGGTATGTTGCCATCACGCTGTGCCAGGTATTCCCCTTCTGAACCACCCACTCTTGGCATATGCCTGAAAAATGGAAAAAAAAAAAAAAAAAAAAAAAAAAAAAAAAAANNNNAAAGAAAAAAAAGAAAATTTTCCCTCTAATTTCCCAGAGCTCCTGAGAGTTCCTACCTGCTTGGTTTGTTCCCTGCCAGATCCATGTCACTGCCAGCTCCAGATTTCTTGGCCAGGGCCCTGCTCTGGAGAAAGTCTCTCTTTGGAGCAGCCAACTCCCTTTCCAGCTGAGTCAGAGCAGAACCTGCTGCTGAGACCCGGGAGGAGCCACAGGGGACACTGTGCAAGGAGTGCTCCGACCCAGAGCTCCAAACTCCTGCAAACACCCTTGATTTCCAGACTGTCCCAGCCCAGCACACATGCCAGAGATAAGAGAGGATGTGCCAGCTCCCTCCAGGACTGCCTACACATTCCAAGCCCAGACAGGGACAGAGCAGGACAGCACATGTCAGAGCTCAGCACTGCACTGCCAGCAAGCAAAGCCTCCCAGCTGTGACCCCACTGCCAGCAGAGCCCCCAGGCACAGGGATGAGCCCAAGGGAACAAGCTCTGCCCACCCACAGTCCCCTTTGCAGGGCTCTTGCACCACACTCCCAAACAGGGAACAACAGCAGAACAAACGGATCTGGAGAGAAGTGGCTTGGACTAAGCTGGACTGGTCAAATCAGCCTCCACAAGGAATGGGGCAGCAGCCCTCGTCCTCAGGTGGCGAAAAGACACATTTTCCTTAAGCAAAGCCCAGCCAAAGGAATGGGCAATTCTGTCCTCCAAATATATAAGCTCAATGCTCGTGAAAAGTTTACGTTGAGCGGAGGGACCAACACTAATAAAGTTTTATCACTCCCCATACCCAGTTCCCAGCAAAGCTTCGTGGGCAGCCAAAAGAGCCCAGGATAGTGTTGCACCCTATCTGAAGGGGAAAAACAAATCCTGCTGGCAACCAAAAGCATCAAGCAGATATTCAGGATATATTCAGCCCCAAACCAGAAAAGAAAAAAAGTTTACCCACACTTGTAAGGTGGTCACACCCTTAAGCTCTCCAGAGAAGTTTTACAGCTTGTAAAACCCTCATGATTCATTTGCAAAGAAACCACAGTTTGTGCTGCAGCCACAGCAGGGTAAGGTTGGGAGGAAGGGATGCTTCAATAAACTGGACCTGAGGGGATACCCAAGGAGCACTGGGACGTGTCAGGGCCCAGCTACAAACGCAAAAGAAGGGGAAACAGAAGAGTTTGTGTCCCATATCCACAAGGTATTTATGCCAAGAAAAGCAGGTTATTTATACAGGAGCTTTCTTTTCAGCATGCACCACTCAGCTATCCATTATCAGCCCCAAAACAACAAGGCACAGGAGACTAATGAACAGCGTGAGCAGGAAATACAGAGATGTGAAGCAAGATTTAAAGCACAAATGGTTCAGTCACTCTCGTATTTTACAGAAGGTCATTCACTGGGCCTTTATACTTCATTTATCAAATTAGATCTGAATTGCTGCAGTCAGCCTGATTCAAGAAACCATCACGCATCTTTTCCCTTCAAAAGGGGAAATAAAGACTTTATCTGTAAAGCAGTTTGCATCAGAGGATCTCCGAGTCCTTCCCTGGCACTTTGCCTCACAAAACCACCCAGGCAGACAGCTGCCTACCCAACACACGGCCTTCAGAGGTGCAAAGAACTCCAGTGTTTTGCCTCTAATGGCTTGGGCCAGATCTCAGCTCCACACCTCCTCCCCCGAGATGCACCCGACTGAGTCAATTCCCAGTGCTGCTGCCCTTAACGAGTGGGATTTTACAGCCTCTATTTTTCCAGTGCTTTCCTTGTCATCATAAACATCCCAGTGTTTGCTCACAAATTGTTCCATTAAAAACAAATATGCTGCCACTCCACGGCTGTGGAATTTGCTGCAGAAAATCATCAAGAGAACAGCACTGTCTTGCCAGCCACCTGCATCACCTCCCCCTTCAACTCAAACCCAGAGGCATGTTACAATTACATTATTCCAACCAAATAAAATTATTTTCCCCTGTTCCAAGACATAAAACAACCACATTATTATGGTCATTGCCACTGTGATTTAATAATTTAAACAAAAGACACACACACAATGATAGGAACATGGTAAGTAGTACAGCACTTCATTACAGCTGGAACCAGTATTTATGACCCCTGAAAGCAAAGATGGTCTTGAGAATTATATGCCCAAATGCGTCACTTCAAAATTACAACTTAATCATATAACGCTCAGCACAGAGCTTTCAAACACCCTGATCATCTTTTGGTTTTTTCCAGGGTGAGGAAAAGCTCTGAGAGATAATAAATCACTTAACGGATCAGTGGGAGAGGGTTACTTACGGAACGGGATTTGCAATGCAAAAAGTGAATCATGAAGCATCACCTTCACACCCCTCACCCTTCCTCACACACTGCTGGTGAACAATCTCTCCAACTCACCCACTGCCTCCTCTAGGGCAGGTCAGGGACAGGGAAAAATCACCCACTTCTGTAGGAAAAGGTTCATGTGCTCTTGGAGTTGTGCAAGGAACAAGCTGAGATGCAAAGCAGTGACCCAGGAGCTGCCAGTGCTCTGAAAGCTTCAGACCACAAAGTTAATCTGGTAAAAATGTTTGGACGTGTAGCCACAGCCCAAATGCAGTTCTTTGCCAAGACTGAGGACAATATGTTATTAACTAAAGTTTAATTATATCCACAAAGACACATTTCTAGCCAAGGCTTACAACCACGTCTCTGTAGATTTGTTTGTTCTTCTAGTGGTCCCATTAAGAAATTGGTTTTGTGATCACTTTCATAGCCTAGAACACATATTTATCTGGTTTTATCCTGTTCTGTTTCCACAGGAATTTTACTGGTCCCGTGTTAATTAATTTATGTCAGAAACAGACAACACTTCACAAAAGACCCTCTAATCAGTGGCTAATAAGGGTGGGCTGCAATACGGTGTTTATGTAATACTGGTAAGAGTATTTTCAAAAGACAAAGCCCAGTTTCTAAGAACAAGCTATTGTCTCCCCACCAAATGAGTATGGAAATTAAACAGAACTTAATTATTACATTTGCTATGCTTTGGGTTAGACAAGATCGATTTCCAGCAAGTATCATTCCCTGTAGAAAGAAGAATCTGGCTACTTGTAATATATAGACAGGGTTTGGGTTTTGAGAGAAATATTGCAGGAAAAATGAGTCAGCAGCACACAAATAGCCAGGTCTCTAGAGCCAACCAACAACAACAGCATGGGCTTCAGTGGGGAAACCCTCACACTCCCAGAGACCCAAGGATAAGGCAGTTCCATGGAATGATTGCCCAGTCTCTGATGGCCACAGAAGCCACGCAAGCAGCTCTGAATGTTCTCTCTCTTCACATATTCTTTCCAGTGTATCAAGCAAAAAGCACACACTCCATCCTAATGGAAAAGCCAAAATTCAATTAATGACACCAATCTCTGAAAGCCAGCAGAGGCTGCACAAACGGCTCAGTCGGGAAATTTTTCTTTCTGAAAGCTTCCATGAACTGTAATAATGCAACTATTGCAGGCTCTTATTTATTAACACAGAGAGATTTATTTATGAGAGATCTGCAATCAGCTTAACCCCTGAAAGCACAGCTTGATGGAGCTCAGCCCCTGCCCACAGCTTCTTATCTGCTTTTACATCAGGAAGCAGCACCTGAGAGCTCAAGGGTGAGTTGGGAACAGCCCAAGTGACACCTCAGCAAACCCCAAGCTCCACTTCCATGCCAGGCTTGGCTAAGGGAGAGGGGCAGATTCCACTGGCAAGGAAAGCTGGTGAGTGGAACAGTCAGTGTGTGTATGATGATGTGTCAAAGGAGATGGGGAATTGACACTTGCTCTTAAATTCCCATGGCAGAGAGAATGATGAAAGGTTGTTACTGGTAAGGTGAGTTACCAAATCCTGCATTTCTGCAACGTTGGGTGGTCATGGCACAGAAGATGCAACACCAGCACATCACTGTGTCTCTGCTGAGCAGAATAGCTCCTAGAGCTACCAGACTTGGCAACACTGGAGCCACTTGATTTAAAGCAACTGTATTATTAAGTTAACATATTTATTAGTAATACAGACTAGCTTATATTTAAAAGAAAGGGAATGGCACAGGGAGCAATTTCAATTTATAAGAGGCAGCTATTAAGTCAGCACTAAAATGTTGGGAGAGGAAGCTTTCCCAGTGGTTTTGCTACATTCTGACATCATGATTTCAGAAAGCTCAAAGAGTCAATAAAAGCACATTTTAGGTCTTCAAGGGAGACCATAACTGCCTTGACTCTCTGCTACAAGAGACAAACCCAAATATAAGTTTACCCAGTTCACAAGTATCCGTATCCTGGCCCTCTTCAGTTTGTCCTTTATCACTAGTGAACAGCCACAGTGGTAACAATAGGAGTACAGCTCTCTAGAGAGACAGCAGATACTGCCCTGAACATCCCATAAAATTAAACACAGACTTCACCAATGCAGAGGCAGAGTAGATTTAAAAGCAAGGGCAGTTCTTCCACCAGCAGTAGGTCGGGATCATGAAACTGCTTCCTGCTGTCCCACCTCCTGAACTTCCTGCCATCCTGTCCAGGGAATACGCCTTTGTCCCTGACCATGACCTGCAGAAAACAGCCATCTGCCCAGCCAGGAGCAGTAAGAAATCCCCTCAGCCACATCCCAGTGCTGGGACAGTCCCTTCCCTCCAGGTCATCGGAAGTTCAGCAGTGCTGGACTCACCACGACCTTGAGAGGGACAATCTCCCTGCTCTGCTGCTTCTGACTCCTCAGGACAAAAATCACTCGTACCAGGCCAAAACTGAGCCTCTCAGAACACAGGGAGGGAGAGAACTGCTCATCACTGCCTCTGACACAACACAGGTGATGTTTTGCATATTAAGGACACATGGAAACACAAATTTGAGCTGTTAACATTTGTCATTGCTGGACCTCCCTCTGAGCCCCAGGGATCACAGCAGGGTCCTCAAAGCAATGGGGGCCACAGGCCAAAAGGGTGATGAGAAACAAGACAAAGAGCTCAAGGAGTTTGTTTCATGTGCAGGGGAAACTCCCAGAAGGGAAAGGAAATAGTATTTTAAAGGCCAAAAGACAGTCAGGTGCCAGCTATTGGTATCACAAGACTTGTACTGTCTCTGCTCGGGTGCTGCACATTCTTATCCAGGAGTCTCCCACTCTGGGAGGATGCTCTTGGGCACCTACCTCCACCATCCATGCAATTGCCCCTCTACTAAACACGTCCTCAGCTGCACAAACCACAGGGACACCCTTGTTTGTTTGTTTCACAGCTACAGAAAGGACAAGAGTGCTCAAGAGATGAATAGCTGTGGGGCAGTAACCTCCTGGGGTGCTGGGGAGCCCCTAAATCACTCAGACAGGAGCATCTCTGTCCATATCCCTTGTTTCCATTTCATGTGGTGGTTCCTCACTGGCACAGCTGCTGATTAAAGCCTGCACTGACATCTGAAGACTCAAAGGCAAATTAAAATAACCCTACACTTCTTAATCCGATTCACACTTTTTTAATGACTGGAGTTCCTATGATGTAGAAAGCATCTCTTGCAGGATCCTGCTTTGACCACTGCTGTTCATAAATGTAAAAAGACCTGCTAATGCTCTCTAAACTTCCCACAGAAGTATTTGTATCAGCACCCCTCTATTTTTTTTGCCCAACAATAATCTAATTCATGTGACTCTTATCTTAGCAATGAAACAGCACGTTAAATCCAGGATCACAGCTCATTTAGATAAATGGAATTGGGCACATCCAGCGAGTCATTCCTGCTGTGACATTTCTACTATTGACAGAGTTATTTCCAGGCCCAGCGTGGGCAGGGAACTGGGAGGACTCACACTCTTGAGCACAGTCACTGTCCCTCACTGAGGGTGCACAGCACAGTCACATTTTCTAAAGGGACTCTACCTGGGTCTAGTCACATGTTAATAAACATTCTGGCAGCATTTCCCAGCAATAACCTTCAACAGTTACCTAGAAACATAATCCATCAAAATAAACCTCAAAATAGTAAGAAACTAAAGGAACTTTTATTGGTTGCTTGCGTTGTAGCTACGTACAGAAGAGTTAGTGGACAAAGCAGAACCATTGATCAAGCTCAAATTAATTTCAAGGTTATTTCCTTAGTTCTTTTATAAACACAAGTAGTGCTGTTAGAAAGTTCCCATTTCTTCATTCCTGGCTACTCTGTGAGCTCTGAAGAAACAGCTCAACCTTAGAGACCTCTACAGGACTCGAGAGCACGCAGTGGAACCCAAGCACTCAGCAGGTGATGAACTGAAGTGAGTCTGTTGCTCTAGAGCTTAACAGTTAAATCATCTAGAAGAGATTAAAATTTCCCATCAAATAAATTGAAAGTTCTCCTTCAGCACTGAACAGTTCCCTTGTTCTCTAGGGCTCCATCCCCACATTACTTTTTAATCTTAATAAATACAGATGGTATTTGCATCCCTCTCTTTTTTTTTTTGTTTGTTTTTTTTGTAATAAACTGCTGACATGGTGCAGAAACACACAGTGGAAGGATTTTCTTTAGATATTCAGAGCACTCCTGATCTGCATATTGATTTCAACTCGTAATTCTTCATAAACAAAATGGATCCACAAGAATCTGTCAATACATCTGCTGGTGAATCCTCCTCTCTGTTCACAGCCAAAGCCTGTGCACAGGGATTAACACACACCTGTACTGCAGAACACGCTGCCTCAGGGAGAACTGGGATTTCTTGGAGTTTTCATTGGAGGCTGTAAAGCTGGGATGCATCAGCAGAGGTCCCAGAAACACCCTCTGAGTGCTGGGGCTGAGCCTGGGTTATCTCCCTGATAACCCCCACACCCTGGGGACCGTGCAACATGACACCCACGTGCTAGTGTTTCAGAGGACACAAACCAAAACTTGGCTGTAGCACATCATTTCCCAGCACTGCCCAAGTGCTGCTTGCTCAGCCTGTGGAAAGGAAGCTGGATTTGATTTCCAGGGATGCGTGTGCTCTGTCTAAGTGCATCCATAACCCTGTGCTGCTGCCAATTTACAACCTTCCACCCTGATGAAAAATTGTATTTTCAACCAGAAGACACACTTCTGATTATTAAGAAAGATCTCTATATACCCCAGAAATTAATCATTCTTATAGTCTGCTAAGACTCACGACAATGTAGCCTTGGCTCTGGAAAATTAACTGCTACAGGTAAGTCAAAGACATGCAATTTAAAATTTTCTTACATTCTCTTAGGTAGAATCTTCTCTTCAACCCTTCTCTCCAATCATCAAGCATTTATTAGATCTGGCATAAATATGCAACCCGTGCTGCTCATCAGTCTGGTGAGGGTTCACCTGCAATTCTAGGGCAGGTTCTCATCACCCCTGTAAAAGTTTTGCTTTTGGCCTCAGTGGAAGCAGGACTAGACCCTAGTGTGGTCACCACACTGACACAGGGGGGCTTGAAAGGGATGAAGACAATGCAAGGAAAGAGAACCTCAAAGCAAGATAGTTCCATCAGACAAGGGCGTGTTCTGTGCAATAAAAGAACATAATCACTTATCTGCATTGCATCAAATACCTTTTGCTTCCAAAAGCCCTTAAGGCTGCTGGTTTTTGTTACTTTTCCCCCCCCATTTCCTCCAGGACTAATACTCTTCCTTAGAAGTCTGCTGCCAGCTGCTGCATGGTCTCTCTGGATATCAGGAATTCTTGGGTTTTCTGACTTTTTCCACCGTGAGAAGGACATTTATCAGGTTAAGCCCAGATTTCTTTCCCTGTCTCACCAGCAGAGTTTTGGATGACTAATCAAACGACTGAATATATTTTAAAGATTTAATTCTCCCTTCACTATTTATACTAGGCAATGTCACTTTGTTCGTTTTAAGGGAATTTAAGTTGGAGAGTTTTTTGCAGTGGAAAGCCAGAATAGTGTCACACTCTCAGCAGCAGACAGGACTGGTATTGGCTTCATCTTGCCCTCCCCCAAGTCAGCTTCAGCTGTCACCAAAAACACAGTAAGCATTTTCCTCTTTGGGAACTATGTGTTCTTGCAGTTATATTCAGTGGACCAGAAGAGTCTGGCATCAGAAAAAGAACTATCTGATTTCTTGGACTCACTGCAAGAGAACCTGTCTTGGCCAGATACAGTTATCACCACCAAGAACTCAGTTAAATTAAAGCTACCCTGGGCAACGAATATTGGCTGCACAAACAGGGATCAAGCACTCACACACCTCAGATGCAGCTTTGGGGCTTTGACTGCTCTGTAAAGGGTGTTTATTCCTGAAGTTATAAATAACAGTGAGCAAAGCACTCGCTTTGTATGTTGGTGTAAAGATTTTCAGAGCCACCATCCATGAATTGCTACTACTATTTTAGTAAATGGAAAGTAGTCAACAGCTCTTGAGAACCTTTCACATTTGTCTCTGTTTTCAATGTGTTCAGATCTGAAAGTGCACTTTTCAGCTTAATTCAGACTGAGCATTAAAGTCAGGGTCAAATGTACTATTTTCACCCATGATCTGCATTGCCCTCTTTCACCTCCATTACCTGGGATTTCTATTCCTATGCACAGTTGTAAGGAGGAAAACATGCCCTGTAAAAGCAGCTGCACCTCAGACCTACCTCAGGATACTCAACCTTAGTGCCCCTTTATGCCAGGGAAGGGAGAGCTGCTGTGTTCAGGTGGCAGATCCTTGCATGGCAACACTTGGATGTCACAGAAAAACCTCTGGGCAGCAGCAAGGAAAAAGTACAAAAACACAAAACATACCCAAACCATCTTCCTGAAAACCTACTCAAAGCAAGCTTTGCCTTGGATACTTTCTACCATGGTTCCCATCTTTTGGCTCCCTCATGCAAGCCCAGCCCTCAGGCAGAGACTCCTCTGACAACTTCCAAGCAAGTGTGGCCTCCACCCAGATCTGCCTCTGCTTTAGGTGCCCTCCTCTCACCCCAGTAATCACCCCTTTCCATCTATTAAGCCACGGCAAAAGCAGGTCTGCAGCACATCTGCAGCTTTCTGTCCCCTCCAGGAAGGGTCCCACCTCTATTTCCCTGGATTGGCACCAATGGAAATGTTATTGAATGTCACAGTGAGTCACATCACACCTGCTCTATGCTGTGCTCAGGACAACCTTCTCCACGGAGCTTTTCCATGAGGGGTTGTTCATCAGGTCTTATTTTTAAAGAATCTGGGCCAAGTCATCCCTGCTGTAGCTTTAATGACGTCAATGAGCTACAGCAGGGGTGAAATTGGGCCATTATGTTTTATGTCCATATGTCCTGTGCCCATTAAAGAAAAAAAATGCAAAAGCAGATCAAGGAAGAAAAGAAAAGTTATTGAATCAAAAGACTGCCCTGTGCAGAGATTAATATCAAGATGTGGAATGTTTCTCTTCTGCTCCTGCTGTACATTTATATTTATAACAGTTTATGGAAAAAGAAATACTTCTGTCAAGGTACAACACGAGTTCTGCAGTGACAAATTATATTCCCTTTTTGTATCCTGTTTCGATAAAAAACTAACAAAAAAAAACTTTACCAGGAAAAGGTCTCTTCAGAACTCAACAAAAGTTAGGAACACAGTTGCCAGTATGTGTTAGTTCCTCTCCTGTAAGCCAACACTCACCACACTCAGCACATCACCACCCAGCAGTAAAGCCCAGTGGACGTTGTCCTGAGCTCCTTTCTCAGCAAATCCAAAACATGATTATACAAATATCAAAAGGAAAAATATCGTGCATAAGCTTAAGCCTAAACAGCGTTTTCTGTGAGTATTCAAAGCCTCAAACACCAACATGAAAAGGGACACAGCTGAGGAGACCAAGCCTGCAGATGTAGGACACCAGCTGTGAACAGCAGCAGTAACAGCCACGATCCAGTGGTGATTTTCAGAAGGCTGAACTGCACATTTACTCAAGATAAATGGCACAAACATGTTTTCCAACCCCTGTGCCCAGACCAAGGGTTGCTGCCCTGGGCTGTGAGCAGCGACTCTGGGTCACCCAACCACAAAATGCATCACAGCCAGCGAGACCTACAACCACAACTTCTCAGCTCCACGTTTAAAAGTCCCCTTAACTGACATTTCAGCCTATGAGTAACCACATTCACAGGAACCCAGGCGAAATTACTCACCAACTTGCCCCCAGAGTCACACCAATACACCTTTAAAGCCACACAGCAACTGCCCAGCACCAGATCACAGGAGCCTCGTGTTCAGAGCCTTACTTTGTAGAGCACTTTTACTTCAAAGCTTAATGGAAGATTCCTTTGAAATCTTTGACCCTAATTATCCCTGTTTCAGCTTCAGCCAAAGACTAAGTCCTCCTTGCAAAGGCCTGTTTTCCAACTGCTTTCCCTTTGCATTAATGAGCTCTTTTTCCCACAAGCCACAACAGTCAGAGATTTTGTTTTTGTTTTTATTTTTATTCCTCTCCTCCCCTCCCATTCCAGCACTGGAATCAAAATAACTCGAGATGGAAAACGTGTGACCTCCCAAGCCTTTATTTACAGTATCACAAACCACAAGGGAAGGATCTGTCCAAGTTTTCCAGCTGGAATGGGAACAGCAGGGAAAAAACGTGCCCTCATTTTTGCAGCTGTGATATTTAACACATCACAGGGGAGAAGACTGGGAAGGAGGCAGGAGAGTTAGAAGCCAGTAATGATGCCATGAAAATACTGGATGAAGAGTCTGAGCCACACAAGCAGGTTCACATGATTACATCCTTTCTCCCCAGAAATAAACTGAGCTCGGTACATGCAAGTGTAACTGCAAAACCAGTCTGACACACATTTAATGGGGTTACTTCTTGGCTCTTACATTAAACCAGACTGTAAAATATAGGAAAACCTCCTGGACTTCACCTGGTTTTGTATTAGTGCTGTAATGATCTCTCTTCACACCACCATCCCCCAAAATTACTACAACAAGGATTCTGTCAAAAAATAAAAACCTCAAAGCAGCGGAATCTTCCTCAGATATTTAAACAGCACAGAAAAACAAAAACAAACGAAGCAGGTTTAGATCTATAGAAAGTTTCTTGCAGCAGGAAACTGTCAGTTAGTCTGTGGTTACAACCACACCAGCGTCACAGCTCTTTCCTCCCAGTTAAATACACGTGTCCAAACAGTTCCTCATGTCTGGTGTTCCTATTGTAAAAGGAGGAAAACCACCAAAAGACAAACTCCCCCATGTTTCCACTAGAAATTTCATAGTGCCAGACTATACAGGAGACTACAAAGATCTCTTCTTTTGAAAAGGGATCCTTTCCAAATATTTATGTCCTAGTCTGTCAGGTCTAACTCAGTTTACCTGGAACTATCTCCCACCTTTAAAAGATCCCATTCCCCCTCCTCTCCCTATGAGAAGTTCCCTCATCTCCCAGCCTGGCACAGTAAGAAGTGCCACACTAACCCACCACCTTTACACACTCAGACAGGGAACATCACAACTGTGCTGCCAAAACAGGGCCCCTCTCCTTGCCAGTACAAGGGCAGCCATCACCCAGCTCTCTGGGGTGTTATCACCTCACTCTAACTCCTTACAGGGAGTTTTGTGATATATTTGATGCAGGATCCAACATGAGGAGAGATTTGTCTGCCTTCAATTCTCAGGTCATGGATCCCACAGTAACTCCCCTGGTAAGTACAGGATGCAGAAAAAGTAAGATTCAGCCCCAATTTGTGTCCATATAAAAGGACATAAGGCTCTGGAAGGAGAAAAGCTGGTCGCACTACACAGCCAGGGGTGGAAAATCACAGCCCAGCATGGCACAGGCAGAGACAGGTGCTGCAGGCAAGGCAGGGGGTCCTGGAAAGGCATTAGAAGGACCCAACTGCAAAGCAAACCTGTGCTTCTTCTGACAGGACACCACACACTCCTTGTGTGTTTGTACAAATTGTTTGGAGGGGACATCACTTCCCCAGAGCACAAGTCCCCTGTCCCCACCTGCCTCACATCTTCTCAGGTTAAGGCACCCTGTGATTCCACCTCATTTACTTTCCCCTCTCCTATGTATTATCCTCCTGGCCAACATCAGCCTCTGCTTCTTACAGAGAGAAATTCCCCATCCCATCCAGGATTCTGCACCTGCAGGACCAGTGGAAACACAAAAAGGCAGCACAATGCCCCTGGAGAGCTGGAAGGAAGGATGCAGAGCTGCAGGTACCTCCTCACTCTGCACCAGCATCCTCCATCTCCCCATCCCACTGCTTCCCCCACCAGCTCCTTGCCCAAGTCCCACAATTTCCAGAATCACCAGCACTCAGGGCTTGCATATGCACACACATCCCAGGGATTGAGGACACTTGCCTAGATTTTGAAGTTATTTCATCCAAAATACTCCCAGGTATAACTCGCAGAGAAGCCTTCTCCCAACATTTCCACTCTGTCCAGCAGTTTGGATTCAAAGCCTCCAGGTTTGGAAAAACAAAGGGCTGCTGGCAGGACAGAGGGGAAAATTAGCCAGTGCCTACAGCATTTTCCTGGACACTGCTATTCAGCTTCTTGTTTTCATGAACACTGCACTCCCTGACAAGGTTTAAAACCCATTTTTCTCCCTACACTCCCTACCTGCCAATCCACAGATGCTCCTGGCTCTCTGCTGACGCAAACAGCCTGGATTCATTTTGCTGTGAACACCATTCCAAAGGCAGTTTCCCCTCACCTGCCCAGGAAATTAATGACCACTTGGGCACCTCATCAGCCCTGTTAAACCCTCCAGGCAAGTGAAACGAGAGGAGCCACAACCTCAGGGCAAAGCAAACCCTGAGCACTGCTAAGGATTGCATTTCTTCTTTGCTGTTGCCGCTAATTCCCAGAAAAACACTCCCCTCTACAACAGCCCGAGGGAGATTTTGTGACCTAACGAGAGGAGGGAAAGCTCTTGGGATACAGATGTTCCTCCTCAGCACAGGAGCACAAATTCACATGGCAATTAATGCCTCCACGAGCATAAACTCCTCTGGTAAAGCTGCTGACAGCAGCTTTTGCTCCCAGAGAGACCCGTCCACAGCTCCTTCAGCGAGGACAAGCAGGAGCTGCCGGGCTCTCTCCCAAGGAAATCAGGTATTCCTGAGGGACAAGACAAAGCACAGAGAACAGCCTGACTCTGCTAATCCTGAAGAGAGGCTCCAGGAAGGGAATCAACATGGGGAATGGCAATGAATTCACTGGGAGCCAATTCCCCGACAGGAGATAATTAAGGTATTCAAATCACCCTCAGTTTTCAACAAAGATATTTCATGTTAACACAGGGCTGGGTCTCACTGTGCTCTCAGTGTAACTGCTGCGACCCTGAGGGATAAATCCACAGAAACTGAAATCACATTTCAGTCTGGTAAGTGAACAGTCTCAGATCCAAACTCATTTATTCTTTCTCTTCTTCCCAGCAATTCGTTGCTCTTGAAGCAAAACCCACCAATTTTTGGGTTTTAGCATCCAGCAGCAAAAATGCAAAGTTGCTACACCACAGTATCACCCCAAAGAGACATTCAGGGGAGTTGAAAACACCCTTTCTGAGAAAAAAAGCTTAGTGCTGAGGAATGTACTGGAGGAAAATAAGAAGATGCAAAACTATGCAGCCAGTCTAAAGCCTGACACCCCATCTATCAAGAACCTCCTCTTCAGCCACTAATTTTGTAGGGAGACTTCACACTATGATCTATATTTCTAGGACTCAAACAGAAGAGGTTTGGTGGGAGCCAGACACACAGAGTGAACCCCCAAATAAATATTCATAAAAAACATAACCTCTTCACATTTCCTTGTTAAAAACCACCACAGGGTTACTGCTTCCCCTCCTACACTCCTTACTGGGAAGTGCTGCATTTCAGTCCTCTTGGCAATGTAAAACAAATTTAAAAGTTCAGGGGGCAAAAAAAGGTAGAAACAACAATTTGATGGTAGTACCAGAGGCTGCACAACTGTTTATTTCAACACAAATAAAATCAACACGGTTAAGATTTTTTGGGGGGGAGGGGAAAGGGGAGGGAAACTCTGACAAGATTTAAACATCCATTAAAAATTATGTTAATTGCACATCCTGTGCAGCCATTCTCCCTTTTAATGAATTTATTTCAAAGATTTTAAAGAAATAAATATGCTGACTAAGAAAAAGGCAGGGAGCTTTCTTTAAAAAGAGGTTTATTACCAGTGTACACGTCTATGCAGTTTAAGCCAACCATGTCCTGTGAGTGCCAAGCCCTTCCCAAAGAGCTCATGCAGCCATTCTTCCAGACTCCATTTTAGCACGTTTTCCCCGAGCATCTATTCAAGTGGAACCCAAGCTCAGGTTAATCCCCTCTCACCAGCAGCGAGTTAGTAACTCTCAGATTAATTACCATTCTCCCTAGTAACATCTAAATGGGGGTTTTTTTCTAATTCAGAAGCAAAAGAACAGCCACCCAACTGAAATGTCAGCACCTACCTTCTGCAAAATATCTCTCTAGATGCTTCTGAATGCAGGAGGGAGTAAAGACAGCATTGCTGAAAAAGGATGTCACTGTTGGTCCACATGTGTCAACATCCTAGAGAAAGACAAAACACAGTTGCTTAACTGCCATGCCCATGGGAAATCAAGAGCAGGAATAAAGCTGCATTCTTTTCCCAGTTACTCCATGCTAACGGCTTCTATGCAAACAACATAAAGCTACAACATCTTCTAATTGCACATCAGAGTTTCTGTGCAGACATCCCTCCGGTATGTCAGAAATTCAATACGTGATAGTAGGCGGCAATGAGCACCTCAGGGATTTAAAGTGCCTTCCAAGCCATGAGTCATCGTCATCTCTAACTCATGGAAATTAAGAAGGAAAAAAGAGAGAGAGAGGAGAAAACACACACGCGCATTGCACTGACCACCCTCACGTGCTCCCTCTGTAAAACACTTCCCTTTAAAGCATCTCCCTTCTAATTTCGGTGCTGAACGACTTCCACGGAGACAAATCATCATCCTGGCACAGCACAGCATTCCTCCCAACAGCCCCCAGAGGCTGGACAGGATCCCACGTTCAAGGGTGGAAGCAGAGCTGGAGCTGCCTTTGTAACCCCCACGAATCCTTCCACCCCTGGAAGGAGAAGGCAGCTCCCCTGGCTGCTGCAGGGACGGAGCAGCAGGGCCCGAGGGATGGTGAACCAACAGCACCCAGGAGGATTCATCCAGCTCCCTTCCCACACAACCCCAGGCAGCCCTTTCACACTCCTATTCCAGACACCTGCTCTCCCCCAAGGCTGATTTTTGTCAGGAGAGCTGAGGGCCAGAAGGAACCTGTAACCTCTCCCTGCTGAGCAGGTTATATGGTTTGCTTCCTTATTCCAAGCAACCCCTTGTCTTTCAAAGAGATTCCTTCAGGCAGAGTCTCATCTTTATCTCCAAACACTGGTTTTAATTATGCTTTCAAAGCAGCTGGGTTGCACTTCATCAGGGCATGCACATGTGCTGCCCACTACCAGCCATCATCCCCCCGAGTGTAGTCAAGTTTCTTTAGGTGTTCCTGGCTTATCCTGGTTTCTCTGCCCTGCTGTTCTCCAAGCAGCAACCAGAGCAGAGCCAGGGCTCTCCACAGCACATGGTCTGCCAGGGGGATGGAGCAGGGTTCATGCAGCCATTCCCCTACAAGTCACCCACAGGCCTCAGCAGCTCCCACAGCCTCCAAAAAACCCACACATTGAGATTAAAACTGCCTCTAACTCACTCAACTTCCCATCAGCAGAAATAGTCCTTTTCCCTTCAGGTCAGGAGGGGCACAGTTGTCCTTCCCAGCAGCAGGAGCTGTGTTTTGCATCAGAACATGCAAATCTGGGTCCACAACCCCTCAAATAAAAGCTCATCTCCTTGATTAGAACCGGGATCCAAGCCTTAAGACCAGCACCCAAAAAAGAAGAGTTATACACAAAAATAACTAAAACACCAACATACTCTGCTCCCTGCACCAAAGACTGTGAAATGCTTGGAAAAACCACTGCTGCCTTTAGCTGCAAACACTGCTTCAGCTAACAGATAAATTTATGTCTCAGAACAGTTTAAAAAACACACTAACTGCTCTTTCCTCTTGTACCTTCCTGCACAGCAATTTAAAAAATGTAATAGTGCTTGCACGGGTCAGATTCGTCCTGGAGGAAGAGCAAACGTAACATTGAAGGCCCATTAATCTCCGAAATCTCACCAAGAGCAGCAGCCAGACAGCTTAAAAATATATTTAGTCCACAAATGCTTATTAACGTCATTTGCTGATTCACAGCTGAGCCAGGCACATGGAGCCCAAATGCCACTTCTGCTTTCCCAGGCTGGGTTTAAAATAATAATAATGAAAAAAATAGTATGAAGTGTCAGGCATCAAGTTGCTTCACCTATCTCAAAACCTCCTGTCGTGCAACTAATAAATGTGGATCCATTTGCGGTGGAAACTTCAGGTCCAGCCTGTGGTCCTGTGGTTTAGGATCTGATCTGAGTTTATCTGAAAATGAATCTTAATTTTCTTCTCTTTTACCGACTATTGATTTTGCTGCCAATGTTAACATAGTCAAGACCAGTTCATAAATAAAATTGATTGTTCAGGCTCACAACAAAATTAACACTGAAAATCATCACAACTTCTAAAATTACATCTTTACAACTGAAGAGTAATATTTGATGATTTGAAAGACACAAACCTGTGTCAAGAATTTCTTTGTGCACTTAGGGCAGAATTAACCCACCAAATTCTTAAGGAATCCTTGAAGAAAACATTCTTTTTGTGAAAGAAAATTTTAAATGTTTCTTCCCCTACTGTTATACACAATGCAATGATTCAAAGCCCAAGGGATTTTCTCTCTACAGCAACTATTCAAATGTGTATGATGGAAATGTATTTAAATACAACATTTTAATCTTGCTTTGCCTTTGAATTTTTAAACACTTTTTCAGAAAAGCGAGTATCTCATTAGTCCTTTCAGCCATTCTACCATTCTGATTTGCAAGTAAACAAGAATCCTCATATTACCTTTCTTTTTCGTAAGGATTTCTTATAGATACATAGTTTTTAACTCAGTATACATCTAGTCTGAGTCTTACCATTTTCTACATGTGATACAGTAATTCACTCCTCAGGCGCGTTGGGATTTTCCATATCCTTTCTTTGTACGTTTTCCACAGGCCAGACACATTTCTACAGACGCTGGATATGCCAGACAACACCCTCCCAAAAGAACCATCCACCACAACCTACATTTTAGTAAATAAACCGTAAAAATCTGACTCAACCCAGGCCCTGCTGTGTCTCCCTGGTTCTGTGGAGCAGAGTTCTCAGAACGAGCAGGGCCTGAACGCAGCGGTTCAGAGTTTCAGTCTTGGGGCGAGGGCAATTTCAGAAGCCCCCCCCGGGTACCTACAGACCTGAAGGGCAGCCACAAAGCCTCCTCCATCTAAGGAAATCAATCTTCCCACCTGCTTTATTCTTTCTTATTTTAGGACTGGGGTTTTTTTTCCCCTTGGGTTGTAGACTGGGGAAGGGATGACAGAAGTTCTCATTTTCAGTGACCTTAAAGTCTGTAACAATCGTTCCAAACAGAAAGACAGCTCTCTGCGCCCCTGCTAATGGCACTGAAATCGAAAGTGATTAAAAGCAAAACCATTTGAGCACAACAGAAAGTGAAAGTATTGCCTCTGGGAAGGCAGAAACACCGTCAGCAAACACTAAAAGTAATAGATAATTAATGTAGCCCAGGAAATTATGACATATTTCTAAAACTTGTTTTCTGGAATAATCATAAACAATTCACCTTGATGGTATTCCCAAGTCATCACTTTTTAAAGTCACTGCAGTTTGCAGAGGCCTTGCTGCTGCTATTCTTAATTTACTTATTTTTGGGTGTGAGAACAGACTACCAAGGCAAAATTGAAACTTAAAAATTGTCAGGTTTTAAGCCTCTTGTAGATTTATAATCATTAACTCTGGCTGCATTTCAGAAGCATTTTGTGCTGTGTGGAACTCAGATACACAATTAAAACTGCTTCTGCTTCAAAATTACACTGCTCAAGAGTGGGAGGCTCCAGCACTGTTAAACAAGGGGCACATTTGTCCAAAGCACCAGGAAAAAGCCATCCAACAAAAACAGAGAAACATGAGTTAATGCAAGGGCTCCCAACAGTTTTCTTATGGGCGATTTGCAACGAGGAACATTTCAAACTCCCTCCCTTCCTCGAAAGGCTTCCAGGGAAGCATCTCCCCAAGGAAGTCTCTGAGCATCAGAGCAGCTCAGACCCAAATCAAAGCCCAGTTTGTTCTGGAGCAGCACAACAGCCCATCACACAGGTCCATGAAAGCAGAGCCCAGCTATTAATAGACACATTCACAGGGAAATACATTTTGCAGGGAGGTAGAGGTGCCACGCAGCTCATTTTTATCACAAATGCTGCACACACCACATTGCACTAACAGAGCTGACATTTACCTTTCCATGGAGGATGATTAATTAATTATAAGATGCTTTCTGCTGGCTTTTGAAGGCTTCTCTGCTGAACTGATGCGCTGCGCTGCGCTGCACTTCACCTTCCAGTCCTTCCCTGAGAGGCACCATCGCTGCCACGACTAAAACCCTTAAATTGGTGGGATGGCCAGAGCTCCCACCTCACCATTACCTGAACAAACACACCTGGCGATCACCACAGACCACAACACAGTGGCCTCACACCTCAAATCAGAGTCCTGCCAAGCACTGGCAATAAAAAGCAAGACTCACATGGTGTTTCTGCAAAGCCAGAGCCACAGAGAACACTGTCTTACAGGGAGAAATGAAGCAGCAAAACTCTTCCTCACCAACACCACAGCTGGTTCAGCTCAGCTCAATCTGCATTAATAAACACCAAGCCCTACCAAGTGTCAGCTGTGATCAAACCCCACATGGCCACGGCTTGGAAGCATCAGTTTGAGACCACAGAGAGTCTCCAGAGCCCTTTATCCTCAGGGAAGGTGGTTTCTGCTCTCCTATAAGTCACCCTAAAAAAATAAGGGGATATAAGTGAGCAACTGAAAATCAACAAACCAGAGAGAAAAAAATTCCAAATCTTGAAGAACCCTAATTGTAGGAACAGGCTGCAGGACGTGCCAGGGGATTAATCAACATGCAGGATAAATGCAGCAGTTAACTGGAAAATAGGAACAGCTTGGAAAGGCACCCAGACCATTTTCCTCTCTCTGATGTTTGTAGCATCTGGACCCTCCAAAATGCCCTGGAGTTACTTTCCCAAAGGAGCACAAGGTCCTGGCCTCACTGCAAGCAGCCAGACCCAAGGGGAAGGGAGAGAAAACAAACAGCAAAATGTTTCCAGAAGCTGCCTGGGCTGTGGACCCTGCTGTAGCTGTAATGACCTTTTCATTCGTAAAGCCCTCTCCCTCTTTCCTTAAAAGTCATTATTCCTTTATATTAAATGGGAGGACTGGAGTGGAAAGTATTACAACACATTCCTCTGATCAGACTGCAAAATATTAGAAAAAAACCCCCTACACTCAAGATTTTTAGGAATATCACATCAGTTTGTGTAAAATAGGAAGAGTTACATTTAATATCAAATATTCAAGGTGGTAACCTGTTCCCCACAGACTGATCACCTTCCCAAACAGAGGGGACCTCCTGCTTCCATGGTGGGATCCCAGGAGCCACCACCAGCAGCACCTGCTTCACCCTGGCATGGAACTGCTTTGAGGTGGGCAGAGCTTAAAAAGCAGCTTTTAAAAGCACCTATTTAGGGCCAAGCTTCAAACTCCCCTCTGAGAGCAGTAAAACCTACAGCATTTGTTTCTTCCAGGAGCACAAAAGTGAAGGAGGAGGGAAAATTGGAAAAGGAAAAAAAAAAAAAGACAAAGCCTCGGGGTGGGTTCAGCACCTGTGTATGCCAAAGGCACTCCATGTTTTATGGATGACAATGCCATCACCCCTGTGAAGATTTCTGAGTAAATCAGCCACACAGGGTCTCTACAACCTGTTTTCAGGAGGATTTTTTTTCCCCAAAAAAATTATTTTGATTCAAGTGTTTGATTTATATTATTTCCCAGTCACCTCTAGCCAGGAATATTTCAAACAGAGAACTCGACGTCAGCTTCCACCTTGCCCCTTCCCATACAAATGTGGCAATTAGCACAGAAAAATTAGTCAACCCTGCAGTATTTCACCTTAAATAAAGCAGCTGAAGAAATAAAACACCATTTAATTGGTAGCTGACAGCCAGGGAAGAAACAGTGGCTCAGTAACATGCTCAAAGAGGGTCTGAAATCTATTCCCAGCCCTTGATGGAAGCCTGTCCTTGTCAACGAAACCCACGATCCATAATAATGCTCAGTATTGTGCTTTTATCCTCTGTTTTATCAGAGCTCATCTGCTGATCAATGAGGAGTCCCAGGGAATAACACTCTGAATTTCAATGTCAACACAGCAGTACTGTGGTAATGATTGAAAATATTTACATATTGCCTCATTGATCGTGGGGTGTTCTTTTCCAACCATCTGGCTACTGGGCACTCATTTTTTTTATTATTTTATTTTATTTTTTTAGGGCTTCACATCTATTCCAAGCAGGTTATTTGACCATCTCTACAGCCAACATCACACCTGAAACAGGTTTTCCTGTTATTTTTAACCCAGAACACTAGGGAAAGCATTAATCAACTTCATCCCATCCCAGGGAAGGGGAAAATAATTTTCCTAACAAGGACAAACCCCGAAAAAAACCCAGCAAACACCTGCTCTGTGATGTGCCAATTCAGCTTCAAGGGCTCCTTTTTAATGTGACTCAAGGGTGTCACCACTTTGACAAGGGATGAGTCAAATGGAAATGTGTCACTCACTGTGCTCCCCGTGCCAGCCTCGAGTAAAGAGAGGCTGTAAGGGCTGTGTCTCCCACCTCCAGATGGAATTCCTTCTGATTCCTGCAACGTGGAGCCCTGGGGCGCCTGTGTTGATGCTGCCTTGAGGAACTGCTCGAGTTCTCCAAGCCAGGTGGTTGAGGACACACAGGCTGCAGGAATGAAGCTTGAAAAGCACCACTCAGTTCCCCTTCCCTTCTCCCAGCCCAAATCTGTGCATTCCAAGACCCCTCAGCCCACCCCAGCCGTCACCCACGGTGCTGGTGGGATGGATTTGCCTCACCTGGCTGCACCCTCAGACACCCTGGAAGTCCAGACCTGGGCTACACCACCAGAAATTCTGGGGAGAAATTGAGATTTAACCTCAAAAAAAAAAAAAAAACCCAAACAAAAGCACAAAGAACTTCCCTGCAAGGTGCTCCGAGCACAGCCAGTTTAACTCTCATCTTGCTGATTTCAGGTTTCCATGTAAAACTAAAATTTTTAAAAAGCTTTGAAAAGCTTATCTCTGTGCATTCCTCTAGGAAGCTTAAGAGCAAGTTCAATAAAATATGCAGCAAAGACTGACATCTACAAGATCTACAAGTTTGCTGCCAGACACCTCGGCAGGGAACTCGATGGGAATATTAAAAAGGTGGTTCTCAAACAGTTGTCAAACTGATTTCAAGGAGTTTTTTAGTGGCTCCAAACCTGTTTCTAATCAGAAGCTGACACTCCTAGCTGCTGGTACCATAAACTTGATTAAGGGAGAATGGGAGGTCTAAAAGCCAAATTACATTCAGCCTTTAAAGCAGGAATTAAAATACTCTCTCAACAGGGTTTAGCTGATGATTTTGGTAACAATGTTCAAGATAAGATGTTACCTCTTTTCAGTTCTACTTTGACAACAAGGAATAAAACACAAATTCTGTCAGCAAAATGACATACAGAGAACAAAAGACAGAGCAGGGGGGGAAAAGTGCTCTGACATATCTGCCTTTGATAATACAGATGCTCCACTAGACAATGAAATCTCCCCTTTCTGTCAAGCTCCTTTTTCTGCTGGGACAACTGTACGAAGAAATGGGCAGGAGGAGGTCAGAAAGTTCTTTCCTCTCCATCCCCTCTGCCCAGATGTTTTGCAGACATGATGCCAAAGATCTGACCTCATGGTACCAAAGTGCCCACCCTCAGCAAGGCAGAGAAAACCATCTCTTCTAAATAAAAGGCTAAATGAAAACTGGGAAGCCAGAGCAACACACAGAAGCTGGACTATAATTGTTAATCCTTCAAGCAGGCTTGCCCAAATATGCTCTTCCCTCTCACACAGGCAGCATGTTAAAGGTGCCCTTTGGAAAAACTTATTTACAAGCATTAAATGTAAGCAAAAGGCAGCACTAAAATTACTCCACAGTCCCAAAAGAAACAAAGGACACACTGGGCCCGTGCTAAACACATTTTTGAGGATATTTGATAGAATATGTTTACTGTTTCTTGAAGTTAAAACCTGGCACAATGTTTTACAATCCAGATACAGGTCAGACAAATAATGAGTCCCAAGAGTCTGGATAAATTATATTTAAAAACAAGGGAAAGAGGGAAAACAAAATAGGCTATATGTTCTTCTTCTCCATCAGTTGGCTTTGGTGCATCAGAAGCCAAAACGCCCCTTGTTAAGCCTGCTCAGAAATAACAACCCACCTGCAAATGAGGAAAACAAAGCAAAAACTGGAGACAGAAAACTGGGATTTTATTGTCTCTTCTGCTGAATTGTGTCCTGCAACCCTCCATATGTGTGCTTCTGTTTTACCCTTGTTTAAAACACAAGTGATCCTCCACCTCTGCTTGTGAAGAGCACTGAGAAGTGTTACTGAGGAGATGGGGATGGCAGGGAAACAGCAAGGAGAGGCCTCCCTCCCCTTCTGCTCTTCCCCACCAAGTATCTGCGAGTTATTTACATCCTCGTACCCTGAACTCCCCCTCCACTTTCACAGCTTGCAGTTAATTCTGCATCCTGCTGGAGATAACACATGTTTAGCTTTGGGCATGTTTAGGCTGGAACACCCTCTGAACGTGAGGTCGGGTCAGCAAGCCCACAGAGGGAAGGATTTCCAGATGCAGAGACTGGCTAAGAAATAACACACAAAAACATGAGGCTCCATCTCTCCACCACCCTGGAGAAATCAACCTACTCAGTGAAGGAGACAACTAAACAGCTTGGCAACGCCTACAGCTGGTGCTCAACCTCAGATCCAGTGAAAAGATGTAAATATTTAGATTTCAATTTCATCTGATATGATAAATATAAAATCTCTATTTCCTTCTTTAAAAAAAAAAAAAAAAAAGAAAAAGAAAGCAGCATTAAAATAGGTAAGCCACCCACACAGAGAACAGGATTCTGCTGTATTTCTACCTTCAGGAGGAGGCTATTTAACTTATGGTATCGATCTTGAAACAAATTATAACCACAAGTGAAATTATTCCTATTGAATTGTCTTCTGATGTACATAAAACATAATTACACCACATTTATATATAAATACATAGATGAAATTGTTTTGCTGTTCATTCCAAACATGCAGTGGCTGATGGCAGCTTATTTTTTTTTTACCTCTTACAAAATGTTCGAGGTAACTTGGACTCCAACCCAAACAGTCTGAAAAGAGCCCCAAAGTGATGCCCCACATCCCAAGCCAGACCCTGTATGAGTAACCCAAAGCCAGAGCTGAACTGTTGTTTACCAGGCTGTCCTACAAAAACCAGCAATCCTTCCATAACCTTTTAAAGCACATAATGGCATTAAGGCCCCACTACACGTCCAGAGTCAGGTCATGCACATACCAAACTTCTTTGGAGCTGGAGATAAGCGAGGCAGCCTCGCCCCTAAAGATCCAACACAGCCCTCAAGGTGCTGCTGTGATTACACACCCCCACCCTCCGAACACGTTATGGTGCTGGTAAAGGGAAATACCTTCTCAGTTCACTGCTCTGGGGGTTAAGTCAGCTAATATGCCTGAATTACTGTCTCCAAGCTCCATGGTCGTTATGTAAGTGCCAGCAATCCAAACAAATCAGAGTTAACTTCCCTGTCCATTACAGGAATCCCCGTTGCCTACGAAACTCTCAGCAGTTCATTCACTATTTCCCTCCCCGAGTACTCACAGTTCACTTCCATGCCCAGATGTGCCTTCCCAGCTCACAGCAAACTACCTCTCGTTCCTTAACTGGATTGTCCACACCTCTGTCCCCTCCCCCTGCCATGACAAGACTATGGAAACTGGTGGAAAACCCCAGGGAGAAATCCCAGTCTCTGGTCTCTGAGAGGAGACCGTTTAAAAAGGTACAGAAAAGGATGTGGCAAATCACTTTTCCTCATCCCATCAGTCTCCCCAACTTACCCAATCCCAACAGTTTTCCCACCGAGGAGAGCTCTAAGGTTCCTGCTGCCAATGTCACAGCACTCACCAACCTCAGCTGGCCAAACACACCGGCTCAGGATTGTCAAACCTGTGCAGAGTCCTCGCTGTCCAAGAGACTCAGTGCTCAGGATTGGCGATTTTTTTGTGGAAAACTCGATGTCTACAGGGACACAGATGTAGGTCTTCAAATCTGTCTTATTTGGAGTTCTCAAGCACCACTATCAGAGGGGAGAAGCCAAGGATCAGCCTTTGCCACGAGAGGCTTTCAGAGCTCTGGGCACTGCTGTGGGTGCCACCCTCCTGCCTGGAAAGCTGCGTCCTGCCCAGCACTCCTGACTCATCCAAGGTGTTTGCTTTCTGTCCCTGCCCTCCTGGCTGCTGGCATGTGCATCCTGCCAGACTCCAGCCCTGGGAACACGGGAGCAATGACCCCGGCACCGTCACTCCTGCACTCCAGAGCAGTGCCACGTCCACGACTGTGGCCTTCCACACCTTTTCCACACCCTTGACCTGGGCTGCCTCAACCACCAAACCCTAGATCCCCGTTTTCCTCACTACCATCCCCTGCACATGGAAGCCCACATGCAGCAGATGCTGTTTTCCCTCTGTCCTCCCCCTGGATGGTCTCTCTGGGATTGACTCCGATGTGCCCCAGCTCTCCAGGGCAGGTTTTAGCTCTGTGCTGACTGGATTTCTCCCCTGCACCCAGATTTGCTCCATAACTATTTACCCCCACTTGCCTGAGCAACCTCGCATTTCTTCTCACCTCTAAGCCCAACCCTGTGTCAGACACACTCAGAAAGGGCTCCAGGAGAGGGAAGCAGCTCCGTCTCCAGATCCTTCTGTCTCTCAGGAGGTCCCCTGGACCCCCCCCAACCCTTCAAAATTAAAGATGCTTTTTTCCCTACTGGTTTTTAAGTTGCCAGTGGGATTTACTGAAACATTTTGCTGTGAGCTTCTAAGATTTTTTTTTTTTAATTAAAAAAAAAAAAAATCACCATCAAAGACAGTCACACCAGCAAAACCCCTTCCCTATGGAGAATGCACAAGCCTGACTTCAGGAGCTCTGTGTACTCACTTGGCATCATGCTGATTAAAACTCCCCGTAGTGTCAGGATCTGGGTCAGCCCCAGGCTAAATTGCTTTCTTCTTCTTACATTAAGAACATCCAAATATCATTCATTACTTTGTTCATTTAAAATTTCGTAGGACTCTTGGCATGGACACCACAACTCGAGAAGCCACATTCCCTTTCAGTCCGTGGGTGAGCTCAGACAGACTCTGCCCCAGCACAATCTTGTGGCATTTGGATTTCCTCCAACACCCAGGAAACAAAGTTATAAATAAAAGTGTTTTATTTATTCCCTCCCCCCACATTAATTACTCCATTTCCATTCACACTCACTACTACAGAACACTCAGGCTCAAAATTGAATTTAGACATATTTTACTAATTTGGGGGGATAATCAGAAATATTGATTGCATCACACCCCATGTCAGCCAGCTTTAAAATTAAATGAGGAGGCACCTTCACCATTTAGAGAAACTGGTCATTAAGAAAACCATGGGACTTAGACGTTGCTTTTTCCTCCTAAGAAAATAAAAATAAAGAGGAGACACTGAAGGCTGTTTCTCCCCTCTCTCGAATAAGAGGAAGCCTAAAAGAAAAACACATTTAAAAAAAAAAAAAAGAAGCCAGAAGTGTTTCTAGAGGGATCCTGCTGGTCCTGGAACAGGACATTACAGTGAATATGCATGAGAGGCATGAGTCAAACTGCACTGGGGAGCGAGCATCAGCTTTCAGTTGCCATTTTCCAAAGCCTTCCACTCAGGCTGCCAAGACAGCAACTGAATGGCAAGATTTTTTATTTCAATGTTGGGGGGAGATTAAAGCTCTTTAGGACTAATTGGAGGAACCTTCTTTAAATTAGCTCACTTGAAGGATGTTCTCTATGTGACCAACTCACAGAAACATTAACAAACTGTGAATAAACCCAGAGTAATTATTTAAATTCAAAGCCTTTTAGCCCGACTGTCAGTTATAAGTTTTTGAGAATTTCTATTACCAAAAAAAAAAAAAAATCAGGACAAGGTCTTTCCAAACTGGTTGCTGTCAAGCAAAATGAGAAGTTAGATAAAACTCCCCCGTGCCAGCTGGTAAATCACAATAAATGCCCGGGCTGTCAGATGCACAACAAGCGACAAACGCACTGACACACACCAGCAAACCCAAAATAGACAGGGTATTTTAATAAGTTATCATTTGGGGGAAAGATCCTCAGTAAGCTCAACAGAATCAAAAGTCATACATCAAGGGATACTTATTTTCCTCACATAAGCTGAGGAACAACCACCAACAAGCTGAGTTACGTGAGGCTCAGGGCGACTGTCAGCCTTGGAGTTCACTATTTAGACATCACTTAAAACCCTTTCTGCCAAGTTCCTTAAAAAAAATACTGCTAAAGGATACCAGGGAATTGTTTACTCAAAGCAGTATTGTTTCCTGAACACAGACGCAAGAAAAAGTTTTATTAAGAAGATAAACAGCTGCTACTGTACACGGATTAGATGGTAACAAAAGCATCTAAGGGCCATAAAGGGAATAGTAAGGGAATTAAAAAGCATTTTTATGCATGAACATGGCTAACATCTGTACGTTCATTAAAGTGGTATCAACTATGCTTTTAATTAAAGGTTAGTGACAGAAACTTAAACATGATTAATGGACCCAGCAGCCCACCAGAACTCTGCTCCATCAAAAGGAAGCAGCACAAGCTGCGTTCCAGCCCTTGCTGCTCGTTTGTCTTTCCCTCCCAGAGATGCTGCCACAACCAGAACACACTGCAAGGACCACAAAGCAGAATTCCTGAGAAAAACAGCAAGCCAGGACAAGACTGCAGCGGTGCTTTCATGCTTGGCCATTCTCTATTTTGTACATCCCAAGAAGGCGTTTCAATTGCCCAGTTACCTGTTAGAACAGCCAGGCACTCAGCCATCCATCCACCACCGGAGGCACGGGGTCTGCCAAGGGAAAAGAGGGAAAAAGGCTGCCCTACAAACAGCAGTCTCCTATTGACTAGTGGAAAACAAACCGCCCAGGAGCCAGTGCTGAACTCTGTAACACAGTCAGGCGTCTTGTGTTACTCAGGAGCACAACACAGTCACAGCCACGACAAAAATAAACTGCATGATAAAAATACAGCGTGAGCAGAAAGATGTGGGCAGGGAGCAGGATCGGGGAGCCATCGGAGGATAAGGAGCCCTACAGCCATAGATATTCCCACGTGCACTCAGACCACATATTTAAGTCCTGATGTCCACAAAGACGGATCCACTGCCACTGCCCTGCTGAACTGCTGTCATGTGCGGGGCTGAGCACACACAGATTATGTCTTCACAGACTGAAGACGCTCCCTGACATCGTATTTCCCACCAAGCAGCTTCCAGATGCACAGGGCACACAGGAGATGGAAGTTCTCACTTTAGAGCAGGTACTAACACAGGAAGGAAATTTTTTTTTTTCTTAAATAATTCAAATAAACTTTGCCTCTGTCACAGCATTTTAACACAAAAGGTGATAGTGCTGACTTCTGTGGCTGACTGTGCAGGGCACTGCTCTGAGGGGCTCCCTCAGGATGCTCCAGCCCCAGGCTGAGCACCTCACTGCACTCTGTGCTTCAGCTCCTTCAATGGAGTGAGAGCCTAGGGAGGAGGTGAAGGAAGGGACTTAATCCTCCCACAGCTGGAATAAACCCTGGAGTTGTCCAGGCTATAGCCACGAGGCATCAGCGCACTCCAGGATGGAGCCCAGGGTTGTTTGGGAGCATCAGGCAGGTCGCCTTGTGTCAAGGGATGGGGAGGCTGGGAGAAGGGACTGCCAGGCCCAGCGAAGTGAATTCCCTCTCGCAGCCCATCACCCAGCTATGGAACGGGCATACTGCTCTTTCCAAAGCGAAAAACCTCTTCCTCCCACCCTCCAAGGGGGGGAGGCATCGCCTCAGGAGCACGACCGGTTCCCACTGAGGAACCAGAATCCAGCAGTTCCCTGAGTGCAGGGGGTTCTCAAGCCCAGAAGCCCACGAGGCTCTCCCTCAGCTGTAACGAGTCAAAGCTGTTTCTCTATGATGCTGCTGTGGGTCTCACCCTCTTCTCCCACCACAGGGACAGGGGGGGTCACCCCGGGCAGCACCTTCATCCCTTCTCACGGCCCGGCCTCCTCCGAGGGGCTCCCGGGGCGACCGCACGACAAACCCGCCCCCGGGGCCTCTGCCAGAGCCCAGCTCGGGGACATCCACGCCCGGGAGATGCGGTGCCGAGGCAGGAGGAGGCCGGGCCGGCGGCTCTGCCGGGGACGGGCTGGTCTGGCCTCGGGCCACGACCGACCCCGAACGCTCCCAGCGCCGTCACCCGGCGCGGAGGGTCCCCGTCCGTCTGTCTGTCCGTCCGTCCCCGCGGGCACAGCGCGGTGTCCGCTGTCACAACCCGCCGGCGCAGCGAGCACTGAGCACGGCGGTGTCCCCGCCGGACCTGCACAACGCGGGGCTGCGGGTGCCGGTGTGCGGGACCGGGGCGCTGCCATGGCCGCGGGGCCCTCCCGCTCACCGGCCGCTCCACCGGGAAACTTTTACCGCCGCATCCCGGGAGGGGACGGACCGCCCGACCCCGCTCAGGCCGCGGCAGCCCCGAGGCACCGGCGGGACCCTCCGCGGCCCACGGGGGCCGTTCCGCCGCCGCGTTCCCGGGGAGGGGCCCCCGTGCCTCACCGGCCCCTCG
>VYXB01004711.1:134342-162199 GCA_013397135.1 Pachyramphus minor
TCCAGACCCCCAGCCCCGGTCCCTGCGCTCACCTGCCCCCGCAGGACTCCCCAGCTTCACTCTCTGCAAAGACTGGGGGGAAAAAAAAAAACTCTAAAACTTTAGCTGTCACTTTATTCAGAAACCGCAGGAAAAATTTGCCTTTGGAACCTTCGTCCGTTTCCTGCAGTTGTTCCTGGGTTTTTTTCAGGATTTATCCTTCCAGCGCTTCTGTCCCTCTCTCCAAACGCAAAATACTCGCAGTTTGTTTTGTAAATCTTCCCTGCATTGCTACAGTAAATTCTAGTTCACATCACAGCTCTTTTTAAGGACAAAGGTCCCAATGCAAGGCAGATTACGGAATGACATACCTTTGGCTACAAGATACCTTTTTTTTATTATTTATTGAATTTGGTTTCTAGAAGTGTGAACAAATAGAAATTTTATTTTCCCAAGGTTAAATCTCAGAGCTGAAGGTGTTGTAATGTTTATTATCATAGAGAAAACTATGCATGGGAGTGTCTTGCAAGGGCAGTTGAAGCAGAGGAGAGCCTGGGGCTCGAGGCAGGACCACGTAGATCTGGAAAGGCAGTAAATGCAACATAGCTGGGAGGTGTCCGGTGAGAACACAAGGGGAAGATGATTTAAGTCCTTCACCAAGGAGGCATGAGCTCCTCTCCTTCTCTGGAAGTCCTTATTTATCCCCAAACAGGGAAGAAAGCCAATTTTCTCATGTTAAGGGGAAGTTTAAAAGCAATTTAAAAAAAAAAGGACAGTGTCCAGCAAAGGGCACGGCCAAACAGTCCAGGTTCCCACAATAAACATGTTCCCTGTGTCCCAGTTTTTGGTGCTTCGGGTGCGATTTTCAGGAGCACTGAGCATTCAGGCCTCCCACTGCTTTAATCTGGAACTGCAGAGCCTCTGCCCCTCTGATGAATCAGGCCAAAGGCACCAACTGAACAGGTCACCCCATGTCACGCAGGTATTTCAGAAGGTTGTCCTAGAAGTTTACTAAAAGCAACACTTTCCCCCCCCCTTCAGTATTATAATAGAACAGAAATAACCTAAAGGGCTCCAACAGATGGAGGAGGACTTTTGATTAAAAAATAAATTCTGACTCACGATTCAGTTTTCTGGATGTAATAAAAAAAGAGTCCATGAATATGAATAGTGCTGGAAAGAATGGAGTGGAGATGAAGGGAGGTGAGAGGGAAAGGCACTGAAAGAGCTGAGCTGATTTACCTACTTGCCTCTAATGTCTGTCAGGAAAATTCTTTGGTTTTGCTGTAGCACTGATGAAAGAAAACAAGGCCATCAGTGGACTCCTGAAATTTTCCTGTGATGGATTCCTTGGAAAAATCCTGCTGGTTGAGTGGCACTTCTGAAGAATACTTTCAAATTGTGCCTGTTAATAACAAAATGCTGGGAAAACTTTGGCTAAATAGAACTGAGCAGGGGAGTCAAAGATTCTTTTTTCCTCCCTCCACCAAAAAATTACCAGTAAGAACACGGAATGACATAAAAATTGTGCGTCTCTTTGTGGAGACTGGAAAAATATTTAAGGAAGTCATGTCCATGCATTCACACCCAATTTCTGTATTTTAGAATAAAGGGGAAGTGAGTAACTAAAAACATCCCTGACACCTCCCCAGCTCTGGTCTTGTACTGAGAGGACCCACAGGGCACAAGGGGTTGCAAAAAACAGATTTTCAAGACTCTGCATGGGTAGGACAGTTCTTTGTGAAATATCTGAAACCACAGCACTCTAATTTTAGAATCAGACCTTCTCAAGCTTCCTTTATGACAGCTCTCCTGGCCCTGTAATCACATCAGTGGTGGCTAAACATCTCCAACAAGGACAGAATTTGAAAAGCACAATATGATTAAAACCTACATTATGGCTGATGTAATATCCCAGAACCTATTATTGTACTTGGGCAGGAGGAAAGAATCTAATTAAACATTTATTTAATATTAAAATACAAACCAAAGTATCAATGTTGGACAGTAATGCAGCAACATGTCAACTGGCAAATCTGGATTTTTCACCAAGAAAAATGCATTTCTGTTCACAAATACATGAAATGTCCACAAAATGGGAACACTGGCACAAAATCCAGTCTGGCACAGGAAACCAGTAACTTCAGGGAAGGAGTTCCAGTCCTGGAGAGTCAGCTGGAGTTGAGCTGTTCACTGGGAGACAGGGAGGCTGCTGTCAGGTGAATCCTGGTGCTCACAGTATCAAACACTACTCACTGTGACTGCTGGAGACATCAGGGAATTCAGAGCAGTATTTCCCAACCACAGCCACAGTGAAAGTATTGCTCACAGTTCTGTCACAATGAAAAAAATCCATGTTAAAGGGTTCAGTGGGAAGGATTTACCCTAGAACAGCAGTTCTCTTTAACATAGGAAACTCATTTTGTTTTTTGTATTAAAGTTCAAAATCTCCTCTTGGCTAATATTTACATCACACCCTTAAATATTTATAAAATGGTGGAGGAAAACCAAGTGCAAAAGGGTAACACCATCATTTTCTGAAAACAAGCTGCCTTTTAGTTTCTTATTCTTATTATAAATTCAATATCACTATTTAAAAATAATTAATATTTCTAAAAATATTACAATACAGGATAAACATTGATTTCCCAGGTGTAATAAAAATACATTTAAAATAGAGGTTGCTGTTCCAAGTACAAAATATTGCTGTTTGTAAAGGGTAACATGGTTGTAAAACTACTTTTGAGGGCTTATAAAAATACAAAACAATTTGCATTTACTGAGTGCATAATTATATATTAGTGGAAAAAAAAAAAAAAGAGTATATTTGCAGTCAGGAGAGAATTGTCAGAGATTGGCAGAGGTCCGTAAAACATGGAATCTTTTCAGAGTCATTCTTATCAACCCCAAATCCCTGTTAATTCTTTCCAAGCGATCTTCCAAGGCTTCCTAAAAGGAAGAGTTGAAGACAAGAAAGAAAAAAACCACATTAATAATTTAAAAAATTCAATGATCCTTCTAAAAATTAAGAAACTCCTGTTATTCCTGTATTCCTGGTATCCTTTTTGAGGCATTATTGGTGTTCTGTTACCACCCAAAAAACCAGAGCCAGACATCCAAACTTTCCATATAATTTTTATGTGTGTATTTGTAGGTTGTTGGGTTTTTGGCCATGTGACTTATGGAACTCCATGAGATAAACTTGACAAGAATTGGGACAGGCTGACAATTAGGGAGACACATTTAGCAAAGAGCTGATCACTACAGCGAGTGGCAGTATTGTTTTTTTTGATTTCAAACTGATTAATTGCTAACAAGGATTAGAATTTAGGAAATCCTCAAGTTGAAGACTTCACAGAGACCTTTAAAACACAACTTTGAGACACTTGTTTCTATTAAAAGAGTCTGCAGAGCTTCCCAAAGAAGGCACTTTCCTGTATTCCACCTACACTACTTATTTTTACCTTCTTACTTTCTTCTTTCTTCTTTCAAGGAGACAAAAACTAACCAAACAAAAACCTAAACTTTGCAATTTCTCCTACAGCACAACATCCTCTTCACAGTTTCAGGGATCTATTCCAGAGTAACTGCTTGCTGTTAATTTATTGCCTTTATCTACCTCTCAGTGTTATCACAAGAACAGGCTATTCTTGCAGTAATTTGGCAAAATTCACTCCGTGTACAAAAAATAGAAGACATAAACAATATAAAACAATAACATACAACCCAAAACCAATACAAAAATTGCCACAGAACTCACACCACACAGCAAAACTTTCCTCTATGTATTCTCAAATTGTGGAAGAGCAATTTAACAGGACAGTGAAATGTAGAAGCTTTTTCACCTGATTCAGTCTTGCTTGCAAGGTCATTCTTCCACCAGAACAAGGTATTCGACTCAGTGCAGCCTCAATCTAATAACAGAAAACACTTCAGCTGTAAATGAGAATTTCAAGAGCCAATATGAGCCTTCACAACTCCTCTTACAGGAAGAGAAGCGAGGTGTTTGGATTACTGATACAGGTACAGTTTTGTCCTTTAACACTCACTTCTGTGACCATAATAATGTGCCAATCCCCACTCACACTGTGTTTGCATTCCAGTGACTGTCCTTTAATGAAATTAGGAACAGAGAAGGTCTGGAAGTAGAGTAGAGAAGGATAATGGCACATTCCCAGCGTGACACTAAAACTGTGCACAGTTTCAGCCGTGCACTGTGTGGACATCCAGCTCCATCCCTCCCCTCTCGTACAACAACTGTGTTTTGTCACAACCTGAAAACAAAAATAATCTTTGCCTGTTGCTTTTCTTGAGTCAGCTCATCAAAAAGCCTCTCTGTTTCAGCCAGAGTCGTGATCCTTGCTGTGTATTTGAAGTCCTCCTCACCAGGCGACACCACTGGCTCGTGTTTTTGAGCTGTGCTCCTCTCGTCCCAAAGTGCCGCCTTCTTCATCCCACTGTTGATGGGTTCAGCACAAGAGCTGTGTCTGCCACCTGAATGCTGCCTTCCTAGCAACAAAGCAGGGGGATTTTTATATTTTTATATTTGTAATTGTCTGGGAAATGATTACATAGGACAGAAAAACAAATTAATAACAGCGCAAGCAGCGTGATCACGGTGGTATGTGAACCAAGGACAGCGAAGCAAAGCCTCAGTCCCTTGCCTTAAACAACTTCCCAGAAGAATGCAAAACATTTGTAGGGGTCATCTTTCAAGTGATCTTTGTAGCACAGCATATTTTTTTGGCTAACAAACAGATTGCTCTATTGTGCTAATTAGGAATTACTTTTACTGGTACATTTCTAAATATCACCAAGCAGAGCAGCTGCCAGGCAAACACCAGGCTAAATAAATGCATCAATAAAAACAAAAGCAGAACATTGTGACAAGGATTAGGAAGGCGAGAAAAGATTTGGTTCAATCAATCATTTAAAAATCTGAAAGAACTGGTTTTATTAGAGTTACTCTTTGCTATCTGTAATGCAGTGTTCAGCAATAGAATTTTATTAGTATGACTCAGGTACATCTTAATATAGACCCCACCCCCTGAGATATGCATTGGATAACTGAGTTAACCACAGGGAAATGTATTGCCCTTCTTCCTCAATTTAATTATTTTTCTTGTTCTGCTGTGTTTGTGCACACAGCATACATAAAGATACAGCCATACATAAAAATGTACACACAGCCATACATAAAAATGAAATACTGTATGAATGGTGTATCTCCGGCTCCAGGGATAAGACAAGATTTTTAAAAGAGGATTTTTAAGAGTTGGACTTGGACAAGTCAAGGGTCAGCTTTCCAGTTAAGCAGCTGTTACCACTGTGGAAGGAACTGTGCTACAAAAATACAGAAGAGTTTCCCCCCAACTTTGACAGATTACCTTCTGCATCATCTAGTGAGAGAAACTGGAGCCTTTTCCTTGGATTATTGTGCTGTAAAGTAGATGCAGGACCAGTTTCCAGGTCATCCAGGAGTATATCAAATCTACAGAGCAGGAGCCACACAGCAATGACTTGTTAGAAATCATGGATCAGGCAATACAGAATTTTCTACTTTTTCACCTTTTCATCAAATAAAACATTTTTTAAATAAAACTATTTATATCCCACAGGCACTGCAAGTCTTCTGATTCCTGTTCATAGCACCATATCCTAGTGGACTTCTATTTGCACACACCAAAACACCTCATTTGGGTGACTTTCTCTCAGAACCAGACCAAGCTGTTGGTCCTGAACACCCTGAGCTTCTGTTTCATCATCCTCAGGAACTCTCAGAGTGTTGCTGGACATTTCTTATTCCTCACACATGTCCTACACTTTAATCTCACAACTGTGTTCTCAAACTCTGTAAGCTTTGCCAAGCAAAGATTTTGATAGAAACCACAGTATTTAGGAAGTTAGCAGAAAGGTAAGTTTATGTATATTTTAACATGCTTGTAGGTACCAGGACAAGGAGGTAGGTCCTACTTTCAACTTCTATTTACACCTGATCTGCACCTACTCCACAGAACAATTCTTCTTTAACTACTTGTCCCTGATCAATGTGTCACTAACAAATTGCACATCCCTTCTTGGTGAATGCTAAAGACAGGAAACCCTTCTACATTTTCCTTGCTAGATTTTAAAAAGTAAGACTCAACTTTATATCGAGAAATCTTCACATGACTCATTTTCTAGACAAGAACCAGCAGCATTAAGCCTCTATAATAAAAATACTCCTGCTCTAATAATGATCAGAACACAACTGTATTCACCACACTCATACCTTGTCACTGTGTTTTCATTCCTGCCAAGCAAATGGCTGAATCCAGGGGAGAGGTTTTCTTTTGGAGATCGTTTTGGGCTGTATGTCACAGACACTGGTGCCAACATTATCTCTCTTCTTGCTGCAAAAGACAAATTATGTTTATCTACGTTAAACCTCCCAGTGCAGTACCTCCCACTCATGTGCTTACAGCTTAAAAGAATGCTTTTCAAAGCTGTCTACATATTTATTTAAATTTGATGGAAAGTGCATCACAACACAGAAAAATAAAATAAACTCCGAGCTCTCACACTTGCTGTGATTACAGGCAGGCTGTCAGAGTAATGCAGGAATCCTGCCTCTGTTTTGCTCTCTCTTAGAGCAGCCTGTCATTGTTTGCTTCTACTTTTTGAGTAACACAAAGCAAACTTGAGAAAGGCACTGACTTGGAGTGTTGGGTTTCCTGTTGGAAGGAGGAAGGGACGATGACCTCTGGCCTGAAGGGGAGCTGAACCTTTTGGGTCTGTGTTGGTCCTTCCCTTTCTCAGGGGTGGCAACTAAAGAAGCTTCAACAAACCCAACAGTTTGACGTCGATTTGATGTTTCTAGTTAAAGGAAAAAAAAACAAGTTGTTATATCGATCTTTTTCAATATGAGAACTCACAAATATTCTCCCGAATAACAAATGGCAAAGGCTGCACTTAAGTCTCCCTCACATCAACATATTTGCGCTGTTTTGTTCAAGTCTCTCTTCCACTCACAGAACAGACAGTTTAACTCATGGAAAAGGATCTTTGCAGTGTGGGGGCCATTGTTTCTTTTTTTTTTTTTTAATAGAGAAACAGTGGAAATCAGACAAAAGCATCTTTTGAGAAAGAAGGTTGGAGTACCTGCCTGAGCCAAGAGTACAATTAAGAAAGACTGGATGTTTTATCCTGACAAGGCTCCTAAATCCCTGTTGTTACAACAGCTCTGTGCAGTCCCACACACCTCGGCTTCCTTAATAACATTCCGATACAACACCATGAGAACAAAACTCAAATGGATGTACAGCCAGAGCTTTTTTAGGGCTCCATTAACTGTTTATAAATACTGAGATATTCTTAGAAAAGAGGACATCCACGAGTCTCCAGCCTGAGACCCAACAGCAACCTCTGCCTTCCCTCTATTCTAAACAAGTCACTCAACTATCTAATTTTGAATTTTCTTAGGAAAAGTCCGTAACTTTGCATGCTAACACTGTTTTTATCCCTTCACTGAAGCCTGATGGACTTGAATGCTGAGAATACCAAAACCAAAAAGACATGCAAACAAAGAAAAGCCAGTAAAACACGCCCAGGAATATAAAAATAAGAGTTACTGGCTGGTGCATCTTCTTTCTCTGTCTGTGTCCCCCATTCTTTAAATACTTTTCCTTCTTCAAGTTCTTTAAAGGCTTTTATAATTGGTGCTTCTGACATCTCACTTTCTTTCTTTTCTATTATGTTTGTTGAAGAGTCTTCTTGTGAAGAATCTTTTTCAGGAGGAGAGTGATACCTTAGAGGACGTGAAGGAAAAAAATGATCAAATTTTTAATGAGGTGTTTTCTTTTTAAGGAATTGTACAGCACCAAAAACACTGAGATTTTTTTTTAACTATTTAACAAGTACAAAATCTAGAAATATAAATCTAGTCAATAAAAGTTTTTACAAGTGTTCTACTTTATTAATTTTAGAAGTGTTCCACTTTCCCTCATGGTGGATACTAAAGGAAACCAACTCACCTGGAAGGAATATAGGTTTCTTCTAATCTGTTATCTTTGGGGCTTTCCTGGCCTTCCAAAGGCTGACCAGTGAAGATGGAATATTCAGCTCCTGGTATCAGCCACTTTCTCCTGCTGACATCAGGAGTTCCCAACTTGCTGTGGGAACAAAAAGCTTCAAAATTACAAAAGGCTTTGGAGTTTTGTTTTTTCCTTTTTTTTTTTTTTTAAGAAAAAACCACTATTTATTCCAGTAAACAGAAAAAAAAAAACCAATAAACCTGTAAATAATGTGGGAAAAAATAACTGCTTTTTAAAACATGTTTGTAAAGTATTTTTAAAAGTCCCATGTTGAGGTTTCAGTCTAAATTACACAATATGCTCAGAATGCAAAGCTCCTGTAATTTAATGCTGCTTACTCAGACCAAGGTTTGGGTAACTGTAGTTCCCAACTAATTACATGAAAACATTTGGTGGAGATTATTGCAGTAGTTCAGAGCATCTGATCCCAGCTTTCCTTTGGACACCAAATATTAGAAAAAGAAAGAAGAAAAAACAAAACCCAGGAAAAAGCCGCCATTGATGATGTGAGAGTGATAAATATTGACTAATAAGCAGCTGTTAGTATATTCTTATCTTGATTTGTCAAAAGCAAAACGTGATTTTTAGACACAGTAAAGTAGATAATTAGAAAAAAAGGGTCTTGTTTACCCAAGCTATGAACCATAAGCACTATTGTGTAAATCTATCCTGCTGGGCATTCAATTGGAATGAGGCTTTCCTTGAGCCTCTGAGATCAGTTAGGGACAGATTAACTTCTAAATCCATATTGGCTCTTACATCCCCCTGCCTGATGAACATGGTCTGCCCTCCCCAGGTCTTCCTTTTTTCTGTTCGTTGTTGAGGGATCTGGTTCAGAAATATTAAAAGAGCTCTAAACAGAAATCTGTCCCTCTAATATATTAATACATAAATTACTTGCATCTTTACAGTCATCAAAAATCAGATCTGCCAAAACATATACAAGTGGACATCCACAAATCACATTAATTATCATTTTGAGCTTCACAGCATCAGTGCTGAACTGGGAGAGACACTGAAGAAACCATGACTAAGGAATAAAAAAAATGAAGGGGGACAAAGTTTTTCAGGTCTTTCAAACATAAAAAAAACCCCTCAAACAAAAAAAAAACCCAACAAAGAAACAAACAAACAAAAGAAGAACCCAGATAAATTTTAATTCTCTTAACATAAATTCCAAATTTAAACTAGAGTGTGCATTGTCACTGAACTCCCACTCTACTCTCAGGATACCTGCACAAACTATATTTAGAACCATAAAATAACGATCAGCCTTTCAAATCAGTGACACACATAGAAAACCTCCAACATGCCGTTAAATTTAGATTTATTTATTATTTATCTTTATTACTTATGAGATTTTACTCCCAAATTCTTTGTTGAGCGTGGAAATCCCCATCCAGCTGAGTGACTGAGACCCATCTTACGCCCATCTGGGAAGAGCAGAGACTCTCTGCCAAGTATCGATTTGGGTTTAACAATTTCTTGGCACGTGAAGTCTCTGCATTATGTTCCATGTGTTTCATCCAGTTTAGCCTATGGACTGCCCTCATCTTGATCCACTTTTAGCCAAAACATGTTAAAAAGTATTCCAAAACCATGACCTGTTTTCCCATTGCTGGAACATTGGCTTACTTGGCACAAGAGGTTCTCAAATGGTTCTCAGTGATGTGGCGAAGTTTCAACGTATTTTCATGTTCCACCTGCTTGAGCTGAGCTTCAAGTTTTAAAATTGTCCTAAGGGGGAAGCAGTAAAGATGCATTATGGGGTGACTTCAATGACACAAAAGATACATATTTCTTAGTTTACTCATTTTTATTCAGATATCCCAGATGAAGCAGGAGAACAAGAGCAACTGCTACATTTCTATGTGTATCTATCTAAATACAGATATAAATATGGATTGAAATTCCAAGTTAAATAAATCTAGGTAACCTGGCTAGAAAGACAGGACCAGGAGATTGATGCTGTGGCAGCAGCAGAAGTAGAAAAAAAAAAACACATATCCTAAAATAAAAAGATTTTTAGTGTGTACAAGTAACATAAAACAACAAGAAATGCTTCATAAAATGTAATTAAACTGGCAAGATCTACAGCCTTCATGATCCAGGAGTAGATGTTTAGGCCATAGTCTGTATTTCATATTGGTAAAATAGTAATAAGTTCCACAGTTACCTTTTTAAATCAGAAATCTGCGTGTTTGCATCAAGCAATTTGTTTTCAGTTGTATTTAATGTATCCTACAAGGACACAAAGAAAAAAGTAAAAAGCCCAGAAGTGCATTAAAAGAAAAACAAGTAACTCCCCATCAGTCTCGAGAACACTACATTAAATACACCTTCCTATTTCAAAGGGTCCATTAAATTTCTTTGGCTTTGATTTTGCAGTATTTTCACTGCCTGTGATTGGAAAATAATACATTCCAAATTCCCCCTTTTCCCTCCAGGGCTGTGCAGATGGAGTAAGCAGCTCTCAGTAAAAATAAACATGGATCTTTCCATTTGAGCTTTTTTCAAAACGCTTCAGTTAATTCAGCCAATTCTATGGCACATTATCACACAGTTTTTTAATTAACTGGAGTGCACCTACCTTTACTCTTTCATGTTCTTTTCCAAGGGACTCGTATTCTCCTAAAAGCTAAAACAGAACAAAAGGACGCAAAAACTCACTCTGAGACCATCCACAATTAACAGACTGCTGTAAAGTCATCCCAGCTGCTTGTCTACCACATGCAGAAGCACTACAGGGGATACAAAATGTCCTTTAATAGTATTTGTTCAGTGCTTCTTATCATCTTCTAATTGGAAGAAAAAGTATAGATGGGACAAGAGGAGACAGAGCTACTTACAGAATGTATTTCTAATTTTCAAATGCAGAATCACTGAAGAAACTGAATGAATGAACCAGGAAAATTCCTCAGTGACTTTAAAACTGACTTTGTATTTTGAAATCTCAATTGTAAAAAAGAGGTTAAAGCATGAAGTAGTTTTTCCAGCTAATACCCATTTGGCCAATCCATTCAAACATTCCATAAAGCTACTCCTGAAGAATCGGAGGAACAATTCCTTTGATTCAGCCTAAAATCATGCACAATGAACAGTTTTATCAAGTTGTGATGAGGTATGAGAAATTTAGTCCATCTCCAACAAACTTAAGAGAGAAAAAAAATAACTTTTTAAAATAATTTCATGTATTATCTTCAAAAATAGAACTAAGAGCATTTAAGAGTAGTAAGTACCTAAGACTGACTATGGGAAGGGTTATCAAGTACACATAGGCTGCCTGAAATAATTGTTTTAAAATATCTATTAGTGTCACCCAGCCTACAAGGAGTCAGCTGAGTCATTTCTGCTGTGTTAGTTGTGCATTAAGACTTTCCAGTTGGAAACTTGGAGCACTCTTCCACCCCCAGGGCTTCCCGTTGTCCCTTTTCTCACTCACATTTTGAAACATTTTGTTTTCTTCCTTTAGCCTTGTGTTTTTGTTATCAGATAACTTGTAGGCCTTCTCAAAAGCTTCCTCCAGCTCCTTGAGCCTGGACTGCAGGCGGCTGATGGTGTTGTCCTTCTCCTTGTGGGTCGTCCGCATCTCCTCGATCCGCTCCTGCAGAACCTTGGAAGTGCTGCTGAGGGCCTGGAAACGCTCCCTCCACTCTGCCTGGAAGAGACAAAACACCCTTTGTAACACTTCCCCGGCAGATTATTTATTTCAGTGCAAAGCATAACATGAAATCATGTCAACAGAGAACAAGGGTACACCTGGACAGGAATTAAAGAGGATTTTTTGTTCATTTCTGTGATGCTTCAAAAAAGAGAGTGAAGACTGGAAACACCAAAGGTGTATTCATTTTATAGGGCTTATAATATTGAGAGGGGAGGCCTCTAATCTCAGATTTGCTTTCCAGCATAGAAAAATGGTGGAATTGGTCTCTGCAGGTGTCCAACTTGCATGACAAAGTGTGATTTGACTAATAAATGCAGCATTTATTTATGCATAACCAAAGAGGTCTGGCCTAGCCAAAAACACTGTGTAAATATACTTAGAAAGTATTTTTGCCCCAGCACAGGTGAGATTTGCTTTTATCGCCGCTCGAATAAGAAAGTAATTAAAACAAATTCAATAAATTAGGAAAATTTAGAGAGAAACATAATAAACACATCACAATATTTCACTCTTGAACTCTGTTTGATCCTTGCTAACCTGGAAAAAAGTTCATGAGTAAAAGTGCTGAGGATTCGAGTAGAGAGTCCCAAGAAACTCAGCTGGGAAAATCACTGGTGTAACATGCTGGCTGATGTCACATATTAAGAGAAAGGTTGAAAACAAAGACAAAAGCACAGAAACACAGATCAGCTTAATGGTGAACAATCTTTTCTCTTACTCTTTTCACTTAAAAAGCAACTTGGTTTAAGAACATACACTTACCACTTGCTTTTCCAGCATATTATTCTTATTTTCCAGGGCTTTTATGCGAGCACTGGCTTCATTCAGAGCTGCATCCAACTGCTCACACCTATTGAGAACATAAAGATTACACAAACCTTCAAATAATAAATCTACATTTTATAGCCTTCTTTCCTTCCTCAAGCCTCCCCATGAATTTTGGTGCCCAGCCTGTGACCTCCTCCTACTTTAACTCAACAAGACTACCCAGAATCAGTTTTGAAAGCAGACAATAGTGGTGGAAGAGAAGCACAAAAGAGTCCCAGCTACCCACACACTTTCTCAATTATTCTGAAGGGCATAAACTCTGTGAAGTATTTTAGTTGTCTCAATTTGCAATATGTATTTTGACTGGCAATAATGATACAAAAATCACATCAATATTCTATATAGACAGAGCTTGAATGGTTGCTATAATGGAACACACAGGTGGAGCACACAGAGGGCAGCACAAAGCCACCAGTGACTTCAGCACTGGTCCTGTATCATCTGGGGTTTTGACATGAAGGGTAAAGAAGGACAACATAGATCATTCCCATTCAAACTGCTTAGGATACCTCTGCCTGCCAGCCATTCCCAAGGAAAGCTTGTACTGGCTCCAGCAACAATCAGATCAAACTGATTTTCACAGAATCATGGAATGGTTTGGCTTGGAAGGGACCTGAAAGATCATCTCATTCCAACCCCCTGCCATGGGCAGGGACACTATTCCAGATTCTTCCAAGCCCCGACCAACCTGGTCTTGGACACTTTCAGGGATGGGGCAGCCACAGCTTCAACAGCTGCATTAAATAATGCAAAATTTATGTTTCATAGGGAAATACTAGTATCACAAATCCATGAAATCTCCAGAACTGAAGAGTGACATAAGCTTTTCAAGACATTCTAACACAAGGATACCCAGTTTTTAAAGTGTGAAGAACACCATGAACAGAGGAAGACAACAAGGAAGGACAAACAGCACCTGTCAGCAAGACTTTGATTGATTTTCTTCAGGTCCTCAGCAGAAGCAGTTCTCTGACTTGCCTCCAGCTGCTGCTTTAAGCTCTGGATCTCAGAGTCATAGTAAGCTCGGAGATCAGCGATGTGTCGAGCGTGTTTCTCCCTCAGGTTCTGCCTAATTCTGTTTTTAAAGTTAAGAATAAAAGAAAAAAAAATTCAGCTATCCACATATCATCTGGATATTTCATTCAGAATGAACCTTGCATACAAATCTCTCTTACAAAACTTTTCTTCCATTCATATTCGCATTAATAGAAATAAAAATTATTACTATATACAAATAAGAAATATAAACACAATACAAAGCTTTATTTTTTACAAACTCTCACATATGGAATATATGCCCTGTCTGCCTGTCCATGTGCAAAGCATGAGAGCTTCAACAGTGAATATTTCTTTTTTTTAAGTCCAGTAATTCTGTGCTTCTCCCACCACTTGATTTTAAAAATGAAAACAGACCCCCCTGAACTTCGCAATTCTCTGCCTGAATGAACCCCCTCACACAGTCTGTGAAGGAAGGATGTATTCTTATTTTTATGTATAAAGAGAAATAACCAAATAAAATCTAGAAAATTGTTTTGCCTTCCAGTTAAGGCTTTGACGTCCAAGGAAGACAAAACACAAATATTGTGCCTTGGAATAAATAGTATGGCCTAAAGAAGACTAAATATTGTGGTCTAAAGAATGACAGTTGTAAGAAGTGAAAAATGACTGTTCTATTTATACCCCAGCTGTATTTTAAGGTGGGGAAAAAAGATGAAAAAACAAGGCGAAAAAAGCAGGAATGTCCAGCTCTGTTCTAAGCAAACAGAATCCATTTGCTTTCGTTGGTTTACTGCTATTGTTGTTTCACTTCTTCCATGAAAGTAACAACTCTCACTTTGAAAAAAGGAAAAATTACTTACTGTGACATTACCACAGGGTCTTCAACAGGTGCTGCTGAAAGACCATAATCTTGCAAAGTGTTGTCAGTACACTGAGTAGCAGAGGATGGAGTTAAAGTCAGTGTTTCTTCCTCCTCAGTGTTGACTGAACTATCAGGGTCAGCATCCCCGTAGGCCTTTGGAAAGGGGGAGCTGGTCTTGGTTTCACTTTGGAATGGGTGATTTCTCCAGAGGTCCAGGTGCACAGCTCTGCTGCTGGCAGGGTGTTTGGGAGAATCACCTAACTGAGAAGAATGACTTGTCTGTGAAAAAGAGTCTGTGTCACAAAGACTTGAAAATCCTGGCTCTGCCATGGAGTCTGGAGAAAAGGGAGTGATCTCTTCAGGAATATGGAAAAAACAGCGTCCCTGGTTCTGCTGACCTGGTTTCATGTGCAGGGTTGGGTCCAACGTCAAGATCTAGGAAATAAGTTACAATGCTAAAAAAAATCGTGATTTAGCTTTTCTTCTTCTAAATGGAGTTGATCTGAAGACAGCAGTAAAGCATATAACACTGCAGGCATTACATTGAATATTACTGCAATTATCTGGTAGTGACAAGTAAGAAGGTGCCTGTAACATTTAAACAACAATACACATTCCCAAATTTCTAAGTTTCCATTAATAAAGGACATATCCAACATCTGCAGCTGTCTAGAAAACCTCTGAAATTTCACTTATGCAAACAGAAGGTCTATGATCTCTGTTTATATGTTGAAACAATAACTTTGTAGGTTACAAAAGCACTTCATGAATTATCTAAACAATACAATCAACACATTAGCCATCATTACTGGATTATGTACAGGACTGAGAGCTGTATAAAAAAGGAGAGATGATAAAGAATCATTTCCACAACCTGTGCCTGTCCTGTTTCATGGGAAGCACTAAGAAAATCCTGCTTGTGCCACTGCAGTTCCAGTGCATTCCATGAGCTGCAGCCTCAGCACAGGCAGAGCCGTCCCTGCACCATCCTCAAGGTTGTGCTGCAAAGGTGCCTCTTCCCTCAGGGTGTTCTCAGAGGTTCTTTTCAGCTGGATCCTTTCCCGGGCTGGTTCATCCCTCGGCTGCTCCAACTGCTGTTCCAGCAAAACACTGGAGGTGGCAGCAGGGGCCAGTTCATGTGAGACCAGCCTGTATTCAACATATCCTCAACCGAGATGGGAAGTAAAGAAATTCATGTTACCTCTGGTGGGTGACTCGACTGGGAAGAAGGCAAAACATTCTGGTCTGGCATCTGCTTGTTTTCCCTTTGTCTTTTATGATAAATATCCTTCAGGGATGACAACTTCCTTTCCTCAGCAGAAGAAAACTTCAACAGGCAAAATTGCTACATTACTTTTTCTGAACACAATCCTCCACCCCCAAAATAAATAAATAAAAAAGTTTTGGGGTGGGTTTAGCTAACAAAGCAGTTCAGGACAGAAGGCAGCTTCATTCAATGCACCCAGGTTAAAAAAGGGTCTTGAAGGAGGCACCTTTAACACACTAGTGAGTCACTTTTCATGTCCTACACAGTTTCTTCTGAATAACAAAAGAAGGCCAAGAAATTCTGAGTGGGGTTAGTTGGGGTACAGGAATAATGAAGGAGCAGAGTACGAAAGGCTGAGTTAACAAAAGAGTTCTCACAGAGAAGTTAAATTCTGGAGGGCTGGTTCTTTCCATCATAAAAAAAAAAAAAAGCAAAGATGACAAGGAATTACATGACAACTTTTAACCACATACAAAGTTTACCTGATCTGGTGATACTTTTGCGGAGAAAACATCAGCAAACTCACTTCTGAAATTCTCTGGTAGAGTGTGATACATCTGCTTTTCATCTAACTTCCAGTATGAAAGTCCTGACAAGAAGAAACATCAAAAGAGAAAAAGAAAGACAAATTTCAAGCTCGGGGCCATAGAACAGGAATCCCAAAATCCATTAGTGAAATGTTATTTTGTCTTGAACGAGAATGCTGTGTTAGTTATTTGCATCTATTGCTTAAGGATATTATTAGAGCATTTGTTACCAGGAGTGACAAAAATCTCAATGCAAGGCACAGGCAACATAACCAGCATCACATCACACAGCACCACATTCACTGCTTGGTGTTGAGGGGGAAAATCCTCAGTTATCACAGACACATATTTCATATCACATATTTCTAATGATTCCAGGGTAGCACTTAAAACTGGTATCACCCAAGGGATAATCCCAGGCAGCCACTGGATACTACAGACTCCTCAGTTTGGTGTTGGACAGCACTCTGTAACATGCAAAAGGACAAACTGCCAGGACTCAGGGGTGGCACAAGAGGAACAGACACAGACTCAGTCCCACTTCAGACACTTCATGTGTCCCTCTCTCAGTGGCTTGTGAAGCAGCAATAACTATACACAGTTTGCAGGGCTGCATCCCTGTGCCCCTGTTTGTTACTGACAGGAATCCACCCTGTTACAATCAAAATATGGGAATTAGTTCTTTGGTTTTCATCAAAAAAAACCCACAACCCCCAAACCATGAAAACCCACCATGAACCACCCCTCATATCCAGCCCCCAGAACAACAAAGCCAAACCACGAACACAAAAAAACAATTTAAGAATCACCACATTACCAGGTCAGTGATGCTTATATTTGAAGCATCATTTGATAGCTTGCCATGATTTTAATAGTAATTATATTATGAAACAGTTTTAAACACAAAGCTCAGCTTTGAATCTTGGGAAATTTGGAGAAAAAAAAAAAAAAAAAAAAAAAAACAACTGCTGCATGTCCTACATCTGCCAGCAGTGATACAAAGGAGCTGCATCAGTTTGAAAACAGGAGCAAGAAAAGCAGAATTATGCTAAATCAAAGCCTGTCAGTGCTTAAATCCTCCTCACCTCCCTGGAGTTATTGGAGATGCATTCCAGTAAGAGCACTGAAAAATGAGAATTCCAAAGAAAAGGAAGTTCAAGTACAAGAAATTAACTCTACCTGAATCTTCAGACACCAAGGAATTGGGACTTTCCTTCGGTTGGTTGAGGTAAAAAGTGTAAGGTGGCAAAGCAGCATCAGTAAGGTTTGTCTAAAATTACAATGGGAAAACAAATTTATAAGGAAAATCACAAGGCAAGGAAAAAAAAAATCAAGGGTGAATTTTTTTTCAAATTGCACATAAATGTTACTGCTCTTTTTAAGCAGAGAGATTGAATGTAATTATACACCATGATCCAAACCTACATAATTTATATCGAGAGCAATCAGAGTTGAAAGGGGAACTAAGATTTGACTCATAATTTAAAAATACTTATATTTTTATACATATTTATACAGGTACCTAACATTTATATTTTTAGATATATAGATATATATTTCTACTTTATAGAAAGTGCCTGTGTGCTTGTGGAGCATTGCTGAGATTAGCTGTTACAGAAATACACATTTTGGAACAGTCATCTCAACTTTCTTGTTCCTTAAGAGGTACAAGTATATCAAGAGATGACCTAACAATAAAAAGTTACTTCCTTCCTCATCCTAAGATTAGAATTTCATATATTCAGTTGTTATGAGTCCACCTACCCCAAATTTGGAGGTACCAGTGTCTGTCACCTCTGACAGACAAGACATTCTATATCCTTCTGCTCATCACTCCCAACTTTCCAAACATTCCCAGCTAATTAACCCAAAACTTTGAAAAGAGTGGGACCAAAACAGGAAAAAAAAAATTCACATTATTTAAGATTTATCACAACTCTCCTCTTCCTTAACCAAAGGAAGAAGTGGCATTGATATAACACCAGAGCAACTGAGGAAGGGCAGCTGCTTAAAAATGGTCATCTGACATTGCTCTTTTCTGCTCTCCTTGGGGCTTTTTGTTCCATTAGTGCAGCCCAACAATTGTACAGACCCACACATCTCATACAATTGAGGACTGTAACAGGGTAGTAACCACTGAGTTAACAAAAGTAAGAGAGAAAAAATCAGAACTAAAGCTGTTCAAGTTTTTGCAGGAATTGCCATCTCACCTCAAGGCTATTTTGTCCCTCTTAATGTTTTTATTTAGGTATTTCCTTTGCCTAAGGAGGAAGAAAGGAAAATGAAGGAGTAGCAACTGCATTCTTACAAAGGAACAGAAAGATAAAGCTCTTTTCAAAATCTGAGTGTCTGGCACTAATTTCCTTATGCACTCTCTCCTGTAGCAGAGAGAGAAAAGAAAACCAACCACAGCAGATGAATTTGAGACCTGGTTCAAAAATTCCCCTCAGAGGAACATCTTGTTTCCACTGACAACAGAAGACTAAAGAGAGCAAACCAAAGAGCTGCTCTCACCCTTTCTGGATCACCCTCCAAGTGAGCACAGGAAAAAACAAACAGACCCTGCCTTGAATCAGGTGATTCCTATTTGCTAGTTCTGGTCTCTTGTAGAAGCCATTCACAGAGTTTCAGGAATTATTTCCTTAGAAATGGTATAAGGAGAGAGGTTCGTGACATTGAATATGTTGGAAGTAACTCTAAAGCTTCCTAGTTGGATGTATGATGATTACTCATAAAATCATGTTGCATAACATACTTTTGGATCAGAAATATTACATGTGATTAAACTTCTCTCCTCAAAATAATCAGATTTCTGGACATACACAATTATCAACTCAAAATTACGAGAGAGGGGGAACCCAAACTCTTCTCAAAAGAAGTATTTTGAGCTGATTCAAACTGAGACTGCTGAGAACACTAAAAAAGCCCAAACCAAACAATCCCTGCAACTTAAAAGCCCAATCTGGAAGAACAAAGAATTTTATGTGCCAAAAGAGGCATCACCAGCCGCCAGATTCTTCAAAAGATCCTTCAAAAAATTACAGAGCACAATAAATTGCCACAACCTGAAGCTTCAACTGAGAATGTGGCCATTATCTCCATGAGGAAAGAACATGTGCCCCTTGGGGAGGTCTTGAGACAAAGATTAGGCAATGAATAAAATAACCCAAAATCACTGTGTGCCTGAGTATGGAATGATCCAAGAAGTAAACTTGGCCCACATGAACTTTAAATATATGAATGGGAATTGCTAAATGCTAAATATGAAAGGATATGCTGGATGAGAACATACTGTAAAATTCTGCAAAAATACCAGTGACAAGAATAACATTAGAAAAACATAATAAAATGAGGCTTACATTCTCAAGCGGTGATTTCTTCCCTTTCTCATTTTCTTGCATAGAGTTCACACACACTTCATTTGCAGTTATCCTTTTTGGTTGGTTTTGTTTCAACTTTTGTGCCCATGACGTTAAAGATTTACTGGATGGTAAGAAATACACACATATAAGGTATTTCCCCCAACATATCTACAACTGCAGATGCAAACCTGCATCACACAGAGACATCAGGCTAAACAAATATATTTATCTATCAAGCAGCAAAGTTTTTTACAGTCAAGAGGTTCCATTCAATTCTTGCATGTTCCCAGTGACCAACAGCTGTTTACTCAATGGGAACTGTCTATAATAAATTAGCACACTTGGAAAGTTTATCACTTACCTGGGTTTCTTCCCACATGGAGCTTCATCGATTTTATGCTCAAATTCAGCAGGAAAAACTAAAATGTTGTTCCTTCCCGGTGAACAATTTTCCTCTATTCTTTTTGGTAAAAGTTCTGCTTTATTTTGAACACTGGCTACAATTGCATCACTCTGCAATCCTGCTCCATCCCTGTGTCCTTGGGAAGTTTTCTCCATGGAATCCGTGGCCCTGCTGGTGCTGTTGGCCGTGCCAGGGTTCAGCTCGGAGGTGGAGAGCGTTCCATACCCGCTGTTCATGGACACGTCGCTCCCGGAACATTCCTGGTGCAGGTCGGATGCACTGGGCTGGCTTTCTGCTTCATTGGATCTGAGCTGATGGACGATGCTCTCGTGTTCCTCGAAGAGCTCAGACCGCATCCCCATTGGGATTGGCAGCGGTGGGAAAGCGTCTGGAAGCGTGGCAGGCAAACCCCGGCTCCCACCGGCTCCCCAGGTGCTGCTCCCAAACTTCACCAGCTGCCTGATCTCAGCCTGAATCAGCTGCACAAAGGGAAAGGCAGAATTCCCGTGAGATGGTGGCACAAATCACATGTATATTTTGATGCTTCATGTGATTAGTGACAGAATTAGAGCACTTATTTCAAGGGGCTCCAAGATGTGCAGACACCTCATGCATGAAGGAGATCAGTACGTACTGTGCGTAACAGGAAAATGTCCATGGGAACAATCCTTCATTCCATGCAGTGAATTCCTGTTCTCAGGAGTCGTTAATTCATGTAACAAACATGCATGAATGTATTCACTAACTGCCTTCAGAACTATAGTCACCTCCCAGCCAGATGAAGAAATACAAACTATCCACAAACAGGGATGGAAGCATTTTGCTAAATTTAGGTCTAAACCAATTTTTAACTTGGATATGCATTTCTAAGGATTGCAAGGATGCCTCACTGGAAGGAGTAACCATTCCTCTATTATGCTAATAGGAATAATGTACCTCTGCAAGATTATTTGCATAAAACTTGACTTTAAAATACCCAATTTAGATACTATGGGATAATACACAGATCTACATTTGGATTGCTTTGGTGTCTGATGGAATGGAACAAACCTATGACTGGATCACTCCACCTAACAGGTTACTTAGTCTACAATGTCCACAAAGAATTATTTCAGTGCATAAGTAATTTTTTTTTTTTTTTTAAGTTTTACAGTTGTGCACTGGAAGTACTAAAACAGCTCTGAGAAACAAGTGATGCCTTTGCCAAGGGCTGTGGAAAGACTTCCCATTAGTGCCCATGAGCAGCACTTCCCCAGAGTTATCTCAGGATTACTGAACTGCAGGAGCACACAACTCTTCTTACACATGACAAGACCAGTGTATAGAGTTGCTTTCACTAACATATTTCAAACTAATTCCCTAAGGAAAGGCAAAGAAAAAAGACCTTGCAGTAATTTTGAGAACATGGAACTCCTGTTTTTTCACAGGACTACAGGACATCACTCACACATGAACAGCAGCTAGAAAGCACAAACTGAACAAAAATCCTTTGTTCTCTTAAAGTAACAAATAAAAAATAAGAATTTCAGAGGAACCTACGTGTAACTCTAGTCAGGACCAAGACTCAGATGTTTTATTAACTTGCAATAGAATTAACAGTTGAATTTTGGTGAAGTCTTTCTATGCCAAAAGCAATAAACAAACAAAAAGCTTGGGAGGAAGTTTTCTGTTAATGATTTCAATCATGAGTGCAGCAATTGTTTGCATTTTAATTCTGTGACTGAACTCTGTCAGAAAGATAGGGAAGGGAGAACAAAAGGGAAAAAACAGAACCGGGGGTGAGAAGGGAGATCAGATTCCCTGCTGACATTTAATCTTTGTCATTAATACCCTGTGTTGGAAAAGTGAAAGGCTACAGTTCCAACTAAACTGCATTTCAACTTCTCTTTGCATAGTCACAAATAATTGCAAGAGATGGAAAAACCTGGAAAAAATAAATTAAGGTTTCTAAACTTTTGGGATTGTAGGAAAATTTGGGTTCAAATCCTCTTCAATAAAGTCTGAACTTAGGAGATCCACAGGTGGTGACAGCTCATCTCCTACTGTATAGGTCACATAAGCCAAGGGCTGACTCCACTGATCCCAAAATGATCTCAAGGTCTTTTGATCCCTATTTTCACATGGATGAAGACATATTTTTATAAGCACAGTTGGTCTTGAAACCCAGCCTAGAACAAGCCTTATCTCAGGCACGTCAATGCTGATGCAGTATCTTGCTTTTCTATCCCAAATAGATTATTATCTTTGTCTTTTTACTATTCTTAGTAGAATGTGTTGAGTTGCCTGTGTTTTCAGCAGGCCACTGGCACACGAGTTAAAATAAATGGAGCTGTTCCAAACTTTAGTTAATGCACTCATACAACTAAGTTGCAGCTGCTGATTTTGTATTTAGTGTGGCAATTCATGCAGTTAGTAAGTCCCTGCTGGCACCAAACCCTCAGCTCTTCCAGAGGTAGCCTTTCCTATTAAAAAAGACAGAAACCAGCCAAGCCAACACAATGGATTAGTAAAGACTGTGATCAGCAACAAGTGAATCAAACCACTACAGTAAGAGGAAGGAAACAACACAGGTAACAAAACACTGGTGGGACGAAAATGCCGAGATGGGAGGTACAGGGGAGGAGGTGAGGCAGGAGAAACAGGATAAAAGGACAGTACCTCTTGTTAATTCAGCTCAGGAACTGCTGATTACTACTAGTGTGGAGGGCACCAGGAAAGGGAAGGGAAAAACAGCAACCAAAATGATGAGGATATTAAGCATTGTATATTTATAGTATTACTGTCTCTCATACATACAAAGACATTTCTCCTGTTCTAAAGGATAAATGGGGTTCAGCAAAAATGGGAACCTTCACAGGGGTCATTTTTCACTGTTAGAAAGGAGACTGTTCAACTGAAGGGTGAAATAAGTGTTCAGCTGTTACAGTGGTTTTCCTGTGCTGTGCTGTCTGGATGAGGGAATGACAAGTAGTACAACATTTTCTAATGAAAAGAAAGCTACAATGGCTCAAAATCAGAAATTAAACTGTCTAACAGTCAATAAAAACCTACAAAATCTTGTACCTACAAAACCCAGTTATCATGTGGGCATTCTGAACCAAACATTTGTGAAAACAAAACAATTAATCAACAAATCTCTTCTGAAATGGTTCCTACCAGCTACTCTGTTAATCAGCCAAGGCTGTCTCAAATATGCATCCAGTAAACAGCATTCCAGTCATCCACTTCCATTACCTGCCTCTCTGCATTGTTTTGGAGGAAGAAACATTCAGCCTCATCTACCCACACAGCCAAATCATTACTTACTTGGATTTGATGGTGGAACTGCTCTTGCTGGGCAATTATTTGCTGCTGACATTGTTTTTCTACCAGTCTCAGTAGCTGTAGCCACCTTGTCTATTAAATCACAAAGTAAAATAATTATAAAGCACAGTCATATTGCATCTCTCACCTCTTCCTGTAGCTACAAATAGCTTTGCAATCCTGTACTTAGGTGTTGACATAATGCAAAGCTGAGTAACAGCACCGTGGTCGCCCACCCCACCATCCCTGCAGCCCCCAACATGTCAATCAATGGAAACTAAAAGAAGAAACAGCTGGCAGGAAAGGGCAGTCAGATTTTGGAAAGGCTGATCCAGTTCAATTAATTAAAGGCAATTTTAAAATCGAAAATTAAACATCCCTCTGTCCAGGGAACCATTCACTTCAATAAGAAACTCTTCAGCAATCCAGCTAAAGGCCATGATGGACAAATATGCAATGAAAACAAACAAAAAACCCCCATTATTTAAAAAAATCAAATGTATAGCATTCCTAAAACATGGCAAAATCTGGTGTTTAAAAACTCTTTTATGCCAGTGTTTATGGAGCCTGGTGCTTGAAGCACAGGACACAGACATCAATATTCTGTTCCTGGAGGTGTTAAAGAGAACCCAAATTAGGCATCTGTCAAGAGACACAGTGATGGATCACAGCCAGAAGGCTCAAAAATTCTGCAGGAACAAGCCCATGGTGTGGAAAACTAATGTTCCTTATGATGACTAAAAGTAATGATAATATATATAAAAAAAAGGACAAAACATTCAGAAAAGTGTTTGGGAGAATTAGTTCATCGAAACTACATCATTATTTTTGTGCTGCTTTAAATCTGGAAGCCAGCTAATCACCTACACATGTTTACAAATGGAACATATAAATAAATCAAGCAAAACAGATTTTAGATTTAGAAAGAAAAATCCTATTTTCTAACATCACCTCAGATCAGTTTGAAGTGCTACAGAGCTAAAGGTTTAAATTTTTCAGTTCAAAACCTTGGGGGGGAAAATACACATAGCTGTATTGTAAAACACTAAGATAAAGAGATGAAATAGTGGAAAATGCCAAGATAAAATTGAAAAAAAGTCCAGCCAGGTGATTAGTTCATACATGGAAAAGGATCTGTCCCATCAAGAAGAACAAACACATCAATGTGTACATATAAATCCACATATGGATCTTGCTGCTGAACTACATCATTAGATTTGTCTTCCAAAATGCAGAGCAAATACATTAATGCAACTTCTTTAAAATAAACCCGAACATCAGTTACCTCACAGTTCTTCACAATTTCTGTGTCAGCATTTCCAATGTCCTGGATGTCTTGCATAAAGGAGGCAAACAGCTCAACAGAGCCAGGCTTTAATGAGGACCTGGTATTCCCTGAGTAACCAGAAACTCCATTGGGATTGGATGAGGAACTTCTAGTGAAACGTGAGGAAAAATAGCTCAATTATTTATTGTGTCAGTTGTGCAACACAGTGGCCAAAACAACACATATGCTGGGCAGCCAGAAAAGAACTATACTCTTAATTTACACTGAGACTCTCATCATCTTGAAATAAAAATTATACATTTACGAGCAGATTTTTCAAGCCAATGTCAAAGAACCCAGAGTGTGCTTCACTCTTATCCTACACTCTATGAAATGCAGTACCCTGTCAAAGGAGAGACAGGATAATCAGCACAGATATTGCTGCTCACTGGTACAACAAATACAGCTTTGCATCAAACTCATGGGATTCCTCAGAGAGCCTGAGGTCAGAAGCTCACAGAGCCAAGCTTCTGTGGAGCAGTGGTTTAGGAAGTGCAGGACTGAGGCTTCTTGGAGAAGTGACATGGGCAGGAGTGACTTTTAATTCTCATCTTAACAGGGCAGTCAAGAACCACCTCTCACTTGGGCCATCAGGCCATATTTGCACTTCTTATTCCCTGGGGATTCTTCAGACATTGAACAGAAAAACAACTCAGTCTTCCTCAGCCGCTGCTCTCCAAAAATGACTTCACACAACGCATGAACTTTCCAAAAAATGATCTCTTACAATTTGGCCAAGACAGGTTCCCTCCTTCTTCCTCCTTTCTAAGAGACACTTTCTAATGGAAGTTAGCTAAGAATTTAAGGAAGACTTCACAGTTCTTACAGTAAGGCTTTCCTCTAAAAAGCAATCTTTCATAAAGATTAAACCCATGAAAGTAAAAAGAACCCTCAAATACATTGCAGTCTTACATATTATTTCACCTTCATAACAATATTACTGTAAAAACATTTGAGCTAAGCAAACCCAAAATAATACAAATATTTGTTAGGAATTCCTTCAGCACATTACCTGTTACAGTTCAAGTTACAGACAGAGCTGTGGGTGTTTCTGACATCAGATTCTGCAGAAGACGAAGGGATTTCCTGTACAGAATTCACCACATCCCAGTTTTCCATATCTTAGTCCCAAGTATGTTACCCTGAGAACAGACAGAAACAAGAATCACCTTCTTACTTTAAAAAACCTTTTGACTTTTTTTGTTTGAAGAAAATGAATTAAAGAGACAATTGTTTCAGCTAAACCACCCCAGACAGTGCAAATACTCCACAACCAGCCCCTCTCCCTTCTCCTGGGCCACACCTGCAAACAGGAGCTCCTGAGTTCAGTTTGTGCCTGCTGGGACTCCTACAAGTCAAAGCCATTCCTAACTGTGCATCACACCTCTGGACTGGACTGGAAAGGGTGTCAGTGCAAAATGTTCCAGGTAAAACAGCGTTGTTGGGGTTTGGCTGGTTGGTTTTTTTAAATCTGAGGCTCCACAGAGCAGTTTCAAGACGTCTGTGAAAACACCTACTATCAATATACTTAAATGTGACCGAGGATCTGCAACTTCACTGGGAGAAACACACTCACCAAAAATTATAAACACAAGACCCACCGAGTTAAACTGCACTTGACCAATTTTGCCATTTCTGTGTTTAATATCTGGCTCACTTTTTTCACAGATCACTTGCTTCATTGTTATTATGTAACACTAATTCAGAAAGCTTTGAAACTGTTCTGAGCTACATTTCTTAGAGATTAATAAAACAACAAAAAAAGCAGTCAGACAGGAATCCCACAGCAGTTCAAAACAGCAGCTGGTTAACTGAAAGCATCAAAAATAAATAAACACACAATACTTGTGCCACAGTCTCACAGAACTCAAAGCAGTGGGGCTGTAGAGACTAAAAGATTCTTCTACTTTCACTAAGAAAACACTTGAAATCTATTAATTAATCTGTTCTTATATACTGCTTATTTCAGCATGTTCTACACCCTGGTGAATTCAGCCCTTGTTCTAACACTGAAGAAAAACCTTATGATCATTTCACAGATGGAGAGTAAAAAGAGACATTAGGAAATATCCTGTGATAATGCCAAGAATAAATTCCTGCTGCCTTAAAGAAGCACACCACCTCCAAAGCATGACCATTCCTCTTCACAAGCCTTACAAAGACATGCTGATGGGTTTTACAGACTCATGTTTTCGTTATTTTTAAGTGCATAGAGACCTATCTCTAATAAATAGTTTTGGATATATAAAATATTTCCACCAGAAGGAAACCGATGGACAACTGCCTGATTTTTCCCTGTTTTTTTGGAGCCTGTTTGGCTCAGCAGAAATATATTTTGGGTACTCACTCACACCATCTCCTCTGGGTAGGGCTGAAAACGCCAGAATTGGAAGGAAGTTACCAGAGACACACGTATCCCTTTGGCAGAGCTTCCCGGGACAAAGAATGAAAAAAAGGCCTTTCTTCTTTTTCTAGCAGTCAGAAGTCTGGAAACCTTGGAGGTTATCAGACCTGGCAGCTACAGCTGATGCTGGGAGTGTCTCTGGAGCAGCTGGATGTGGGATCAGTCCCCCCCAGGATGGAACCATGGGCGGCCTATCTCAGCAGCACAGCAATGGGTGGGACTTAGCTGTGACACAGGCTCGTTTCATAACCTCATTACAAGTCTGTTCTCAATAAAAAAAATATTTAGTGAGCTCTAACGGGGCTGCGGGAGCGCTGAGCCGCCATCCCTCGACCCCGCAGCACAGCACGGTCCTTATACGGCCACGTCGCTGCATAAAGGGGCAGCCTCGGAAAAAAACACGCGCGAGGTGTTTTAACTCTGAAATATCAGCGCCGGTTCCGCCGCAAACGCCGGGGCCGCCATAGCCCCGGAGCCCGGGAGGTTCCGCATCGCCCCCCGAGCCAGACCCGCTCCCTTCCGATCCCTCGCAGGTCCCTCAGGGCTCACAGGGCGCCTTGGTGCCCACTCGCCGCCAGGCTCCGCGTCCCCAAGGACCTTCTGCGGGACCCCGCGAGGTGACAACGAGCCCGGGGCTGCAGCGCCCCGGTGTCCTCAGGAACGGCCCCAGCCCCAAGGGCTCAGCCCCCGCGGGGACACCTCTCACCACGTCTGCGCCCTATGGGCACCCTCCCTTCAGCCCAGTCCTCACAGCGCCCTGCTCTCACAAGCACCGTGTCCCCCCCGCACGACCCCCAGACCCCTCCCACGTAAATCCCCGCTCTCCCTCACGGTCCCGTCCCCTGCCCAGTGCCCCCCCC